>LNAC01000254.1:1744566-1993513 GCA_002007465.1 Ailurus styani | reverse complement strand
AAAAAAAAAAAAAAAAACCTCAAGTTCAGAATCTGCTCGTCACAATGTGAGTTTCAGAGTTGTATTAGCTTAGTCTCCTTGTCTTGGGTAGTCATTTACCCAATAGATGAGAATGGTTACAGAAGGGTTAAGATTCTCCCAAGTAAATTATTTTGTTATTTTTAATAATCATAGGTATATAGCCCATTTTCTTCCAAGGAACTTAAAGCATTCAGTTGACCTTATCTCATAAATACTTACCCTGCTCCTGAGAGGTGATACATTTTAAATTTCTATTAAATTGCTGGGGGCAAATAAAACCCAGCGATATCAACTAGCCTGATCGAGGCATTTGACAAGAGTGTCCATATTATTTTACAGATAAAATGGAGAAAAAATCTGATTGAATCTTAGGTATGTAGATTACCATAATCTCCATCAATCTGGAAGAAGGTTTCTATGAAGTATAAAAGAATTCCATTTCAGTGGCCCAGTCCTGCTCACAGATTTTTGTCAGTTACTTGGATAAGAGTATCGAATGCATAATTATCAAATTTGCAAATGATATATGCCGTAAGGAATGGACAATGTATTGTGCTGTAGAATCAGATTCCAAAAAGATACTAGCATCTTGGGACAATAACTAAAGCCAACAAAATTGAGTGCCTGATCTTAGAATTAAAGAAAAAAAAATTAGAAACAGCTGTAAAAGAACAGCTTGGGAAAGATGTGAATATTATTTTTATAGATTTTTATGACAATAACACTAACGTGAGCTTGCCATGTATTGTGTCTGATAAAAGAACACACATGGCCTCAGGCTGCTTTCATATAATTATGGTATTCTGAATGAAGAGAGTGCTGTTTGGCTGTAATCTAGCTGGTAAGACATCTTTCTATGAGCTCACCTCTCTGATCTTTTTTTTTTTTTTAAGATTTTATTTATTCATTTGACAGAGAGAGATAACAAGTAAGCAGAGAGGCAGGCAGAGAGAGAGGGGGAAGCAGGCTCTCCACCAAGCAGAGAGCCCAATGTGGGGCTCGATCCCAGGACCCTGAGATCATGATCTGAGCCGAAGGCAGAGGCTTAACCCACTGAGCCACCCAGGCGCCCCTTACCTCTCTGATCTTAAGAGTCACCTACATCTCTTGATATAGAATCTCCCGGGGAAGAGACTCAGACAAACTAAAGTTTATTTCAGAGATGGGAGGAAAATGCTGAAGGCATTAAACCCTATTCCATAATGAACATCTGACGGAGCTAGTGATATTGAATCTGGAGAAAGACCAAGGGAAAACACGGCAGTTCTCATCATTATTTCCTCAGAGGCGAAATTAGGACTGATGTTTTGAAGTTACAGAGGTGAGATTTTCAGGTAATATAACTTTTTTTTTTTTAATTGGGAAGTCTAAAGAGGAAATATTCTCCTTCTGTGGCTGGTGAGTTCTCATGGCTGGATCCAACTGTCAGATGGGTAAATAAATTAGTTTGCTTTTGAGGTCCATTCTAAATCTGGATTTATAACTATAATTCTAGGACTTGCCCAGGGACACACAGTATGGTTCTCCCTAGCCAAAAATAATAAAATACATAATGGACTAATATATTAAAACATATAATCCATAATGCATCTGGACATTTGAAAGTCTGGAGCTTTAAGTTTAGTACTTAGTATGTATAATAAGAGATTTTATTGAATTCTTCACTTCTAAAAACGATTCAACTCTGCATTTACCGTGGGAGGGAGGTCTTCGTACCTTCACTTTCATGCAACTGTGTGCTTGAAAATGGTTTAAATAGTAAATTTTGTTTTGTATATTTTCATCACAATAAAAAAAATTTTCAAAGAAAAGAAAAACCCAGTTATTCTCACTCTAAGTAACAAGACTCATCCCCTCAGGGCAGTATCAGTAATTTGGCCAGCATATTCCAAAGAAAATCAGCACCTTAAAGACCTGGTTACCACTTCCTCCTAGGTCTTCCCCTTTTTTGTCCCAGACTAAGTCACTTCTGAGAGTATTCACGGATGCAGGAACATTATATGTAGGCACAGTGAGGGTGTACATGAGTGAAGGAAAGAAGATTAGAATCCAACTTTTAAGAGCAGACTGTTGCATACCAGCTGTGATAAAATAAAATTTCCCATTGACCTATGGGAAAGAAGTGAGGTTACAGAGTAGAGAGGTTGAGAGAAGAGTACTTACCATGAGCTGAGATTATTGTTAAATCAATTGCTGTATCTTGGAAAGTGTGGGATTCTCCTGTTGATACTACAAGATGGCATATTTTGTTATACTTCAGATGCATCTGGCAGAGACTATTTGATATTCAGATTTACTGGCCCCATCTAGTGATTCTGATCCAGTAGATCTTGGGTTGGAGAATTTAATTTTTTTTAAAAGAAATGGAGGTGTTTATGAAGAAGTTTGCTGAAGAATATATTTTGAGAGTATTAACCTAAATTATAGCTAATCCTTTCCAAATTTCTTTCTCCCAGAGATCCTTTTTATTTTTAAAAATCATTGAGGACACCAAAGCACTTCTATCCATGTGAGTTATATGTATATTTTCTGAATTAGAAATGAATACTGAGAAATGTTTAAAGATATTTACTTATTCATATAAAATAATAGACAATTATAAGATATATTCAATTAATGAGTTCAGTTAATGAATTAATTTGAAAATCAATATTTTCCAAAACAAAAGGTGAGAAGAGTGACCTTGGTTTGCATTTTTGCACATTCCAGTGTCTAGCTTAACAGAAGACCTTTGAACTCTCACATCTACATTCGATTTGATGCAATATGTTGCTTTTGTTGAAACATATGAAGAAAATTTGGCCTCAAATAAACATGTAATTGGACATGAGAAGAGTATTTCGATAACCTTTTCATATATTTGTGGATACTGCTCTTTGATGCTACACCGGAATACAACAAGTGGCTGTTTCTTAAAGGTTAGTTGCAATGAGGAGTCTGAAACCATGTTAATTAACCTTTTGTATTCTGTTACCTTAAACTTCATTCATCTATCTTACACTTTGTGTGGACCTTATAGCCATGCATACCATTTATTATTTGTAAAATCTTATTTTTTCATTATATAGACCTTCTAAGTGTTGATATACTTTTATTATACAACATCAAGCTATTGCATTGCACTTATTAATTTCACCACTAGCCTCATCAGAAAAGTCTCAGTGTTTTGGGAAGCTGCCAAGTTCATGATGGCAGATAAAATTTTTCCACAACTGTAATTATTATATAAAAGCATGGACTCCATAGCCTGTAACAAATTCTGTAAATTGTTTTCCTTAAAGAAACAAACTCACTTAGTTCATTTTAGAAAAATGAGTGCCAAATACATAAGTCTGGCAACCATAGTGTCTGTCAGTCATTCTTTGAAATGTGAAAAGAAAAAAAAAGAAATTCCATGAAAAGCGTAGCTAGTTCAGCTTGCAACTCAAACAAAAACTATACCATGCTTTTCCTTGAGGCAACCATGGTGTTTTAGTATGCAGTAAAGATATTTTTTCACATTTCTCATTCCATGACCCAAATACTCAACAGGTGTGCATTCTTTTTTTTCCATTTTATTTTATTTTTTTTCACCATGAAAAGTATACTCTCTAATCACCATCCCCTATTCCCTCCAACCCCCCACATACCTCCCCATCTGGTAACCATCAGTTTGTTCTCTATAGTTGAGTCTCTTTCTTGGTTTGCCCCTCTCTTTCTTGTTTTCTTCTGCTCATTTATTTCATTGCTTCAGTTCCACATATGAGTGTGATGATATGGTAGTTGTCTTTCTCTGACTGACTTATTTTGCTTAGCATTATGCTCTCTAGCTCTATCCATGTTGTTGCAAATGGCAAGATTTCATTTTTTCCTTTGACTGAGTAATATTCCATATACTACATTTTCTTTATCCATTCATCTGTTGATGGACACACGGGGGCTTCCATAGTTTGGCTATTGTAAATAATGCTTCAATAAACACAAGAGTGCATATAGCTCTTTCAGTTAGTGTTTTTGTATTTGTTGTGTAAATACCCAGTAGTACAATTTCTGGACCATAGGATAGTTCTACTTTTAATTTTTTGAGGAAACTCCATACTGTTTTCCACAGTAACTACACCAATTTACATTCCAACCAACAGTGCACAGAGGTTCCTTTTTCTCCATATCTTCACCCACACTTGTTGTTTCTTGTGTTTTTTATTTTAGCCATTCTGAGAGGTCTGAGGTAATATCTCCTTATGGTTTTGATTTGCATTTCCCTGAGGATGAGTGATGTTGAACATCTTTTCATGTGTCTGTTGGACATCTGTGTGTCTTCTCTGGATAAATGTCTCTTTATTTCTTCTGTCCATTGTTTAATTGGATTATCCACTTTTGGGGTGTTGAGTTGTATAATATCGTCTCCCATTCAGTAGGTTGCCTTTTAGTTTTATTGATTGTTTCCTTCACTGTGCAGAAGCCTTTTATTTTGATGTAGTCTCAATAGTTTATTTTTACTTCTATTTGCCTTGTCTCAGGAGACCTATCTAGGAAAATGTTGCTTCAGCCAATGTCAGAGAGATTATTACCTGTGCTCTCTTCAAGGATTTTTATAGTTTCAGGTCTCATATTTGGGTCTTTAATAATCCATTTTGAGTTTATTTTTGTGTATGGTGAAAGAAAGTGGTCTAGTTTCATTCTTTTGCATGTTGCTGTCAAGTTTTCTCAACACCTTTTGTTGAAGAAACTATCTTTTTCTCATGGATATTCTTTCCTCCTTTGCCAAAGATTAATTGACCATATAATTGTGGGTTTAAACAGATGTGTATTCATAGGTTGAGATTTGATAAAATTACTAATTTTTGCTTTTTTTTTACTTTGTTTGGTAGTGAAGAATATAATAACTAGTACATTTGGTCACACTGTGCTGATCTACCATTAAGGTGACAGCAATTCTTCCCACTGTTCTTTTGGTGAAACTATACCTCTGCACTATGAATTTTGCAAGAGTTTCTTAGTTGTTTTTTTTTTTTTTTTCCTTCCTCACTTAGGTGGGGCAGGATGAATAGAGTAGCCTGGAGTTGAGTATTTCCCCTCCCCCAGGTCAATTAGGCTCTGTTAAACCCCATGCAAATTTGGGCCAGTTAACTAGTTTCCTCTAAGGGCAGGCCTTTTTAAAAAGAACAGACTCCTCTAGTCTATTGCAAAATGCCATCCCCACCCCCAGCATGAGAGGATTTTTCTCTAATATTTACTGTGGGGAACCTAGTCAAGGTTCTAGTGGTAAAATACAAAACTGTAGGGGTACCCTTAATGATGGGTCCCCCTGGAGTTTTAAACTCTGACTTATTCACACTGAGCTTCCAGCAATTTGTCAATTACAGTCCAGATTTTCCTACTTCAGCCCTGGTTCCTGCTACAGTTTCTGTGCTGGGTCTCTGCTCCATGACAACCTGTATTCGCCTGTCTGCCTCTTCAATCTTTAGGCCTGTGTCTTGACCTCTCTTATGGATCCAAGAAAAGTTGATGTTTCAGTCTGTTCAGCTTTTTTCTTGTTAGAAGGAATGGTGACTTCTAAGATCCTTACTTGTACAATCCTATCCTATTGTACAATAGGAAAGCGAATTTCCCCACCACTGGTTTTGTACCATCTGTACAAGATCAATCAAGTGTTCATCAATGGAGGTGTTCAGGTTGAAGTTAATGGTGTCGTTAACCTGAATACAGTAGCTAACATTTTTGTGCCGTGGATTTTTTTTAGTTTTACATGTATTTCATTCAAACCTCACCAGAATGGCAGTGTACTATAATATACAATCATTATCTTCATTTTATGAATGAAGGATATGAGGTACAGAGCATTTAAGATACTTGCACAAGATCACAAAGTTGGTAAGTGGCAAAGAAGCATTGTCCTTCAGACCCTTTTCTAGAAGCGAGGAAAGCATGTATTGAGAGGAGGCATCACCCAGGGATCTAAGCCCAGGACGAGATGATCCACCAGCAGAAACAGTGTATGGAAAGTTATCATGCTTATGCTTGACTGAAAAGACACTACCAAACTCTCCCAACCATAGTTAGGCTTTATTTATCTTAAATAGGAAATACCCGTTTGATAAACACCCATTTTTAAGTTTTCATCATTTTTATTTTGTCTTAGTTTGTGCGAATAAACTTAACCACATCCATTGCTCTGGCTTTCCTAGTTGTCCACTTTGCAGATGATCTTTCACTTTACCCCAGTCACTGCCAATTTATCCAGTCACATAAGAAGTACAGACACGTTCTGTTCACTATAAACTAGAGGAGAGGCTACGTCACTACACACTGAAAGAAGAGACATACCATATCAAGCTCTGTATGACTCCAGAGAATCACATATCTACTTAAAATATTAAAGAGTGGGATGCCTGGGTGGCTCAGTCGGTTAAGCATCTGCCTTCGGCTCAGGTCATGATCCCAGGGTTCTGGGACTGATTCCCACATCACCCTCCTTGCTCAGCGGGGAGCCTGCTTCTCCCTCTGCTTGCTCTGCCTGCCATTCCCCCTGCTTGTGCTCTTTCTCTCTCTCTTTGACAAATAAATAAATAAAATCTTTAAAAAATGTATTAAAGAGTAATGTTTATGTGAGTCTGTTCCCATCATTAGAGGCACCTAGCTCACACATAAATGCTCATATTCTTTTTAAATATTCCGTATCCATTCTGCAACTAATTGTTTGCCTTCCCGTATATTTTGACATTGGAGTATATCTGTTTTATAAGGAGACTAGTAGGATTCAAATATAACTGCCATTTATTCAGTTATTTATGATATATACTCATGTGAATTCCATCCCGGTTTTCCCCTCTCCCATTTTACAAGTCCTTTGTGGCTCTTCATGTCCAGTGACTCCTACTGTGACTTAACTGACATACCTTTTCTCATGTGTTCTTTCCATCAGCCTTCAGAGGAAGAAACGAAAGCTCAGAGAAATTGGCCCATAGTCAAGCTGTTTGAGCCTGAGCTGTAACCCAAGCTATGCAACATCAAATCCAGAGAAATATGAGAACAAAACCAAAAAGAATAGTACATAGTATTGTAAATACTAGGTATGCCCTAAACTGTTTGAACTGTATAGTATGGTTAGGACAGGCTGATCACATTTATCCAGGCAAGCTGCTTTGATATAGCCAGTAATCCTCCATCTTGAAATAAGAAAGCACCTATGAGTTGATCTGAGCTAGCCCTCTCTCAGCTATTCGAGGTTTCTTTTCTTTCCAAACAGCAATGAATTATGGTTAGAATATGTATGAGCGGTATAGAGAAAGCATGTAGTACAAATGCTTCCATTCCCTTTTATGTAATTTATCATGGTTTTCTTTTCCATTGAGCCCTGAGGTTGCTTCAATATTCTTCTCAACACAGGACTCCAAGCACCACTACCAATTGATCACAGTTAACAATTCAAGATGAAAGCAGTTTTCTTCTCTGGTTTAAAGTAAGTCTTCATCATTGTAAGCAACTCAAGTACTATTTTTGCTCTTAGAGAGATTTACATATTAAAAGATCCCATTTGTGATCTGTAGTATGTTTAAGATCACATAGATGCTCATTATCATAAAGGAAATAGTCTGACACTGTGTAAGAGGTCGCTTAATACATACACAGCCTGGGTAAATTTTCCATTACCAAACAGCATCTGTGCCCTCTTATCAGAACTTAAATGCAGCCACTTGCCACTTGTTTTCCTTCTATGCCCTTCAGTAAGTGAAGGAAGGTGAGAGTCAGAACTGTGTACCACTGGGATCCAAAGAAAATGAGTCATACACACCTGAGCACTATGAGCTCCAGCCCAGACATCCTCTCTTGCTCGCTCATCTGCCCTTGCCTGCATACTCCAAAGGGAAAAGGACAGAGTTGAAGTCTTGGATGAGCTCCCCAGAAGAAATCCTTTAGCAATACCGACTGGACTCTTAATCAACAGACAAATTCCCTCTGTCTTTTCAGAAAAGTTAGGCAAGGTCCAAAGATAAACCTCTAATAAAAATTAGGTATTTATTCATTGCAGTACAGTAGGAGAATCAACATTTCCTGGTAGGCAGCAGGGAATGGTATAACCCAACAGCTGTGCACTAACATTGAAGCTCTCCCATGGGTGTTTTCAAGCCTTAGTCAGGACAGTGATAAGGGAAATGTGTAGCTTCTGATGGCTCAGGTGAGTCAGTCAAAACCAAAAAATCACACTTCAAAGTGTTGTCTGCATTAAGAAAAGCACAACAAAGGAGGAGAGGAGAGAGGGCGGCCCTACACCACCAACTGTGTCATGGAAGCCCTTCTTATCATTCTGCTCCAGTCCCTGTGATTATGAGGAGGGAGTGAAAGCATCCACTAATCAGGGCAGTGTGGTATGCTATTCACAAGCTCATAACTGGCAGTAAAACAGAAAGGCCCATGTCTGCTCTGCTGAGTAATTTCCACACTGAGGCCCTGAGCAGAGATGTCGTGTCATTTGTAACATCTGCCTTGGCATCCAGGAGCCAAAGTAAGCTAGTTAGAGAGTTTCATTGCTTCTTTCTCCCTCCTCTTATGACAAGTCTAAAGGAGTCAGGGTTATTTATAAAGAAAACTAGTCTGAGCTCTTCGGAGAATTGTCAGTTTGGTGCAGGTGATACAGAAGAGTGTACTGAAGGCTGGGGAGACACACTGGCCTGTTATTTACCCAGAAAAGAGGGGAGAATTGCATCAGGTATGAATGGAGAAACTTTCAAGTATCAAAGCAGAAACAAGGAGATGGGGGATGGGGCCTGGTCTTCAAAACTGCTCAGGAAAGTAGACTCGGTCTTCATGCCTCATTAGTTTTCTGGCTCCTCACAACTTCTTGGAGAGTAAGAATGGACAATTTTTTTCTATATGAGAAATGGTAGAACCCAATACCAACTGCTAACTCCAAGTGTACTTGGCTTTTACCTATAATCGTAACCTTTTCTAATTATCCTAAAACCTAGGTCCTAGATCACCTCTTCTCTTAATGTGCCTACAAATTAGCTGGGGCTCTTGTTAGAATGAGGATTCTGATTCTGAAGGTCTGGTTGGGACTGCCTATGTACCTATGCTGGTGGTCTGCCCCTCGCCCCCCTCTGGAGCAAAGTACTGCATAACACCTTTCTGGGCCATGACAGGGTTTCTTTAAAAGCCTTTACATGTTTTCCCCTCATTACTATGACCGGTCTTTAAAAAAAGAAAAAAAGAGAGAGAGAGAGAGTTTTACGTGCATAAAAACCACATCTTGCCAAAAGCCAGTTTCATTCTTCAAATGGATGGGAGACACAAAGCTGTAAGAGAGGACTCCACCCAGGTTTAAATGGGTATGTATGGTCACTTTCTGATGAGTTTGAGGGTGAAGTAAACCTGTATTAGACATATGCCCAAGCGATACACCTGTGCAACAAATCGCATGTCTAGAGAGCCCAGAGAAATTGGAAAGTAAAAATATGGAAGCTCTTAATAATTTGGCACTTAAGAAGTATCTCCAAGTAACACAAGGAAAATCAAAGACACTAGCCAGTCTACCCAAAAATTAAAGTTAAGTCCCAGGGACTTTTCATTTTAGCTTCTCTTGGCCTTGAACCATATCATGATTACTGACTCTCAACTGATGGTTTCTTTGGTACAAGGCCCTGAAGTACACAGTACGGGACATACCAACCATGAAGAAGACACAGAGTATGACGTCAAGAAGCCTGCAGAAAGGCTGGGGAATGGAGCACCTAATACACATTTTTCATTTGATGTATTTCCATTAATACCCTACAAAATTTTCACAGGGCAGTTATTGCTTCAGTAGTTCCTAAAAGACTGGCTACATATAACAGCCAATGCTATATTAAAGGTTTGCTGCACCAGGATTGCCAAATTGTAAAAATTTTAATCACATTTTTACCAAATGATCCCACACTGAAATGCTTTTGCACTTTTCCATTACCCTTTCTATATCCCAAATACTACGTGTTAATCGTGCATGGGTTCTGCCTCATAGCTTCCCTGAGAAGTTCATCAGTATTTCTCTTTCCATTTTACAGATGGGAGGACTGGGCAGAGAGAAGTTAAGTGACTGCCCAGAGCAAGAGCTGGAAGCAGAGACTGCACTCGGGCCCTCTACTCTCATCCTTAACCACTGAGACATCCTGGCTCTGTCACCCTGACTTCCTGCACACACCAGGCCTGCCAACCACTTTAACAGCCAGTGACAGACGAATCATTATGAGCTGCTATGTAGGGAAAAGAAAATATAAGCCAGATTCTCATCCTATATAACTCTAGGGGAACTTTAAATTGCCAGATGTCAATCTGGAACCTTTCCTGAGTGCTAAGCTCTCATGCACAGATGGGAAAGCACGATTCCCTATAGAGGGTTGGGCTTAAAGCATATACTCCAGGCAGACCTCAAGTCCAGAATGCAGGAATGGCACCTGGCTCTCCGTGGCTTGAAAGTGGCCCTTTGCTAAACGTCTTTTAACCTTTCCAGACTCCAAATCTCATCTCCTGAGGGGCTCTATCTGGCTCATTTGCCTGTGAGTCAGAGCATTGTGTTGGAAATATAATGGGCTTTGTTATTTTCAGACTTGGATTTGTATCTTGTCCCTACCTCTCGTTAACTGTGTGACATTGGACAAGCTATTGGACCTTGCTGGACCCCACTGTCCTCATGTTTCAAAATTTAAAGCTTCTGGAACCATGTTCACAGCAATACCGTGAGGGTTAAATATGACAACATAACTGGTAGGTTGCTGATACATAACAGACAGTGAATGCCCTATTCTCTCATTCATTGTCAATATTCATGGAAAAAATATCTTGGAAATACTTGATAAAGAGAAATAATGCTGATATATTAGTCCCATTTAATAAGCATTTGCTCAGGGTCAAAAATGTATCAACAAGTTATCTCATAAAGAAGCAAGGTAATTGAGACAAATTAACTGGAAAAATAGAATACTAAAAAGGGATTAGCTAATTGTACTCAAATAAATGAACTGTTTTCATTCAATAAATTATTGTTTCCTATTAGTTTTCACCTCTGCTGAAAGACACAGTGAAATGTGTTCAGAATCAAGTAATTCATGAGGAAAAAGCCTCCTAATGTTAATGGTTAAAAACCTAGAATTTTTTCTGGGACAGAATTCCCAGAGATTTATGGAAAGGCAGGTATATTCCCATTTTTAGGCCGATGGAATCAATGAAAACCTGAAATTATGATAACATTCCTAAGTGCTACATGACAAATATAAGTTGTTTGATTAATTAGAAAAGTATGAGTAAGAAGAAAGGATTCGCAGAGATTGTCTAATATCAAGAGGAGTGAGCAAGAGTAATTGTATTGTAACTACCCTTTTGATCTCATGTCAAAAAAAGAATGGGCGTGGTTATTCTATAACTACTCTCTTTACCTTACATAAGATATATGTTTGGGCTTCAGTCTCCTCATATAAATGGGATTGTTGAGTTAACTTATTTCTAGGATAATTTTAAGGAGTTGGTTTCTCTCTGATTTAAAAATGTGTCTAGCATTACAAAATAAAAGGACATTTTTATACTTTTTTTTAGAATCAGACATACTTTGCAAGATGAAGTATGTCTGTAATATAAATTTCCATCTATCTAAAATGACCAAACTACTCTTCAGTCTGGAGGCAGGATGATGGATTCAAGGTCATGGTGCACAGCACATTGCATCTACGCCTGCCACCACGTTCAATAAAACTTTCCGGAATAAAATAATGTACGGCCAGATAATCCTAGACATTAGCTCTGCAATTTGATCAAGTATCCATTCAGTAAACCTACTACGTGGCAACCAGTATATTTATTATTTGCAGTATTCAGATAGGGTATGAGCACCCAATTTAATTCTTTCAAAGTAATTTACCTCCATTCGATCTAGAATTTTCCCAGTACTCTCAAAGGCAAATGAAACCAGGTGATTTTGGATGATGGAGTAAAAGCTGCAAAAGATCTTTTGCTGACCTTGGTCTGCACGTTTGTCTCTTCTGTGGCAGACGCTCTCCAGGAGAAAAGTTGGGATGAAGTGGAAGATTTGTTAAGATTCTGAGAGTTGGGGAAACTTCTCTCAGAATTTAAGGAGTGGAATGATGGAAAGTGAAGCAAGTAACATTACCTATGTTAACTTGGAGGAAAAAAAAATAGTTTTCTGTTACCTGTAGGCAGGTAGACCTTGTTAATAAATAATCACTAAATTGTTAATAACTCTGCCTATGCTGAGGAAGATGAAATGGACAAGGATGAACAGGAGAAACGTCTGCAAGTAGGTTTTCATGGGGATTTGACATGCAGACTGATTTTCAAATGCTTTGACTCAGAGGACTCAGAAAGTAAAGGCAGGGAACAAGTAGGTGTATAGGGCGTCATTTTAGTGGGTGAGTGAGTCATACCATAGGTTCCTTTCCTGCAAATGGTATTGTCACAGCGTCTGCCTAAGCTATTTGATCCAAGCTTTAAAAAGAAACATAGCAAGTCTTCCTCTCAGAAAGGAGACCCTCAGGAGTTGAACAGAAATTACGGTTTCTTTTCATCAACACTGCTACCAGCCTTACTGCCACGAGCACTAATTACTGAAGCGCACAAACCCTGTGCTCCTTCTTCAATTTTAAGGCTTCAAGAATCCTCAATGCTAAACAGCGGAAAGCCAACACCTATGTGGGCTTTTTGCTCTCATTTTAAAATGCATTATATAAGAGGGAGAATCCTTATCTGGAACTACAGGTTTGAACACACCGTAGGTCTGAAATTAGACCTCTCTTTGAAGCTTAGTAACAGAAAGGTAGATGGGAAGGCAGATAGAACAGAAAGTCATATTCCGGCTCTGGTGCTGCAGTGCCTGCCGTGTAAGGATGTTAGACAAAGATGAGCACGAACTGAAAGCCTGTAGACAATAACAGCTGTGTTTATTCAGGGAAGAAACGTCCATTGTTGAGAACGGTTCCTTGAGATTCATCCCTAGGAATGAGGTCCATCTGGGAAGTCAAGTTAACTCTTCCTGGGAGGAAAAGTTTTCCCCTTACGAGAAAAATTAACTCTTTTAATCACAATGCTGTCAAAGGTAGAATTGCAGCCCACGTTAGACAAAAGAATTGCCTGTCATCTGAAATTTGCAATAATCCTATTTAGTCTTTTCTTCCTCTACAACAGCCTATCCCTCTGTCTCTATACTTCTAGTACCTTCCCCCTTCTGTACTCATCATCTCTTTACTGGTCCGTTCTCTCTCCCACTCATTATTCCTTATAACTTTATTTCAGAGCCTGCTTTAGAAAAGATGTCAATATATATGTGTTGCATAGATACTTTGCTGCTTTTCATCTTTAAAATCCGTTTTAATTCTAAAGACAACAAAATATTACAGAGTTTACAATGTAGAGGAACTAAATCATCCATAACCTCACCACTCTAAGCAGCAAATACTATTTTGGGAAATGAATACTTTTTTGAAGGAAACACAAATCTAAAATTAAATATCATTTTACATCTTTAGGTAGAAAACATAAAATCATTCTCAGAACGTTCTTAAAAATATATTTCCTATATTTAAATTTCCTTAAAAGCCATAACACTTCATCAAGATGTCTTAAGTGGGTGAGGATGATCTCATTTAGCAGATGAGGAAAAAGAAAGAGAGCTTCGTACAACTGTTTCAATGACAAAGAATGGATTAGATTTAAAATGATCCTTCCAGTTCAGGCTCAAATGGTGGTGACATACTTTCACTGCATGGGCCGAGAATGGGTTTAGAATTGTTTCTTGTATCAAAAGG
Source organism: Ailurus styani (assembly GCA_002007465.1). Classification (NCBI taxonomy): domain Eukaryota; kingdom Metazoa; phylum Chordata; class Mammalia; order Carnivora; family Ailuridae; genus Ailurus; species Ailurus styani. Next base: position 1,979,723 of record LNAC01000254.1, on the reverse strand, counting down.
TTGTACTGAAAATTGCCTTGAAAATATTTTCTAAATTGTAGGCCTGATGAGAATTCTTTGAGGAATATGTCTTTTTTTTTTTTTATCAGACTCCAGTATTCCAAGGTGAATATAAGAACAAAGAATATCCGAGCAACTCCTCGACTATTCTGACTTGAGGTTCATACGCATTTCATTTTCTCCATATTGGCAGGTAAGATCACAGGGCTGTGCTTTCTGGAGGCATTATACAACACTTCATGAGCAGTGTACACAATCGTAATTTGGCTTTTCATTTTTCTTAATTTGGAACTGATGTAAAAATAGTGGATATTATTAAGCAATAGTAAGCTAGGTATTTTAAAACGAGATTTTTTTTTGCTCTTGTGCTCTAAAATGAAAACAAGATATAATCTCCAAAATGAATTTTTAATGTTTCATTTGCCCAGAGCATTGTGGTTACTATAAATAAAAGAGTTAAACAGATATGATTTCTAACCCTCCTGGATTTGGTGAAGATAAAAAGGTCGGTTTAGGATTGAAAATAACCCTTCCTCATCACAGATCTGATGGCTGAAGCTCATGTTGTCTGTTGGTGCTTCATAGACTTGGTGATCTCAGACCAGTACAGTGATTAATCCAAAAAAGGGTCAGAGGAGGGAAACAGGTTTTTTTTTTTTCCTCCTTTAAGTAATTGATAAAAATTATTTTTCCACATTGCTCATGAAAATTTAGTCAAAGTGAAAAACTAAAACAAAAACATCAATTATTCAACTAACCCATTTTGGGCAGTTTGAAAGGAAGAAGAGGGTAGGTCAGTCACTGGGCAGAGAAACTTTCCAGAACTAGAGCTGGTTTTCACCCAATCTCCTTTCAGAAGAGCGTTTTGTCTTACTCGTACCAGGACCCGTACTCTGAAGAAACCACCTCCTAGTCAGATGAGAAGAACTGCCATGGAATCCCACTCCTCAAACCAAATATGTTCACTTTTTGAGGATTCTGAACTCAAGTTGAGCTGATGGTCTAATGACTCCTCTGTAGGTTTGCTGGCCCCTTAGTGGCATTCCATTAGTTCTATATATGATCCTAGTTAATCTCAGGTAACGCACCCTACAGTTAAATCATGCACGAAACGGAGCTGAGAAGTGTGTCTGCTGCCCCAGCACGATGTGTGGCCTTGCAGGGAAAGGACCCAGTACCATCAACTTCAAAGCCAAGCAGCAGAAACACTGCAAATACTTAGCCTTGGTCGACAAGAGGCATGTGTTTGTCATTAATCTTGGTCTCTGGTAGAGGATCTCTAGAGAAGAGTGATAAGGGGATGGGTTTGACTCTCTCGCCTATAAGAACATGCATACTGCCCAAACTACTGCCAGGCTCAAAATATTTCCTCTTTGCCTTATGCTAGTGACAACTCCAAGCTTTTAGATTAGAATATCATTTCAGAAATTCCTTGCAGCTCAATGCATATTGTTTGGGATGGTAATAAGTTAAACCTAAGCCACCCATTATTACATAAATGATTATTCAAATACTAGTATGTGCCAGGCATTGTGCTAGTCATTGGGAAAAAAGAAATAAATGATATTAGTAGCAAGAATGGCAGTGTAGCATAATTAGCACCATGACTAAGACTGCTAGAGGAATCAGGAAAAACAAAGAGAAAGTGATACTTAAACCACATGGGGACAGAGGCAGGCAGAGTTCAGGTGGTCATTCCAGGCCTTGGGAAGTCTATATAAAAAGACAGAGGTGAAAGAGCATGAAGTAGGTGAGTCCTGAGGAGTAGAATACAATGTAGTTTGTTCCAAACCGAATGGTACAGGATCGTTCCAGAGGGTTGCTTATGGAAGGCCCTGAGAAGAGTGGGGAGTTAAAAGATCCATCAGGCCGGGGTGGAAAAGCATGGAAGGGCCAAACTGCTCTGCCAACGTGGTGGGGCACCATAGAGGCCAGAGAGTGTCTGGATCAGACATACACTTTAGGGAAGTTTTACTGCGGTGTGGAAGATGGGCTGGAGGGAGGCAAGACGAGATGCAGGGAGGCCAGCTAGGAAGATGTTGCACCAGGACAAACTGCAGACAACTCAAGGCAAGGTAAGGAGGTGATGGCAACACTGGGAAATATTTTTAGAGCTGGAATCAGTGTGACTTAGGACCAAACTGGATGTGGTTGATGAGGTCGAAGGAAGATTCTAGGGTGCAGCCCAGATTTCTGCCTTGGGAGCAGGATATAAAAAGTATTCCATTTTAGACTGATTGAGCTTGTGTTGTCTATGAGACACCCAGTTAGAGAAGTCTATTAGGATATATTATACATGGGTTTGGAACACAAGAATGAGGTCTAGTCCTGAGAGAGATCGTGGTGAGTCATCAGCATATAACCTCAATTGAAGAGTCTCTAGCTGCTGAAATGTGATGGGCCCAGAGAAGTCATTTTAATCGAGAGGAGATGGGGCAGGTGGAGAACATGAGACACTGCCCCACCATGAGGGTGAGCCAGAGCACTTCAGAGGCCACTTTGCTGGTCTGGTTCTCTGGTCTCCACACATTCATTCTCACAACTTAGAAATAGGCAACACACCATCTCCAAGTGGGGTAAAACTCGGAAGCAAAAGCTGCAAGAGGTAGGTCATCCTCCTCCCCTGAAAGTCACCTTAAAGTTCTATGATGTCACCAAACTCATTCATAAATAAGAGGTTGTCGTTATCATGGCACTCCTAGGAAAAATTCCCCTGTATCAGTCTGGGGCCTGAACAGTGAAGCTTATGGGAAGGATGGAGGGCAGTGAAGGGTCTCCCCTTATGTACAAATGGATCATCTTGTTCTGACTATATACAAGACTAAGACGGTAGTTCGGCAGTCTCTGGCCCAAACCCCAGCATCAAGGACTGTCTCTGTAGTGTTCTAATATCACCTGGTTTTCAGTCTACAAGTGTATCTATTAAAAAACACACATACCTGGATGGTTTCATGTTTTAAGAACGTACCCTGAATTGCCCAGATGTGCTAAGGGCAAAAGTCCTAGATTTAAAGTCAGAACACCTCACCTCAATATTCTGCCCCGCCACTAATTAGATCTAGAACTTGGATAAGTCCTTTTCCTTTCCCAGGCCTCTATGCCCAAGCTTATGATAAATGCCAGGGTCCAATGAGATAATCCCTAATTTTTTTTCTCTGAATATTTATGGATGAGATTGAGTTGACAGCCAGATACAAGTAAATGTTTATTCATTTACTACCTCAGTTATCCAGTTATTTATTCAATGGACACATACTGAACACACATTCAGTGTTCTTGGGATGTACACATAAATAAGGAGTGCAGAGATAGAGCTGAGTAGTAGAACTGAGATATATCTTTTTCCTTAGGTGAAAATATATTTTCTCAAAAACTAATTCTTCAGGTTACAGGTCCTTTTTTTATGAGTCAGACTTGGCATATGGGGTTGGAGGTTCCTGGAGAGGAGAAAAAGCATTTATTGTCCAAAGCGATATCCTGAAAAATTAATCTTGAAACTGCAGATGCTGAGGGTCACAACATAACCACACTTTGGGGGACTTTTAGCAAAGAGTAGTACCAATAGATTGCAGTTAAATAGACATCCTGGCAACAGAATGATTTCAAATAGCAAGACTACCTTTTAAGGTAGTCAGAACATAGACACTCTAAGGTGCAAGAGAAGTATAACCATGTGGTTTTGGGGTCTTTCAATGGCTATGGAGCTGTGTCTAGGTATGTGTGTCTAATGTGCATGGATCTCTCTAGTAGAAACGATTACTCATGGTAGGTAGGGCCAGTATGTACCTGCTGGAACATCCCCCCACTTTTTCCAGACTTTTTCTTTTCTACTTGTCTAATCAAATAGAATATAAGTTAAGTTTCTGTGAGTTATAAAGGCAACTTATTTTAGGAAAAGTAAAATACAAGGGAGAGGATAATGAAAATTACCTTTTAAAACCAGGATCATCTGACTGGGATCCTCTGTGCCTTCCTCAACTTCACCCTCAGCCAGTAGATGAGCCCATGGGTTATATTCAGCCAATTAGATTGTATTTCCTTGGCATTTAGAAGTATCAGAGGGAAGTGATACAAGCACGGAAAATAGTTGAGGCAGAGTTACCCCCATTGGAAGCCCTGGTGAGAATGCCCCTCCATTTGGCTCCCTTGGGGCAATTTTGGATCTCACCTCTCCAGAGCCCATTTGACCCCGTCACCAGTTCTTTCATCTGTCTGGCAATCCTTCAGTAAATTCCTCATCTGTTTATGCTAGACAGTCTAGGGTTCTCTCATCCATACTGTTACTGACAAAATGTTTGTGTCCCCTCAAAATTCATGTGTTGAAATCCTAATCCCCAAAGTGATGATGGTATTAGAAGATGGGGCCTTTGGGAGATGATTAGGCCAGGAGGGTGAAGCCCTTGTGAGTGGGATTAGTGCCTTTATGAAGAAGACTTACAAGAGACTGCAGAGAGAACGCTAGCTTCATTCCATCATGTGAAAATACAATGAGAAGTCAGCACCTTGGAAGTGGGCTCTCACAAGAATCCACTCCTGCCAGCACCCTGATCTCAGGCTCAAATTTTTGTTGTTTTGAAGCCACCCAATCTAGCTACTTTGTTATAGCAGCTGAAACTGACTTAGGCCCGTACAAAGTACCTAAAGCCTTCTCCATATATCACTCAGTACAAGAAGCCCTTCCTACTTTGAGGAAGGTCAGAAAATACATTTGAAGTAGACTTGGAAGACAAAGTAAATGGTCCTGTATCCTCCTACCTGCCTAAGTGTGAGCAGGAGCAGCGAAATTTGGACTCTGTAAAGGTCTCCTTAATTGAAAGTTTATCATAGGGCATCTCTGTTTTAAAGAGACTGGTCCTGAAACAGAAACCTTTCAACAGTAGAGAGGTTTCAACATGTCTGGGCTCACATGTCTGAGTGCAACTGTAAGCACATTGATTTCATTTGCCCCATCTCCTCTCTCTTTCCTAGTAGCTGAAGTAGAACTTTGAGAAGTTTTCCTCAGCTTCTGCTTCGGCTCTTGAACAAAGGGATTCCATTATCTTCTACTCTTTCTTCAGCCTTGTCTACAAGTCATTTGTTACATTACAGCATTTCCTGAAATTTAGCAAATTCTTGAAAAGAAAGATTTAATCTTCTCAGGAGAAGCTGGAGAAGATTTATGGACGCCTATTCTTAACATGTCAAAATGTGGCTTGGCTGCTAAATTTACTGGGACCGCCTACGCAGCTGAGGATTTCTGTGACTCTGCTGGAAATAATGGCTTTAGGAGGTAACCAAACAGCATTAGAGAAAAATATTTGAGAGAAAACAGATTTTTAGGTTGCAGAAGGATTTCTTATTTTATAAAAGGACATTACCATTTTAAGAGCTCATTAAGTTGTTTTCCCTTATGTTTGACCCCAAATTAGAGATTGGGTTTCTTGATTTTCACTTCTAAAAATTGGCTGTACGATATTGGGTAACTCGAGTTTCCAAGTCTTCAAATGCCACACAAAGTGGAAGCATTAATTCTTAAGTATTATTATGGAATAAATTGATTTCTTTTAGGTTGCCTTTTGTAATCCTTATTTTTTCCCCTCTGCTTAATCATTACAGGTAATTTAAAAATAAATACTGCTGCAGGTGAACCACTACAAGTATTTTACTGTCATTGAACCGAAAGGTAAAAACCTAATTACTGCATGTACTAGACATTCTTCTGTAGTAGAAGTTTCTTCTCTCTTTCCATATCTTTGTTCTGTTTATTTAACACAATTTCTCCCAGAATATATTGGTCTCCGCCACCCCCCCTCCATTGCATGGAAGAAAACGCTACTCTGTTACACAAATGTGCTCACCATTTCCTTTGAAACTGTAGTCAGTCAGTCCCTGCAGAAAGAATAGGTAATGAAATTCTATCTCTCAAGTGTGTGTAGACATATCAATCACTTTAAGTGGAAACAATCATTCCTCTGCCATTTGGAGCCAACATTTTTGAACACAGAAGCAGCACTGTTGCTTTCTGTTACTAAATATAGTTTTTCCATAGAATGCTTTGGTTTACCTTCCGCCCACATGCTGCACGGGTCAAGAGAAGCAGATTTTCCGGATAACATTGGATTGGAGCAAAGGGAGTGAAAGCAGGTGCATTGTGTAATCTGGGTTTAGAGCTGCTCGTAGTTGTGGGCCCGGTGGAGGTGGCCCAGCAGGGGCGCATTGCAGCCCTGCCACCTGGCTCCCCATCTCCACCCAGCTTGCTCCGCAAGTAGTAGGACTTCCTTCCAAGCTGTCGACTCCTAGTCCTCCCGACTCAAAATCCGGCATTGTTTTTCTCCCTTCTACAGAAGCAAAAAGATTTTGGTTTTGTGCTGTCGCCTTTTTCTCATGCGACGCATTACGCTTTTGTCTCGCGTTCCGTATTCTAGGGAGCTGACACCAGAAGATACAGAAGATAAGGCATTTGACCTCTTTTACTGCAAGGGCGCCCATCCTTCATGGCTGCTCTACCCACCATAAACTTAAATACCCACTCGTGTTTGAAATGCTGTTGGCCGAAGGCATGTTTCTGATGAACGAGAGAAATATCATGTTAGCACAAGGCATTTTGATTACAGCGAGGCCCCGCTGCCTCTACTGAGGGCATTGCTGCTGTGAAGCCGAGCGGCTCTCGCTCCCAATCCCCAGATACAGAGCAGTATCAATGAAGAAATATTAAAGAGAAAATTAATAATTTATTTTAAAAATTCATTTGCAGCTGCACTTCAGTGAATTAATTACTTTTTGTCTTTCTCTTATTCATTTCCCTCTCTAGCTAATGATCAAGTTAGAACTAGCAAGAGGAAGTAAGTAGGGTTGGAAGGAGTAGGAGTCTGGTGCTGCTAGAACAGAAAGCACAAAGATCTCGCTTTCACGTGGGTGCCCGGAGGGACCTGACAAGAGAAAAGCGATAGGTTAAGCTTAATCCCATCTTCTTCATCCCCAGAGCGATAGGAAAGCACGTTACCATGGTATGCGTTCTACTTAGCATTTTAGGAGAGGAGAAAATTAAAATCCAGCAAGCAAAAGTCCCAAGTTATTAAAAAGATTAATCTGTTGTTTATCACTACATCTTCTATGCAACTCTCCTCCCTGTATGCTTGTTAAAATAGTATAGTCACACAAACAAAGTGATGGCACACTATCACTTAAGTGTTAATGGAGCTCCTGTACCGATTTCCGGAAGGGTTGGGGTAGGTGCAGCAAATTTTGCATAACACTTGCTTATCACAACTGGCCAGGTGACGCCAAGGTAACGTTATGGTAAGGTTCAGATCCATAGCCATTTTAGTCATTTTCTAAGCGAGAATAGAAAAATCAGTCTGAGAAATTTCATTTACCAAACCCCAGACTGAGGCAAGGCAGATGCTTTCTTCCATGTTTAAAACATTCCTGGGACAGGGAGCCAGCTTCCATCATGCCAGACCAAGCTACCATTTTAAAACATGCAAAAAGATGTGCTTTTTAATATACCTTATTCTAAGTAGCCATTTAATGGGAGAAATAACCTTTGTGCTAACGAGATTTGAAAATGAATGGAAAGGCAAAACTGAATTTTCTCTAATAACCGTGTTGCTCTGGTACAGGAACCATAGCCATTTGAGTACCAAATGATCCCCTCAGGGAAAAACAATTTCCGTGGGTGTGATTGGATGCTCTGGTATGTGTATAAGCAGAAAGGGGGATAAAGTTAAGGATGAAGATGGAGAGAACTCAGCGTTTAGTTTTTTTCCCAAAGATCAGAGACAGGGAAAGAAAAGAAGGAAGTACGGGGAGGAAAGAGGGGATTGAAGCCAATGTCAATGACATCAGGGGCAGAAATCCTTCTCTTCTCTCCAGTACACACACACTGTCACCACGAGAGTCTCTTGAGACCTCTCTGAGGAGTAGTCTAGCTCCAGGCCCCATGCTGTCATAAAGAGTCATTTGCCATAGCTTTCACAGGGCCTACATAAGAGCTCATCAGTTAATTCCAAGTTTGTTTTCTGAAGGTTGGAATGGGATGACACCACCTAAAAACTGTATTTTATGTAGTCTCACCTCTGAGTAAAACAGAGGCTCTGTGACTTTGTGTCTTTCAGGACTGTAGGTTGTGGGAATATAGCTGAACATACTGTTATGGCTCTTGGCTCGAATCTCGAAAGTGTGTCGTACAAGAAATCAAAATAATCCATCTCAAGGGGCTTGGTAGAAAAAGATTCCCTCTCCCAATACTGAAGGCTCTTCAGTTCAGATGAATGTATAATTACACCCATGTCTGTTTATGTAGCAGTTATAACTTAAAGAGACCTACTCAAGAGGGAGACCAGTTCAATATCATTAAGCCACGAATAACCTCCATGCACCAAACTTCCACTGGCCGTGAATGCACACTTACGTATCCAGTTTCCCTAGAAATTCTTTATTTGAAAATTTATCAAAACGCAACTCATCCCACCATACAATAAGAAACTGAACATCTTCACCTAAGATATGCTTCCCCTATTTCAAACAAACCTAGCATATCATTTGATAATCAGACAAAAAAATGATTTGTTTGTCTGTTTCATGTTATGCATGTTAAAAGGACACTCTAGTGTTAAATGGAGTAATGGATCAAAAATTTTCCCAGCATCCTGTGGCAAGTGATCGCACCAGCAGCTGGAAATTTGGTAGACATCTTCCCTTCCTCGCTCCTTCAGCAAGAACATTTAGAACGCTGTAATGATTGGCTTTAAGGAAACTTGTGCTTATGAAAAACTAACCTGATTCTGTTTTACGCATTCAGAATTTGTCTCCTGCCAGACTCTGCAGGTCCTGGCAGCTCGTGGAGGCTTTTGACTACCTAGTACTGCCCCCATGTGGGCCAAGAGTGTCACTCTTATAAGGAGCCACCTGCTTTCCATTTGTGACATCAGCCAAAGGAGGTAAAAGCCCTGATTTCTAATAGTTTTAATCCTGTAGACTGATCTAAATTTTCAAGTGAAATAGAACTGTTTTCTGGTCTCTGAGTTAGTCAGAAAAAACTACTAGGCCAGTATGTCTGGAAATAAAGAAGAGAGGAGAGAGGACAGGAAAAATCTAGGCCAATGTTCTCTCTCACCTGGGAGTCTTGTTTTTCTCCGCCCAGAAGGTCAAATCTCAGCTGAATCAGTATGCAGATCACATACACAGCAACTACAGTTCCAGACTAGGGAATGTGCTAATTGGCTCACCCGCCCAAAGAACCAGGGTACCAGGCATCTGACACACAGCCTCTGAGGGAAGCAGGGCTTAATGCAGGACAAAATGTTCTTGCTTCTCTCTGCGCCGTCACCTATCCTTGCTTCTAGCAAATGGTCTGGCCATATGCAGTGGTGACTGGAGCTCTGTCATAATTATTTTTCTCATTGTTGACTAATGTGTACACTTGGGATTTTAGAACGTGATCTCATTCCGAGGAAATTGAAATTAAAACCAGTATCCCTTCAGCCTTCTCTTTTCATACGCTTCTCCTGTAGTGTTCCAAACTGTGCTCTAAGTAGTGTAATGCATTAAAAAGGTAGGTCAGAAACTTGACATTAGTGTCCTTAAGGCCCTTTACATCTGTTCTTAACAGTAAGAAGATGGTCAGAGCTACAGTCCCCTACGGGACGATATGGTATAAAAAACAACCCTATTGGTTACTTGCATGTCAGTCCCTCCACTATTTCCTCAGGATCCCAATTTAAAACCGTTTAACTGCTTTCTGAAAGAGATGGGATATTGTAGAGAAGGAGCATAGGGTCTTACGAGAGAAAACACCTGGCAGATTCTGGGAAGCCATGATATCCTTGGAGCCCTCTGAACAGGAAGCTCTCTTCCTGAGTCGTAGGGTGTCTATGGAGCTGATGCAATAGGACTGGGAACAAACCTCAGCCATCAGTTCTTGATTAACTCTGATAACTTACCCTGGCTAACGAGGTGGAGGTCGTTCATGCTTCCACTGCCTAATGTTGCTCATTAGATGTACACTTATTAAATATTCAGATAATTGTGGTAGTTATAATAGTGGTAATGATGGCCACGTGATAACACGATGAAGAAGGCATCCTTGAGCTGAGACAGTTTTATTTTTTTGAAGTGAGTTGAAGAGCCCACCATACTGCCCTGAGCCCTGTGCAGAGCGCATAAAGACTCTGAGGTGTCCCTTTGCTGTGTAGCCTTTTTAATAAACTAAGAGTAATCACCTAAAAGAGTTTTCGAGATTACCTGGATACCCAAAAGGACCAATCCTCAGACAACACAGATACTTTTGCCCAATTTGAGTTTGTATTTTGACCTGAAACTAGCAAAGAAAAGCTCTGTGTCAGCATTGTAATTTACGTTCTGCTTCAGTTCCTTATTTATGATAGTTAGATTTTAGGTCAAATACCCTTGTGGAGCCAACTACCTTATATTAAAGATAGCCTTCAGCCTCGACCAAATAAGACTTTTTTTTTTTTAAACAGGTCTGCTGCTAAAAATTTTTCCTTGCCAGTATTTTTCAACTTTCATGTTTGTCTTTTATGAGGCTCCAAGTTTGGGGCAGGGTGAAATGTGACGATGTCAGAAAACTCAAGGAAACTTCTATTTTGTAAGGCTCAAAAAGATTTGATAAGAATATGAATTGTCAGTTTTGCTCATCGCTCGGTTCTAAAATCTATACTCAAAACCTTTCATGTCTGTCTTATCCCTCACCAACATCAAACATAATAAAATCAAAATAATCTTCTGGTAAAAATCAGGTTTCAAAATTTTACCGTAGGTTGCTTTTCTGTCTGATTCTTTTTGATCAGCACCAGATCTACCAGAAACAAACAAGTTTCTCCCAAATGCCATTTTGTCTCAGCAGTACTCCTAATGGAGCGGGGGGAGACAAATGTGGAAATGATGCTAAGATATTTCTTCTATCATCTTTTTCAACAAGTTCATAAAAGCTATACCCATGTTGGGCTTATGAATTTTCCAAATTGAAAATAAGATAGATAATACAATAAGACTCAGCTTTTGAATTTGTGGTGATTCTTCTCTTGCATTAGGAAATTTTGCATCCCTGACAATTCAGTAGCACTATTTTCTCTTTAAAGTCTAATGTAAGCCTAATGGGCTCATTTAGGCTGATAACGAACAGCTTAGGAGTTTTACTCTCAGGTTCCCAATTCTGGTAGGTGACAATAGCTTGTTTGCATTTGCGTTATGTATTTGATGCTACACGGTAGTGAAATGCAATCCTTTGCTGTCTATACAATTATTACGATGCTTTTGCAACATGATGTGCTCGCTGACACTAGTTTACCTTTTGCAGCCCCAGGCTTGCAACCTGGTGGCATTTGAATGTACCAGCTCCAAAGAAAGCATTGGTCTTATGACAGGTTTGTGATGTGGAATGAGCTGAAAGCAGGCTCAACTGACCCGATTATAACAATATCCCTGAGTCTGGAGACTCTTCTAGCTACTGATGATTGCTTTTTCTCATATTTGGAAAAGGCTATAACATGGCTAGAAAGAGAGAGAGAGAGAGAGAGAGAGAGAGAGAGAGAGAGAGAGAGATATCTTTGAAAGTCTCCAAACGATAGAAACTTGCCAGAGATGTTTTATTTATTTATTTTTTGTCCTGAGCAATAGAGCTAGGATAGCAGACTACCAGAAATGTATTTATGGTCATCAACTATTAATAGAGTCCCAGCTAACGTTGTGGATGGAACAGAAACATTGGCACTTCCCAAATTTCTGCTTTGGAGGACAGTCTAGCCGGCAATCTGATTCGGAGAAATGACTGAGGAGCTGTGATCCCACTGTTTTTACTTAGGGTGTAGGATTGCCTGTCTCTGGAGGATAACAGGGGGGAGCCTGGAGGAGATTATGGACAGTCGTAAAAGTCTCCCACTCCTGCCCCCTGGCACTTCTAAAATCTGCTGTTACTTTGGTGACCACTTTGGAAATTTATTGTTTAACTGTTTTAACATTTCGTGACATGGCATATTTAGAGTAACATAAACGAGATGGGTTTAAGAAGGAACACTTATTAGAAAGGGGAGCCTACTAAATAAGGGTGGACCAGGTAACCCACTTGATGAAGACAAGCCAAACAAAATGTTTGTTCTGTAAAACAATGGCCTTTGCTATACTTTCCTCCCTGAAATCTAAATTAGTTCCATTAAATACCTAATTCCCAAAGAAGTTTTTATTATCTGGGTCCATCTGCCAAAATGAATTGCCATTCACATTTGCCCCAGAAAGTGGGAAGCATATTGGGCAAATTTGCTTCAGATATACCAGCTACTGTTGTTACAGGAGCAGAAATACTGCATAAGATTTCTTTGAAAGGAAGAACAAACTAAAAACTAGCTACCCAGTACATGAATTTCTCATCACTGCTGAGGTGCTGCGAGGACCAAAATTCTTCCTTACAAAGCCACCCGCCAGATAGAAGAAGAAAAGAAGAAGAAGGAGAAGAAGGAGAAGGAGAAGAAAAAAAAACAATTCCAGTGTTCAGAAAAAAGAAGTCAAGAGCTGACTCTAGTGCTTTCCTCATATTCTCCAGAGCTCTGTGGAGAATATTCTGTGCTGGTAATTGTTCCTAATCAACTGGATGAGAGAGAAAGCAAAAATAAGAACAACTCTCTGCTATATATTTAGTACATGCTCAGGTCTCCTCTAGGCTAGAGGACACCTAGGAGAGAATCTTAGAAAAGGTCTTTCTAGATAGACATTTCCTCCCACCTATTAACTGGTTCTTCTACTTATTTTTTTTAGAGTGTTTTTAATACCATCCCTGAAAATGTCTGCAGCATAATAATCTGATGAGTATAATCCGCATGGTGATCTTTAATATTCACTCTGATTCAACCTTCACCAAGTTCTAGCTGGGCTAGAAAATGGATTTTGAATGAATAGAACAGCTCATCTTAGTCATTCTACTTAGAAATTGGGGACCACTGTCATGAAGGTATGAAAACCCTTTGGAAACTGGTGCCTTGGACAAGGTAAAAATGGAGTTCCATTATGCACACCAATGATCCCATATCTTCTATCTCTCAACTCATAAAGTAGTCTTCTGACTTTATCTGAATAAGATGGCCCTATATTAATTATAAATAAAAGCATGCTTCAGGCAGTGCCTAGAATGGATACTTCCAGAGATATGACCGAACACAGTGTTCTCAGTTTTGAATTTATTATGTCCCCTCCTTGCCCAAGGATAAAGTAATGCCTTAGACCCAGCTCTTATGACAGATCCTACAATACTACCAAGCAAATGTGGTTCAACTCTTAATCTTTCAATATATATATTTTTTAAAGTCATTCAGCCCCAAGCTGGGGTTACTCATTCCTTCTTCTCTTCATATTTCTTGGATAAGTGAAGACAACTACCTTAGCAGCAAATTAATGTAAATTTCCCCACAAAGAAATTCTGAGAGAATTTGAACAAGAAGAGTGTACATGCAAATACACAGAAGCCACATCTTGGGTTGATGGTCTTTGCATTTGTGACATAGATTCTGAAAACCTTCCTTCATATATCTGTGACCACTAAATTATAACCACCCTGAAGCTATCAGCTATGTTCTGTGCATCTCTGTAATCCCCATACTACAGAATGTCTAACTGGTAGTAGGTGCTCAGTAAATTTCTACTTTAAAAATGAGCTCATTGGGACAATGGACTACTTGTTTTATCTTACCCTAATACCATGTCTTGAGGAAGAAGGCAGAATTGAGCAATCAGTCACATCTACTGAGTCTATAATAAGCTGCCTAGCTCTTTAGCGGTGCACTAGAAAAAGTTAACTTATTTTTTTCCTTTTTTGCCCTGGACCTTTTTTACAGAGCCATCTACTCAGACCCCTTTCTAAAGGAAACTAGACTTCTGAAGTGTCTGCAGAAGTTCAAAGATTATTCCTAAAAGTAATCATTCTATACCCTAAGCTGTGGCTAATGGAACTAGAGCTGGGTGTTTGACCAAGGAACTTCTTCCATATACTAATAACCTACCCTGTGATCTGAGAACATGTGGCTCCCTTGAGTACATGAGATTAGTCAATCATATTTTCAGTCTTTAGAACTTGAATTAGGAATAAGAAAAAATTTCTTTTCACACCAAGAAGAGGAAATGACAGAGGGGAACAGACAACGGTGATGATGATGATAAGGATACAGGGTTAGGGTGAGCCAACTTCATTAATGATAGATCACTAGGAGAAGACCCCCAAACTCCTGCTGCAGAGATCTTGAGTTCAGAAGCACCTCCATGAGGGCTAATCCTACTATCAATCATGTACTCAGATGTTACGAGAGTCCACTACTGAAACCACTCCAGATGTATTCTTAAACTGCCCTCTCTCTGGCTAACTCGAGTGGCACTTCATTCCTCACAATTAAATAATCTGAATGAGAAGCCCCCAGGAACACTTTCATATTTGCCTAGTAAGTTTTTTAACTAGTCCTCTTCCATCAAAGAATGATGAAGGAAGATGGGGAAACAAGGAAGGAAGAATGTTAGAAAAGTAGATAAAGTTTCACTTTTCTTCTGGGAAATGTCCAAACTGGCACCTGCAGGGTTTCATCTGCTTATTGGTTACATGTCACAGTGAGCACCAACTTTCTGCGTGTCTGAGTTGATTTTTTTAAAAGCCAGGAATCACGATTCACCCAGGAAAAACTGTGAAGGTAGTGGGTGCTTCTCAGTCTTTACTATCCATAAGAATAGTCTGGAGATACTGTTAACAATGCAAATTCTGATTTCACAGGTGTAACCTTGGGCCTAAGAGTCTGCATTTTTATGACCATCCACCTGATTTATCCACCTGATGCTGATCTGTCAGTCACATTTTGAGTATGAAAGATGTAAAAGGAAGATACAACCCATTCTCATTTATTTTTTTCAGAATGGTAAAATAGGAGATGACCATTAAACCAGACAAGTTCACCATTTCCAAGCTGTATGGTGTTGAGTAGCTCATTTAATCCATCAAAGGTTTAGTTTCCTTATTTGTAAAATGACGATGGTAATATTTATCTTGCAGGATTATTTGGAAAATTAAATGATGTAAAACATACAAATTTCACAGTAGTTCCTAAGCAAATGATATTTTTTTTTCATTAATTCACTGTGTTAATCAGCATTTTAAACAATATGTAATTTCCAATAATAAGTGCTAGAAATGAAATATATATATATATATATATATATATATAATCTCTGCCCTAAGGAATTTGCAAACCAATAAGCAAAAATACCAAAATGTCTAAAAATTGCTACAGTGCCATATAAAATAATAAATGCCAGAAGAGAGGGGAAAACAAAATGCTCTGCAATTTAAAGAAGGAAAGATGGACTAAAGGATGGAGCAAGGAAAACAGGGTGAAGAAATCGGGGAAGATTTTAAAAAGGAGGTTGCTTTCCAGCTAAACCTTAACAGATTAGAGTTCACTAGGCAGAGGAGATGGGGAGTGTGATTGAGAGCAGAAGAAATCTCTGTAGAAACCATGGTATTGTAAAAAACAGTGACCTCTTAATGACACCTCCAGAATTCTGATGCGGCCAAACCCAGACTGAATTGGGAGAAGAGGAGGAAGATAAAGAGAGTTGTACTTAGGAGGTAAAGATTGTGTATGCCATCCTGACTTCCTGGGACATACAGTGTCTCCTAGTATGTCTCTCACCATACCTGATCATTGTTATGCTCTCGCTCATCCTGACAACAAAAGTCTGGCCCATAACAAGTATTCAATGAATTCTTTCTGACAGAATAAATATGTGAGTGTTGGAAGAGAGTTTCTTGCAGTACGAGGGGAAAGGGCCTTAAATAATATTTCGTAGATGGAACGCATACGGTTGCCTGTTCTGCTTGTCCTGCAATGACCCCAGCCCACATAGAGGCTCCAACAAAAATATGCTCCATAGAGACACACCGAGCATTTTTTATTTGGAGTGATCGTTACGTTATGTAACAAAAACAACCATCCCATTATACAACCCATTGCATGCATTCCATTTGGCCTCCCTGCAATGATTCAATCTCTTAGTGGCGCTTAAGATGGTAAAGGTTGAGAGAAACTATTAGACTCTAAGTAGATTGGGATCATCAGATGAAAACTATGGCGTATCAGCATTGCATCCACCATCACTTGTAACACAAAGTTCAGTAATATAGCTCGCAGCTACTAGTTGATTAGAACAGCTCTCTAGCCTAGGACTTCTGCTTGCTGAAACACACAGAATGGGGCTGCTTGTTTTTCCAGAGAAGCAGAAGGATACAGTCTCCAGTGAACGATATGATTTCGATACAGAAAGCTTGCTTAAATCTCACTTCATTTTCATTCCATCTATTGATTTTTTCAGGATCGTGCACATGGATTGGAATGCCTTTATTGAATCCCCCAGGCGTTCCAAGTAAACACAAATAGAATAATTAGGAACAACTGTAAAGGAAAAATCGTAAGTGAATCTTGCCTTCATATTATATTAGGGATAGAAACCTTGAATTTATCAGATGGAATCATGTCAGGCCTGGCTCTTGGCAGAATGCTGAAGCTGGCAAAAACTCATCTTTTGCAGAGGGAGAAGACCACGAAGGTCAAGGGCATGGGCTGGAGGCAGGCCACCTGGATTTGAAATGTTAACTTGAAAACTTTCTAGCTTTGTGATTTGGGATACATGGTTCAGTATTTCATGCTTCAAGCTCATCATCTATAAAGTGGGGATTATAATATTATTTAATCCATAAAGCAATGGAAAGTTAATCCATGAATTATTGCTTAGAATAATGCTGACACACAGTAAGAGCTTATTAACTGTTAGCTGTTCTTATAATCTTCAGGGTCTCTGCCCCACTAATTCAATAAACATCTCGTACTTCGTTTCTTATTCCAAGCGGCCCCCCTTATTCTTTCTTCTTCGTTTATATACTCATTTCTAGCAGGATTTTGAGTCATTTATATGTTTGTGTAATTATGTCCCCACAAAAGGTTGCCCCTGACAGGAACCTTTTATTTGCCTTTTATCTTTCACTATAGAAAGAAAAGTGCTTTTTTTTATTATTATTAGGGAATCTGTAGCATTTATAATCAATTGGGAGGCCTATTATCCAGCCTCCACCCAAAGCCCCTGAAGTTACAGCAATATCTAGCCATTTGTGCAGCAAAGATTTATTAAAGTGTTCCATGTCACGTACTCCTAGCAGGTGTGGTGCAAAGATTAAACAAGGCGGTGGAGATGCTCGGCATTCCTTGGGGAGCACGGGAGGACCAGGAGGGGAATTTAATCCAGGCTGCTGTTCAGGGAGGAGAGGTTAACAGGAAAGCCTTTTCTCCCTCTGTCATTGCAGACTTTCCTAGACTGGCTTAATGACAAGCATCAGTTTTCATTTCTTATTTGTGGTCTCACTGGTTAGAAGCCTTAGCCTTCTCTCTTTCCCTCCTATAAATCCCCAAAACATATCCCTCCATGCATTTATAATGCTCAGAGGGCTGGAAAAAATAGAATGATTGTCCAACTCCAAAGCTGGAGACCTGGGTCACATATGGAAAACTTTCAAGCATTCCTGACGGGCACTATGAAAACAGCATGAGTGCATTCCTTCCTTTATTCATTCAGCGAGCTCCCTTCATGGTGCCTTCCTGCACAGTGCTTACTGAGCGCTCACAGTCCGTGTCAATAATGTGAGATGAAGTGGACTTTATAAAAGAAATCATGTCCCTGTCCATGAGGAGGTTAGAGATAGTTGAAAGATAAGATGTATCTTGTTATAGAAATAGTTAAATAACAATGAAATGAGATACACGATTAAATACCAATGAATTATTCAATGATTCTTGGTGTTCTAGAAAAGACATCAGCTAAGATAGCAAATATGTAAGTTTCATTTCAAGTGCCACTTCCTATCAGCTGGAAGTAAATGCCTGGCAAAACTGTCTGGCCAGTGATTATGTGACTTTGCCAGGCTCAGGAGGAAATAGTTTGGAAATTGATGTTGGTCATGTCACAGAAATGGGAAGTGAGTCTCTTTGCCACATCTTTGCCATGATGTGCTGGCTCTGTAGCGTGACAGTCCAGAAAAACATTTGTTGTCTAATAGACCTGGATTCTGTTGTTTGCTAGCTCTGTGGCCTTGGGCAATTTATTTAACTTCTCTGAGCCTCAGTTTCCTCAACTAAAAAGCTAAGATACAATCATCCCCCAAAATATCAGCTATTAACATTCAGCTAGTCTGTAAGTTCAACGAAAGACGGAATCAAGTCTATCTCGTTTCATCTTTACGTCCCTGGCACATGGCCCAACTGATATCCACCTGCCTCCCCACCCCCACCTCCTAGGCACACACATTAGGAAAGGTCTTTGAAGATACTGGGTTTTGAGAAGAACTTTAAAGTATGAGGAGAATATGCATATGTCAAGGAGAATGAGAAAAGTTACTACCTGAGCAAGAAAGACCTGGCAAAATATGGAAACCAAAATGAGTATGACAGTCAGGCACTACAGAAGAGATAGACGAGCCAGAAGGAAAAAGAAATAGCATCCAAACAACTTTGATTTTGGAAGATGCTAGGATCATCTCATCTATATTTCACTTTGTGAAGCAAGAAAACTGAAGCTCAGAGGAGCTTAAATAACTTATAGTGGTAGACATTGGCATTGCTGAGACTACAACCCAGATTGCCTGACACATCCTTCAGTGCTCACTTGGGAAGGGACTGGAAGAAAATGCTGGGAAGCCAATCAGAAATCACATGATAGAGTTTTCCATATGCAAAATTCACTCTTCAAGTGCTGAGGATCTCTTTTATCTGTTACCAGCAGTACAAATAAGAGCAGAATGAAATTCCTTCAAGGGCCCCTTGGGGCACTCTGACCACAGAGCAAGCACCACTGGTCAGCAGGCATGATTTGTGAGGCAACATGGACTAAATGGTCCCAAACTAATGTAGAGAAAAACAGAACCCAATTGTGTTGGTAAGGGAAGGTGCAACAAGTGATTCCTTGATGTACGTAGATCCTATGGGGCAAAGATGATAATTTCCTTCACCCTGAAAACACCGCACTGTATTTGCATTACAGCCAACACTAACAGAAGGTGGAAATAATACTACGTTTAATACACGTAATACTACGATTGCTACTTTGGTGTCGGGTTTTTCATTCTTTTGATGTTACTATCACTCGCAGCATCTATCCCACTGTGTTTAGGGCCAGATATATTTTTAGTCTCATTTTATAATGGAGCATCACTGAACTGTTAAAAATGAATAACACCGTGGCTTCTTGACTCTCCTTGCCTCATCGATTGTGCCTGACGCTGTCCTACCCCAAGACATGGAACTGTCTTGAAGTCCTCCCTAGGCAGCTAAACACTGCTCATTTTTATTTGTCATCTAATAAGCAAAAGCCAGATTTGGAGGTGGAACCTTCGAGGTACAGTTGCTTCATCCTGAGAAAATGTTGGTGTCTGTTTACATCCATATATTAATGGAATAATCTTCCAGATCAGTCAGAGTGCTTGAGACACAATCATGATACATATGCCCCCATTGTTCTTAATTAGCTTCTGATTAAAATGTCTCCTCATGCTCTTCAAGTTTAATTGTTGTCATTGAGATCCACAAAAGTACTCTTGCAAAGATTTCTGCATTGAGAGTTAGAGGCAGGGGACCTACAGTGAAGCACCATGACCCCGGGAATTTCTTCTCTGTCTCCTAATTATAATCAATCTCTGACTGCCATCATGCAAAAATTGTAGTACCTTGGTAATGGACACCCCGAAAACCTACTGCGACTATAATATTCAGGTTCTTGAGGCAAAGCTGCCCTGCAGGGCCAGTCTTTGTATTCAGCAGTGCTCAGCAGTGCCATCTGGAAGTTTCTCCCATCAGTGGTTGAGATTTACTCTTTTCCACCAGGAGGGAAGTGTGGCAGAGCAGAAGCTAGACATAAATTCCCACACGGTGTACCTTGACAGGGACTTCAGGATTGCCACCTCAGCACCAGTTCCACCCCTTGACCCACTGGTTTTCAACCCTGGATTCACATCCCAATTTACCCAGGAACTATCTTCTAAATCTCTGATTTTTAGGCCCTATCCTGGACCAGTTCAATCCAAGTCTTTATACAGAAGTGAAGAGTGAGGGGTCTGGAGCCAGAAGCCTGAGTTTGTATCCTGGCCTGACAGTGCAAACTTTGGCCCAGGTATTTAAACTTTCAATATCTCCATTTTCTCATGGGGAAAAAAAAAATGAGGTTAATAATAGTACCCATCTCCTGGAAGTGTGGGAAGATTATATGAGTAAATACTTATAAAGTGCTTAGAACAGGGTTGGGCCATATAAACACAATTTCAGTACTTTTTATGATGGTGATAAAAATGATCATGATCATGATCATCAAGATGGAGGAAATGGAGCTAAAATATGATCAAATCATGCCTGAAAGCCCACCATACCTCTGAATTTTTCATACTGAAGAGCTAACAATCACCTTTTATTTTTTAAATCCTTTTGAGTTTGGTTTTTCTATGATTTGCAAAAATTAACAACCAATGCTTAGACTGGGCTGAATAGCCTATGGGTGTTCCTTATAGAAATACTATATTTCTATAGAAATGGTATAGAGAGACCATTAGACTATAACTTTGAAGAACTGAGTTCTAGTTCATGTGCTACTCTACCTAAGGGGCATATGATTCCAGCAGGTTTTGCAACACTACTTTTATAACATATTCGAGTTTGTGGAATTCCCACTGGGTAACCCACCAGCTAAGACTCTTGACCATTTAATTTTGTTTATCTAATAAATGAAGAGACTGAACTAAAACAACATAAAAGGATGATCAAGAGTAAGGAGTCGATGTTCTTATTATCTCCTGGAGGCCAAGGGGTAAGTTGACTCTTAGGATAAGAAAATTAGTAGACTGAACTCTGTAGTGCATTGCACATAAGCTTTGCTTCCCGGGCAAAGGAGTTTGTCTCCCTCCCCTCTCCCCGAGGATGAACAGGAGGGAGGTGTTCAGAATGGAAATCAAGGCAACAGGAGAAAACAATATAAGAGATGTGCTGATTCTAGATGGCTGCCGAATACAGAAATTACCTGTCTTTGTTACATGTTTGGACCAGAGCCATTCTACAATTGATCTGTGCATCTCAAGAGCCTTTATGTACAACACTGAAATATTTTCTTAAATAGAAGAGACTCAAAAGCGACATTAGAAAAAAAGAAAAAAAGAAAAAAAGGACTGTCCCTTGCATCCGGTTTCCCCCTCTGCAGCTCCTCCAACACTAGTTTGAGGAAGCCTAAGTGTGCCTGCAAGTGTTTTGGAGTTTGGGCCATGGCCATACAATATCCAAACAGCCACGTGAGAAGTAAATTCTCAAGCAGAGAATACAAACTGACAACTTAAAGGTTTAATGTGGCTGACGCATAGGTTTTGTGCAGCCCGTAGTTTACTTTTAAATTAGAAGCCAGTTTTTAAACTCAGCGTTTCCAAATAAAAGTCCAGTTTTCCAGTCTCTCTGGAAAAAGTGGGAATATCTGGCAACACTGGGCTGGCCTTCCTGAGACAGCAAAAGGCTAATTCTGACTGGCAGCTGCCCCAAGTCTTGTCCAGATTATCGCTGTTCTCACCCTCCCTAACATCAGCTGGATGTGGAGGCCGGATGTAGAGGCTAGACGTGGAGGCTGGACGTGGAGCTTAGCCGAGTTCTTCATTCACCTTCTGCTCCTCTGATACTTGGCCTGCTTTACTCACTTCTACCAGTGGCTGACCCTTGTGGATACTTGAGTTGGCAGCCCCAAGCTTGGCTTTCAAGTTTGTCCACCTCCATGCTGATATGCTCGAATTTTACTTTTTATAAAAAACTGAACAAAGTGCTTCAAACGGTACACTGAGCAGGGGTCAGGAGCGCTGGCTATATGGTGCCGTACAACTGCTTTAATGATTTGATTTCCTAAAATTCCAGATGATGTCCTATAGACACAGAAAGTTTGTTGATTGCATTATGAACTTCTAATACGGACTTAGACCTCTGTGTGTCACCAAGAAGGGACAGACCTTCAGATTACCTACTGAGATGAATTGAGGAAGTTTTTTCTGGCATGGGCCTCAAACTGCTTTATAGATTAGCCTCAAGCCTTCTCTCCATTTTCCTCATTTCCTTTATGGAGCTTAAGTCAGAAACAGCTTTCCCAGTACCATCTATTAGAAGCGCATGAAATGTCAAGCCAGATTTATGGATTAAGAAATTGACATTAGATCATAATTCAGTTTAAAATAGAAGGAACGAGAATGCCAAAGATGACTCAGAGCCGTTTCCATTGTGGTAACAACAATAGAGACCATTGGTTTCTAAGACAAAGTCCCTCCTACTTTCACCCTTGTCGCTAACTCTCCTTTTATTACACATACCCATTACATGAATACTGTATGTGCAATTAAAATGGAGATTTAAAATATGCTGACCATTTCTATTTTTTTCCCGAGTAGCTGAGCCTGGGCTTTTTTCTCTGACCACCATTTTCTTTCTTCTTTCTTTTCTCCCAGTTCCTTGCTTCCACTGAATCTCTCTGCTTTTGTACATGACTATCTCTTTTGCTAAATGGTGACTGCCCTGGTGGAAACACATCATATTTGCCACTGTTCCCTTAATTCCAAGCATGCTACTTGGTACTGTAGAAACTGAAAACCCATTTGTAGTTACAATTGGGGACCTCTAGTGCCTCAGTCCTGTTCTCTAAGTCCAAGATATCAGCCTCCTTCTTGTTTCATTTACTTCACTACCAAACCTGAAACCCATGGTCAGCGATTTTGGTGAATTCTTGCATTTCCTTTTCTTCTCTCTCTCTTTTCCAAGTTACTAGGAAAAGTTTTGAAGACATATTTACTGGTACTTTTTTGTTGTGGTGGTCGCTGTTAAAGATTTTTATTTATTTATTAGAGAGGCAGCGAGAGAGGGAACACAAGCAGGGGGAGTGGGAGAGGGAGAAGCAGGCTTCCTGCTAAGAGGGGAGCCCAATGTGGGGCTCGATCCCAGGACCCTGGGATCATGACCTGAGCTGAAGGCAGACGCTTAATGACTGAGCCACCTAGGTGCCCCTATTGGTTCAAAAGTGAATATGTGCTATAAAACAGTAACTGATCTTTCACGGATCTATCATAATGAATTTATCAGTCAATTCACGTTGACCCAGTTGCAGCATGTGTCTCCAAAATGCCCTAGAATCTTCAGTTACCCCACCATTTCACTTGGCCTCCTCAGTCTTGTCAGATGACCTAATCCACCTGTGAAATTTAGCTAGCCCAAACCAAATTCCCTTAATTACGTTTCTCTTTTCAAAATAACATTGCATTATTCTCTTAATTTCTCCATTTGTCCTTCTTGTCATCTAATTGATTTACTTATTCATTGGTTCCTTTCTATCCTGTAATCACTAGCACCTTTTTCTGGATCCTCTCTCTCTCTCTCTCTCTCTATTTTTCTGTCTCTGTCTCCCTGTCTTTTTACCTTCTGTTGCTGTTTGTTGTTTGCTAGAGCCTGCTTTTACCCACTTCTCATGTCTAAAGCTGCATTTTTGAAGGTCGTCACAACTGCCAAAGTCAAACTTTTTCTAAATTCAGTTCCTCCTAAACATTTGCATTTTCAGCACTATGTTTAAAATCACTTTCTTTTTAAATCCCTTTTAACAATAACTTTCATGATTCCATCACATCTTGGTTCTATTACTTCCTCAATTCCTTCTCACTGCCTCCCACTTTTGGCTGCTTCTTGTCCCATACTCTCATTCACACAGATCCATAATCAATTTTGATTTTTCCCTTTCCTCTGCACTCCTTGTACAATCAGTCCCAAGGTCTCGAAGTGTTCTTCAGGGGATAAGATACACATTTAACTAGCCATGCTATGATCTAGTACTCAGTTTGGACATTTTAATCTCTTTTAGGGGGCCTAAGATAGTCTAGAAGTATCCTCTGGAAAACCTCCAGTAAGTAAGAGATTGAAATCAAGAATGCAGCTGAAGCTGTAAAGTCAGAAAAACAGTCCAATGTTTGACATATGACAGGTGAGATGATATTTGATATATTCTTATATTTGCCTCTACTTCTGGATAGGGATTTGGTTCAGAGGAAACTCATTCCTTATGGCCAGCTTCCTATTCACTCCCTTCCTACTAAAAGGAGAGAAGGGAGATATGAATTCTGTGTAACCATGGTGATCATTCTTAGTAGCAAGTGAGAGACATAAAACTCAAAGCAGCTTAGCCTAAAGTAGGGGGATTTATTGGCAAGAATAATTAAACTTGGAAAGGGAGCAGTGACCTTGGAACAACCAGAACAATTGACTCAAATAGCACTGTTCCTGATCCCTTGCTAATACTTGTCTTTCACTTTGATTATATTCTCTTTGGTCAACTTTATCCATGACATTTGAATCATGGCAACTGGAAGTCTGGCTTCACGTATTCTCGTTGTATTCAACAGGGAGAAGATGACTCTTCCCTCTGCTTCCAATCAAAGAAAAAAAAATTGGAAAGACTTTAGTGGGTGGGTTTGGGTGATGTACTGGTCCTCAGATCAGTCTGGTTCATTGAGTAGATAGGGTCATATGGAAGCTGGCAGCTCTCATTCACATAAAACAAGATTCATAAGATATGGAGCACCTTCCCTCAAGTCAAAATCAGTCCAGACCCAGTAGGTGATCCCTGTGTTAGCAGAATGCCCATTCAGACTAAGATTTGCTCTCAAGTTTTATGTGTCCTTTCTTTTAACCAGAATAGTTTGATTTTAACCTTTATTGGAGTTCAGAACATTTGAATCTTTCTTGTTTAATAAATTGGTATTTTGTGCCTTCGTGGTCACTTGG
This sequence comes from Ailurus styani, assembly GCA_002007465.1. Classification (NCBI taxonomy): domain Eukaryota; kingdom Metazoa; phylum Chordata; class Mammalia; order Carnivora; family Ailuridae; genus Ailurus; species Ailurus styani. The sequence goes on along the minus strand of LNAC01000254.1, from coordinate 1,954,881 downwards.
TTGGGAAAGAAGGATTAAGTGCAGCCCTTCACTCACCTTAAAATCTCAGAAATCAAAATTACTTTGACACAGTTCACCAAATGGATCCGATGACAATGGTACTTGCTTGTACTCTGCAGGTGATAGAACACTTTGATGAAACTCTCGGAACCACCCATCAAGGCTGCACTGACATTGAATGAACATGGAGATCGGGATCACACAGGCCTGCTGAAGAGTGTGGGTTCAGAGACATGCCATTTCTCTGTTGTCGCTACCGCTGTTGTAGGTATTATCATGGCCACCTTCTTCCTTCATTCTTACTCCTGGAGACCTCTAGGAACCCCTGTTCCTCCATCCACTGAGACTTGGCTGGATTTGAGGTCAGGAATATTAAAGAAGTGAAACAATATCTTTGTCTCACAGTACAAATCCCCCATGAAGTAGCCATTCCTAGAATATAACCCACTATCTATACTGTCTCAATAATTAAGAATTATTCCAAAGACCTAGACAATATACTTATAAGACCAAGTTCCTGTTTTAACAACCCTTTGTCAGCAAAATCCCTAAAGGAGAAAAAAATTCAATATAATATATTATGAGTAACTCTATGTGTCTGAGAATAAATGTCATGGAAACTTCAGACAGCCAAACAATCAAATACAGAGAAGGCTGCCGGAGACCGCCACACTCCTCTCAAACAGAAATCTTCTTTTTTGGGTGATGTGATTGAAAACAATTTTCTATGTAAGACACAAAAACCACAGTTGAGAAATAAAAATAAGGGGTTACAGAATCAGAAAATTCTTTCCATTCCGTCTAAAACACAAAGGATGACAAAAAATCAAAGCTTGGAACAAGCCGACACAGACCCTGATTTCTGAATTCAGCTTGCCTTAGCTACTGCGGCAGCTTTTTTTTTTTTTTTAAATTGGATACTCAAGGTCAGTTGTTGCAGAATCAGTAATTGGTGATCTATGGTGTTAAACTCACACGAGTAGCAGTCGATTCTGTAACCATGACTGCTTTGGTAAGAAATTGCTGTTAGTGCCTTCAGTATCCCAAACAAAAATAATAATACTAATGAATCTGCTGAGCACTGATGGGAAGAATGTAATATGCATTTCCACAGAAATGTCTTGTAATTTAGGATTAATTAATGTCCAATTATTGTAAGCTGTTACTAATAAATTTTAAAAGTCAGCTCTGCACTTCCATTTTGTAATGTTTTTATAAAATGGAACATTAGATGTTTTTAATCTTGTCTGTTCTTGCAAAATACCCCAGATAACATGCTGTTTTGCATTTCAAATAATACATACTCATTTAAATGCAAAACCAGGGTCCAATCAGAATAAGATGGCAATCAAATTACAATATTCAATGAAGAGTTTTCCAAGCTGACTTCATTAGTAAACTATCATGAATTTCAAGATCTTACAAGGTTTCTATTTGTTTGTACAACTGCAAAGGGCTCAATTATGAAACTTTGAGCGAGTCTAAAAATAACATCAGACTAATTAAAAGTTTCAACCAGATTTGGGCTAGCACTGTTTTGAAACTCTAATCTGTTTGACTTTCCAAATGGACTTTGGAAACTAAGCTCTGTTTGAAAAATGTTAAAGTAGAAACAATGCGGGGGCGCGGGGAGTGGGAAAGAAAGAGGAATCCCCAGTCTTCCTCTTCTTGGTATCCACCATGACAGAGACGAGTTTGGCAGCTCTGTGTGCAAAGACCAGCCGAGCCAAGGGTGCTGCTTCCATGTACTCCTGAGCTCTCAAGGGGACTCAGCTCATTTTCTGGCATTGTCGTGCATGTGGAAAACAAGCTGGGAGAGTCTGTAGCTTCGAGTTGCTGAATCTTTGAAAAACTCAGGCAAGAGGTTCAGTCTTTGAAGTCATTTTCCCTTTGGGAGGTAAGATCCAGGTAATCAGGAAAAGCTCAGGAGGTCGGGCTATTATGATAATGTTCTGCCAGTGCAGTTGCTGCTCACAATGTTACATCACTTGGATCATCGAACTTTGTGGAAACTCACAGCAGGGCTTCTGCCTCAACAGGTGCTCTCTTTGAGGAACAGGGCAGTGATAGGGTGGGGGGATTGAAAGCATCCAGGGGGCTGAAACTCTTCCGCATTCCTCTAACAGTGCAGTACTCTGTGATTCTTTGGAAGTGTTTTTATTTTGTTCTTTCACTTTATAGTTCTCTGTTTGGATTTGATTTTTTTTTTTTTTTAATAACAGAGAATCGAGCTCTCCTGAGATTTTCCATAAGTTGGGAGGTAAAACGTTAGGAAATTATTGTCTTTGCAGAAATGCTAATTTCTCACTCTAAGGAATCACAGAAACGAATTTCACTGATTTCAAGGCTTCCAAAGTTGTATAAATACTACATTCATTAAACTCTAATTCTGGAGGTTATATAGGTATCAGAGCATCTGTCACTGCTGCAGAAAAACATTGTAGCAAGCTAACAGCTTCAGGAAGAGCATAGCTTGTAATTTGGTTTTCTATTGTGCTTGTTAATGCACAGACCACTATGGTTTGGGTTCTTGTTCCTCTGCTGTTTAAATGACCAAAAGAGACATTGTGACCAAGGCAACAATGCTATCATTAAGCCGAAGGGGGCAAATCATGCCTCTCAGGTCTTCAGCGTCGTAGCTGTAAGCCCCGTTTCAGAGGCTGGATTTTCTTTAGAGGACTTCCATTATGGCTAAATACTTTTAAGGGCAATAACCCATGAATAAAATATCTATGAGTGAGGGAACTCTAAACTCTATAAAGCTAACTCAATTATCTATGCAAATGGGAGTGCAGGCTGCATAAATCAAAAACTTCAAAAGCTAATCCCTTACTTTAAATTTAGCCACTAATTTCTACTTTATCTTCTTTTCAACAAACCCTCTTTTTTCACTCTTCCCAGAGCTGCAGCTAAACAACAAAGTAGACCAGATTGAATTTCTTCCCATTTCTTTCCATCCCTCAAGGAGTGACTGATGAATGGAAATGGTCAAAAGATGGGAAGCCAAAGGACCGGAAACCCCACTGGCTGGACAATCAAAACTCGAAGAATACAGTATTGGATGAACTTCTTTGACTTCTCATTCTCATCAGATTCATATACACAGTGAGCAAATTCCAATCTTAAGGCTATTCAGAATCCTCACAGAAATTAGATGGTAGTCAGATTTCATTTGTGTGGCGTTTTCTATGTGACTCAATCTGTACAATGTGACTGAGTACAATCTGGAAGTGTCTTTACAAAAGAAGATCTCTCTGAGGTAAGAGAAAGGACTAGATGATCAAAGAAAGTAACAGACGGCCGTAAGAAATAAAGAATCTCCTTAGAATGTAACTACAGCCAGTGGCGATTGTTTGCAGTAGGGAGAGGGAAAAAAACACCATTAAAGCTCAATAGATTAACAGAGATGATGTAAGAAAGAGATGCCAAATTATTTCTTCAGAACAAGATCAGAAAGCAGGTGAGAAACAACGTCACTTTGTGAAAGTATTAGACATGGGGTAGCATGGTAGCCCATCTACAAATAGCCGCATATTTTTATATGCAAATAATTGCATAGCAATTCCACTCAGTGTTACCCACATATCAAACTTCCTCGTAATCCTTAGAACTTGAGACTACTTTATGTATTGGTTTAGGCAGCAATATCCTTGGGGGTTATAAGATGAACTATTGTATCAAATAATTCCTACTGTTAAAGAAAGCTTGCTTTAACTTTGGAAGATTTTAAGCCTCTTTTGACCATAAATGGAGAACCATTTTTTTTATTTGTTTGTTTGTTTATGTAATCTCTATACCCAACTTGGGACTCAAGCTCACAACATGGAGACTAAGAATTACATGCTCGGGCACCTGGGTGGCTCAGTGGGTTGAAGCCTCTGCCTTCGGCTCAGGTCATGATCCCAGAGTCCTGGGATCGAGGCCAGGATCAAGGCCCGCATTGGGCTCCCTGCTCAGCAGGGAGCCTGCTTCCTCCTCTCTCTCTGCCTGCCTCTCTGCCTACTTGTAATCTCTCTCTCGCTCTGTGTCAAATAAATAAATAAAATCTTTAAAAAAGAATTACATGCTCTTGGGGCTCCTGGGTGGCTCAGATGTTTAAATATGTGCCTTATGATCTCCAGGTCCTGGGATCTAGCTCCATGTCAGGTTCTCAGCTCAGCGGGGAGTCTGCTTCTCCCTTACCCTCTGCTTCTCTCCCTGCGTGTGCTCTCCCTGTCTCTGTATCTCTCTCAAATGAATAAATTTTTAAAAATCTTAAAAAAAATAGAATTGCATGCTCTTCTGACTGAGCCAACCAGGCACCCCTGAAGAACAGATTTTAAACACATTTACACAATGGTTTTCTGATAGGGACGTGCCTGTAAATTTCTAAGAAAAACAAGTATCAGGATGACGTAGGGATCATACATGAAGATAACTCACACTTTTAGAAAAGAAGTGGTAAATAGAGAAATTAACTCAATTTCTCAACAGAAGATGTAGAATAAGTGTCCATTCTCAGAAACAGTTTTGCCGTAACTAGGAGAAAGATGCTTGTAGGAACATATGTGCAGATTTTTTATTTTTTTTTAATAATGGCCCATACCCCCATGCCTTTTCCAAAAGAACCTCGGGATCCTTTATTGAAGTTTTCTTTTTCCCAGGAATAGTATGAGAACCTCTCTCCTTACCCAAAAGCTGGATGTATGAGCCAAACTAGGCCAGAAGAATGTTTACTCCCTGGAGTCTAATGAGAGCAACATAATGAAGAAATAGCAAACGTTTGCAGTTGTCCTTTATCTGAGAGCCAGTCTTTAGGTCAGACTCACCGTGCCAGAGACCAGTATTATGGGCCCTGCTTTGGTTCTCATCCATTTTCAAGCCTGGCTCTTCAGGTTTCTATATATTCTCCGAGCTCATTATATCTGTCCAGTAAATTTCCTTTTGTTAAAGTTAGCCAGAGTCCATTTCTGTGGCTTTCAACAAAAGAATTATGACATATGGAATCTTTAAGGCAGCTTAGAAGCAGAGAGGGCATAAAATGTAGAGTGAAAAAAAAAAGGATCAGTGTCAATAACACAGAATTTTAAATCAGACCATTAAAAAAGAAAGCTGCTGGTTGTTGGTCCTCAGACTCGTAGGGGAGTTGTGGGCGGTGAAAGTGATGCTGGGAAGACAATATCCCCCCCAAGGGATGCTTCCCTTAACATATACGTCTGACAAGCACCTCTGTCCTCAGAGAATGCTCTCTGTGAAGGCTTTAGACGAATGGTCCTCAATTTTTTTCCACCCAGCACACCAGAGGGATGAGAAAGAGGTTCATCAACAGTAATGTCCTCTGGCAGCAGGGATTCTGAGTTCTGGAAGCAGATCAGAAAGGGTGAGGGGCCTGGAAAAGCCCTTTGGGTGATTTGAATACTTCTCTCCCCCACACCTGTCAGCTTTAAAAGACAACTGTGCTTTTGATGTTACTAGACAAGTTAGAATAAATTTGAAAAGTAGGATTACTGATTTAAAAAAAAAGAAGAAGCCACAAAAACTATACCAGCAATAAAATGTAGGGAAATTAAATTCAAAAACAATTTAGTGATAAGTTTGTTCAGCCCTCATTAGTTTAAGGTTGAGAACACTGAGGCACAGGGAGATAGAACTTTCCCAGGGTTATACAGTCAGTCCCTTAAGGTAGGACACAGGGTTCTTGGTTCTCGAACCATGGCTCTTTCTATTAAGACACCCTACATTCCCATTTTTTAAATTTTTCTCCAGATAATATATTAATAGTTCTGGTCTAGTTCTTAATATGTGACTGGCTACTTGTCAAAGATCCATCATAGTCTATTAATAAAAAGATATGCAGCAGAAGCTCAAATTCATTTTATATTTTTTCTTTGCAAAATAAAAATCCCCAGAACAAGAAATACTAAGTTTTAGAATAAAATCAGAAGCTCAAATTCATTTTATGTGGGGGTTTTTTGGCCAAGAGAGAAAAAAAATCACCAGCAAATTTCTCCCTATGTGACAATTACTGACAAAACATTTAGGAACATATCTGTGCATGAATTGAGGTACATGTTTAACATAAAGAATGAACACCAATCCACATTAAAGAATATCACTTCAGGCATATGATGTGTTTTTGCCCTGGGTACATTTAAGTTAAAAAACCAGTTTCATTCTGTAGTTATAACTTGGAAATAGTGCTCTACAAATTGTGTGGAGAAGTCAAGCTGTGAGGTTCTTTATAGCTGAACTACTGTTACCTTTCTGGGTTAACAATTACGGGAAAGCTCACAGTTCCTACTAATCTAGACCTACTTCTGCCTTCAGTTGAGAGTTGGGGCAGTCTGCCTGAAATCATCTATCTGAGGCTAAAAGAAGGAAAGAATAAGACTTTATCTGCTGGGCGCCTGGGTGGCTCACTGGGTTAAAGCCTCTGCCTTCAGCTCAGGTCATGATCTCAGGGTCCTGGGATCGAGGCCCGCATCGGGCTCTCTCCTCAGCGGGGAGCCTGCTTTCCCCTCTCTCTCTGCCTGCCTCTCTGCCTACTTGTGATCTCTCTCCCTCTGTGAAATAAATAAATAAAATCTTAAAAAAAAAAAAAAAAAAAGACTTTATCTGCTGACACTTCCTGTACCAGAAACGATCCCTGTTACCAGTTTCTCCATTCCACCAGCACCCAGTTATTCTGTGCATATGGCATTAACATTCTGATTTAAGGCTTAAGGAAATGTTGGCAAAATGCATTTCAGGAAGAGAAGATTGCAAATGCAGAGTGGGAAAGTGAAGAAAAGGAAATAAGGTGATAAAGTAAAGTGATACCATGAAGAAACAACTGGACAAATCTAGAAGGCAGAGCATTATAGCAATTAGACCAGTCTCTTCAATATGATTTTAAAACAAAGAGGGGCTACTCTTCAAGATTAAAATATACCGAAAGACATGACAACAAAATGGGAAAGCTTGGCATTTATTGTATTTTTGTTTAAACAAGTATCTTCTCATGCCAGAAAAACAAAGATATGCTCAAAACCCTATAGAGACGTGTCGCAAGGAGACAGAGTCAACTTGAAGCACTCCTTCTAAAATTTTGGACAATTTGATATGCAAATGAATAATGACAAATGTATTAGAAAAAGTGAATAAAAGAAATTCACGAGTCCATTCTAGCAGAAATAAAAGCAAAAGAAGAAGAGGGAAAGGAAAGTTCTTTCTGGGAGAAGAATTCCAGCTAATGTGTGCATGTGTGTGTGTGTGTGTGTGTGTGTATTATATATAATATATATAACATACATAAATATATATATATAAATATGTGTACTTAAAAAAGCATATTATAACCACCACCATAATAATTGATTCTGATAAGGCTCATCAATGAGCTAAAACCACTGAATGAAAGATTATTATGGAATATGAGAGTTATACAGTATCAAACTATCAGCTAAAAGGTATCTTATTAATTACAAAATAAAAAAGTACTTTTTCAGTGGTGAAATCTAGAAGATGCCATTTTAACCAAAACTCCCTTTTAACATCCTCAATAATGGAAACAAAGTGACATAAGCCTCCTGATGAGACACACTGAGAAAAACATATCACCAACATGGTAATCCTGCCAGAACTGTTTAACCTACATCTAATTACAAAGAAACCACCAGACAAATTCAGATTGAGGAATATTCTGCAAGACAACTGCTTTTTAAAAAAATGAATGTCATGAAAGACCCAAAATGAAAGGTAACTATTCTAGATTAGAGAGATCTGACAACTAGGAGAAGGAGAAGGAGAGGAGGAGGAGGAGGAGGAGGAGGAGGAGGAGAAAGAGGAAGGAGAAGGAGAAGAAGAAGAAGAAGAAGAAGAAGAAGAAGAAGAAGAAGAAGAAGAAGAAGAAGACTTCAAATATAACTCAGATGCTCTTTGAGATAAGGAAGCACCAAGAACATCTGCATTTGAAATTGACTTCAGTAAATGTTAGACTAACCAATATCTTGTTTCCCACAAAAATCACTCTTTCATTTTTTTTTTTAACATGGAAGTACTTGTGCCATTTGGGGCCGTCTGCAGATTCTTATTCTGAATAATCTTTTGTTCTTCTATATTTTGTAAAGTGAAGAGATGTGGCTGATAGAGTTATCAAGCTGTCGCCATTCTAGGCATTCCTGTTTGGTCTTTGTCTATTTCTCATCATTTATTGATGAGACAAACAGATTTGTCTTTTGACTGAAATCCCTTTTTTTATGGTTCATAATTTATGGAGAACATGGCCTTCTGTGATAAAGACCCATCAAAAGCATCATTATTCTGCATTTATCTGCATTGAACTGCCTGTTTCATCTATTAGTATTTAAAAGGTTTTGCTTCTTTTCTGTATCTAGTTATAGTCCCCTAATTCATCTCATCTCTATTATCTGCTGGGATAAGGCTTTGACTTAGAGTGTGGGTCAAAACGAAATCATATTATTCAAATTATCTCTGACTTTCAAAATAAAAAAATATTCCCATGCAATCTTATTATTTTTTATTTTGTGTGTGTGTGTGAAGATGGCAAATGAATATCATTTAGCACTTCTGATGCTGATCCGATCTTTCATACCTATCGCCTCTGGTAATATGTTGCTATACAAGATGTTCTGAACCCAACGATTTGTCCTTTGGTTCTTTCAGTCGTGTGTTCTCTCTCTCTCTGTTAATGGGGTTCCACATGCTTTACTTTTCAAAACTCCTCAAGTTGCTGCATAGAATGATAAGTGTTTAACTGATCCCTTTTCTGAACACTGGCCTTTGGAATCTGCATATTAACAACAGAGGAATAGAAATAGTTGGAAAAGAGGTTAAGAATTTAAAATGAAGTTATATTCAGGATGGGGAAAACACAACTTGGACAGGAGATTGACAAAAGCAAATGACCAAGACTTTTTTCAAGTTCTCAGAGGTCTTCACATACTCCAATTACTGGAGTCTAAAATCTGGTTTAAGCCAGGGCGATTTCAAAATATGGTGCTCAAGCATGACCTGAAGATGGACATTGCATATTTTTATTCCTTTTCATTCCATCAATGGCAGCACATGTACACTGCCTGATTCTGGCTAGTAACTTGATTTCAGCCTTGCCTGACCTCCTAACTTTGGTTCATTGGTGCTAATTTCACCTGATGGCTTGCATATTATTTACAAAATGCCCAGACAAAGATGGGATTCAAAGTTTAACCTTTTTTTTTCTTTAAATATAGCTTCAAGTTAGAAGAGTACAGACCAAAAGGAGTCTTGAGACACATTTAACTTCTCTACTTCTGGTAGGGCAATGCCAAGACCATGCCTGACAGTCAGGACTCAGTCTTCCTTTTAAAAACCATAAAGGGAAGGTAAATTACACATCATACCTTGGTGAGCTGTTTTAGAGTATCTCAGTCTTATTGGAATCCAATCTGAGTCCTATCATATTACGTTGGTGTCAGACCTAACAACTTCATTGCAAACAACCTAGTTTTTTGTGGTGTGTGTGTGTGTGTGTGTGTGTGTGTGTGTGTGTGTGTGTGTGTGTTTTAATACTAAACAGATAACTTATTCATCACAATGCAGCAGAAACAGCCTTGGAATCAGATCCCAAAGACCTGAGCCATTGCCCCTTCCTAGCTATGGGCCTATTTCAAGGCATTGAACTTCTATGAGTCTGGATTTCTTCATCTGAGAGAATGATAGTGGCAGAATTTGTTAAATAATTGTGCATACCACTTTAAATTTACTGTCCTCACTATTGTCACTTAGTACAATAGCAAAATCACCACCTACTAAGGAAAGGGTCTTTTTCTAGGTAATGTGTGAAACAGGCATATACTCTGATCTCTGCCAGGAAGGAGCTGAGGGCTTAGTAGAAAGAAAAGATATCCAGAAAATGGGACCTGGAGCACTCACATAACATTTGCCGTATGTTAAATCATAGGTACAAGAAGTAAGTTCTACTGAAATTCAGAAGTGGAAAATTTAATGTTTTTTGGAGTAGCTAGGAAGTCAGCATATACATTAAAGACTGGCACATGAGGCTTCTGAAAAGAGTATAAGGCCAAGATGAAGTTCATTCCTTAAACACAGTATTTTGTACTGAACATAACTTACTTGGGAATAAAATGAAACTTACGTTACCTTTCATTGAAAGAAATGACATCACCCATTTATTCATTCAACAAATAACGACAATTTCTCTACAAAGTGCCAGATTAAAGGAATACAAATTAAAACAAAGGGTAGCTGTATTTGAAAGAATCTTGTGGTTGACTGGAAGGAAACTGAAACTAAGATAAATCAAATTATTTTCTTACTTGACCCAAAAGAGAAATAGCATAGCCAGGATTCCAGATAAGTTGTGACTGGCTCTACATACTATTCTTACTATTCTCTTTCTACGCTCACCTCACATTCATTCCCAAATTCCACTTCGTTCCTCTTTGGTAGATACACATACACACATGTACATATGAACATGAATTTGGCATGACAATATTTAATAATAAACTGTTTTTTTAAAAGTCATTCTCCTACTTTTTGCTCACCATTGAAGAAGAGGGGAGAGCTTACCATCTACAGTAAGCTGAGAGAAGAGATAATGTAAAAATGAAACAAACAACCAAACCCTACAAAGAGTCAACTTAATGGATTTTTAAATCTTAGGGAATCTCTAGCAGAGGTAATGATCTTGGAAGTCATAGCTTTTATTTTCAAGAGCCAAGCACTTGAGAAAAAATAAAGTTCCTCTTTTTATTTTCTTCTTTCAAACACTCAGTCTTGTATATTAAAAAACAATTGAAAATTCAGAGCATGAGCTTATAAGTAAAACCAATGTTTCTCAAAGCATGGTCTGCAGCCCATGTGTTTCAGAAGCATCTAGGGTATGTCATAAAATTTCAAGTTGTGAAGTCCTATCCTGAGCCTTCAAGGACAAGGACAAGAATATGAATTTTAATAAGCAGCTTAATTTTCCTTGTCCATAATAAATTTTGAGTAGCTCCGCTTAAGCTATGTTACAGAGAAGACACAATGAGCTAGTCTTTTTTTTTTTTTTCTGTTCAAATGGAGATACATGTTTGGCTAGCAGAAAAAAAAAAGAGAGATTTGGAGGGATATGACTGGTGTAGGTGATTGAGGGTCACTGAGAAGGGTACAAGACTCTGTCTACACCAACCTAGGGGAGGAGGTGTGATCACAGAAACATCACCGGAAACCTCAGTGCCTTTGGGAAAGCTGCACAGTAGAGAGGACCAAACCATGGTTTGACTTCCAGATTGTCTCTCCTTCAGGAGATAGCAAATCCCTTACTAAGCTCCAGTTTTACCCTCACTCCAGAATAATAGAAGGGCACCAGCGAGGGAAGTGCCTTAGTGAAGCCTTGAAAACCTGTGTGCTCCGGAGGGTGTCTCCAGACAGTGTAGTTGTGCCCCAGAGGGTGAGCAGTCAGTGACAGGCAGCTAGAGTTACCAAGTGTTATTGGTTGAAACGTGTCCTCCTTCCCAAAAAAAAGATCTATTGGAGTCTTAACCCCTAATAAAGACTTTACTTGGAGATAGACCTTACTTGGAGATAGTAGCATTACAAAGGTCATCAAATGACGGTGGGCACTAATCTGATATGTTGATTTTCCTTACAAAAGGGGGGGAAATTTGGGCTTGCAGACAGAATTGCATAGAGGGAAAGCAATGGAAAGAGACACAGGAGACAGCCATCTACAAGCCAAGGCCAGGGGCCTGGAATAGATCCTCAGGAGGAACTAAGGCTGCTGACACGTTGATTTCAGACTTCTAGCCTCAAGCAGCATGTGGAAATAGAAATGGGACTTGGACAATTTGCAGTTTTCCAGAGAAAAAACAACCTGGAGTCACACCATGATTCTTTCTGTTCTGACATCCTCTCAAATTTACTCAGGATTTCCATTGATCCTTCTATCATCTAAGGACATGGGTGTCGAATAGCACAGGGCCAGAGGCTACAGCCCAAGAACCTGTGGGAAGCGTTACACCTCTGCTAAAGGCCGACAGGAGCAAAGCTGGCATACAAACTTAGCATCTCTCAGGTGCTTCAGAGCACCTAAATCCTTCTATTCTGACCTTGGTGGGGGGAGGGGGAATGCAGCAGGGAGGGAATCCTGCATCAAAGGAGTCGTTTCCAGAATACTGCTCCTCACAAGGAAAGTGACCAGGTTACCTCAGATTGATAGTCACTATCACCAAACCGGGACTTGAGAGCTTAACCAGTTATCAAGAACCAAGGGAAGATATATTGATGTATTTTTTTACATAGCCAAGTTTGTAAAGGTGTAAGTACATATATTATTTTTGTTTCAGCAAACATGCTTGGTACTTAAGTAAAGGTTGAGAATACAGGGATGAATATCTTCATTTATCGACTGACACTAATCAACAAACAGGATCATCAAGATTGTGTCAAGGTCACATCACCAGCAACTCGTGAGTAGGGATCAATCCCATGTGCATTTGCCTCTGTTGCCTGCCTTTTATTCACTAGACCTTAAGAAGTTTTGAATAGAATAATAAGATAGGTATTGAATTGTAATAAATAATTCCATAAATGTCATAAGAAATCCATGAATAGAGTGTGGTGGGGACAAGGAACGGGGAGTCACTACTGCCATAGGTCTCAGGAAATGTTATAAAGAGAAGTGATTTTTTTTTTAGCTGTGTTTTGAGCTAGGATAAGAGTTTTGGAAGCAATGAATGGAAAGGACGGTGTTCCAGAAGAAGGAAATCCTATGCCAAGCCTGGGTTATAAAAGGTTATGGCTTGTGCAGAGAAGGTTGAAAAGCTGGGCCTTCCAACCACCGCACAGGTCTGCCAGGGACCGGGTCTACCCTGGAGAGGTGGGTTGAGCCAGAATGTGAAGGCATTGCAGTTACGCAGTTCTGTAAGTACAGAAATGCTCATGATCAGATTTATTTGCAGAAAGAACTAACTTAGGGCAAGAGTGGAAAGTAGACCTGGAGAGGCAAGCATGTGACAGGGAGACCCAAGAAGGAGAGTCCCTTTGCAATGATCCAGGAGAAGGATGATAAGGCCACGGAGGGCAAGACAGATTTTGGAGTCCTTCTTGAAGTAGAATCAGCAGAAGGTGGTGGGTAACGGTCTGTATGGAGTGTAAACAGATGGATAGCTGAGAATACTTAGGTCCTTACTTGGTGCAGCAGGTGGATTGGAATGATTGCAAACATGATGGGAAATCTGGGCTGAGCCTCCATGCAGTCATCAGTATTTGTATGAGCTCTTACAGGGGGGCAGTTGTATGCAGGGAGATGAAATCTAGCCAAGAAGCTGTGGCCAGAGAGCAACATTTAAAAGCTTAAGGATAATGGAACTCTTGGCATGTCTTTACTTAGACTTTAAGCCATTTTTTTCTTAAAATAAATGCTCTAAATATTCAAGAAATGTAAGGTTTTAGTGGAAAGAGTTCTGATGTAGTAAGGTTCTAGTGCCAAATTTGCCACTAATTAATTATGTGGCCTTTGGCATGTCACTTAATCTAACTCAGACTTGTCATCCTCATCTGTAAAACTAGATCGCCAAGGTTCCTCCTTCTTGCTTTCAAATGCAATGATTCCTCCTAGTTTCTTTGAACTAGAGGTTTTAAATTGAAGCATATCATAGGCTATTTTTCTGCTTCTACCAAGAACAAATTCGATAGACTAGAAAGATGATGCGATGCACCAGGATATGAGAAAAATGATCAGGACTAAGTGGAAATTTTCCCAAATCATCACTACAATTTATTAACATAATGGTCATCATTAATAGGGTTTGTGAACAGAAATGCTACATCATGTGAAAATGTCTTCTTTGTTTGAAAAGCTTATGTTCCAAATAGGGAATAACATTTGAACATTGAATTTTTTTTTTAAGATTTTATTTATTTATTTGACACAGAGAGAGAGAGATCACAGGTAGGCAGAGAGAGAGGAGGAAGCACGCTCCCTGCTGAGCAGAGAGCCCAATGCAGGGCTCGATCCCAGGACCCTGAGATTATGACCTGAGCCAACGGCAGAGGCTTTAACCCACTGAGCCACCCAAGCTCCCCTGAACATTGAATTCTTAACAACAATCTAACACGTTATGACAAAAAGGCAATATATTGTTATATATTATATATAAATATCACTATACATGTAATATCACTCAACATATTGGCTCTGCAATGACTAATCTCACAGCCTTGCCCCTCGCATTCCAATTATTGTAGATTATAAAAAATAACAAAAATAAAATTAAAATAATAAAAATTAAAAATAATAAAAAATCCCTATTAAACTTAGACTTGAGGTTCCTCAAAGAGAGAAACTGTTGTTGGGTTTTTCTTATGACTTGTCACAATAGAATGACCCATTTCTTAAAAGATGCCCCACTCTCTCAGAGCCCAGAGGAATTCAAGCGAAGACTTTGCAAGGTTAACAAATGGCCCAAAGCATAGTCCTTATGCCAAGCTAGTAAGCCAGAGAAAATCACTTCAACCTTCATCCAGAAATTAAATAGTTATTGATTGATATGGAAGATACCATAACCTTTCAGATTAAATTAAGAAATGTTGCTGAACACAATTAAAATTTTTCTAATGTAACACTGTTTGCAGAGTGGATTTTTGACTAAACTCCATCTCTGAGGTTAATTACCATGTCTTGGGTCCAGGAATAATAGATTAAGTGGAAAGTTGGCTTCAAAGTTAAAGAATGGGAAGAAATAAGAAGTATTCATAAGTGATTTATGTCTTCCTGATGAATTTGAGGGAGGAAAGCCAAGTAACCATACCATGCTTCTTCTGTGTTAAAGGTTTTAGGCCAAGGGAGTGGTATAAAATTAAAAGGGTGTTCATTCCAGGAGCCGCTTCACATTTCACTCATAATTCAGAGCTATCTCATTCTTGCTAGTTAGGCTAAAGGTAAGACATCTTATTGAATGTTCTGGAGACATTCTAGGGAATATGAACGGCCTTTATTTCTAAGGAACTCACAAGTCTTTATGGAAGACAACACGGAAGCTCAGTTAACTACTTTATGAAGGTGGGCAAGAAAGAATTACAATCTCTAACCACAAAACCTGTTTCAAAGTGACAAGAGTAGTGTGATATTTTAGAGAAGCTAAAAGAGGCTGAACTTTTTATCGTGAATATGCCATGAACTGGCTCATTTTAGACAAGCTATCCAACTTAACTTGCCCCTTCTTTCTCATCTGCAAAATAAAAGAGTTGGGCTACATGCTTGCTCAAGTGGTTCCAGTTCTATCACATATGAATGATAAATATAAAATTAGAAGAAGTAAAATTTAAGTATAAACCTTAAGTTTCAACCGTGAGGGTCCCTGCTCCAACCCTGGCTCATGAGAACCATTCTGGATAGAGGACGTGCACTTTGAGGGAACTCCAATGAAACTTCTGTTATATAAAGCAGGCTTCCAAAAAGAAAAGCCCAAGAAAGGTCCCTTTAAAAGTGTAGCTCACTGTGAAAACAGCAAAGAATATGTACTAAAAAAAAAGACTAAAAGGCCTTCATGACACATTCAGTGAAGAGATACCCTCATAACTTTTACCCGTTAATTGATGCATAAAAGGTTGTGAAGATTAATGTACATCAAAATCAAAACTAAATTGAATTTTTGACATTTTTGAAAATAAAAACCCCAAAGAATACATAGGTGCCTTTTGATTTGTCACAGCTGGAAGACTCTGAATCATGAAGCGCTCTAGGAGAGGCCATTAAATAGCGTTAGATGGTTTGTCAGTGTGGAGGAAAAGTAATTGAAGAACCAAACTGTGTGTATGGGCATTGCATTTTAAAATATTTACCAAACAGAGATAAAGTGAGTTTTTTTTTCTTCCACAACTAAAGCACAAAATGTTGATTAGTTAGTCAAGAGGAAAGTTTTATAATTAAAACCCTTTCTAAAAAATTCAGTCAGATTAAATAAACTTTGCTTAAAGATATTTCTGGTGTGCATTAAAAAAAAGTATTGGCTGTCTAAACTATTTGTTTTTTACTTTTCTGAGCTGAGAAAAGGTTTAAAAACCTGCAACTGGTCTGTGAGAATGACATTTGAAAACAGCAATGTGATATGGAATGAGTGGACAAAGTAAAAGAACCAAAATTCTTAGTACTGGTTCAGTAAGACTATACATTTGAAAATAATTTCAGATCATGTCATTCTGATAACCTTAGCCTTAGTCATAAGGGCAATCACTTATTTTTAAAAGAAACAACAGTGAAATAAACAAGTGCTAGACTATCAGTAAGTCAATCAGGTTCCCAGTTTTAGCTGAAAAAGAGTACTAATACTAGTAATATTAATAATCAGGTAAGTGTAATTCCTTTTACAGTAGATATAAAATGAGCAACATGTAGATCAACACTCAGTCTTTATTGGCATCCAAACGCACAGGCCCCAAGAGGACCTCATTATAGGGTTTGTATGTCTCCCCATGGTCTGAAGCGCCCCAGGAAGAGGTTCAGTTGCAGTAAATAGAAAGGAGTTCTGCCATCCAAATAACTGGCTTCATCTGATTCTACTCCTAAGAACCCAAAGGTATGTTTTTCTCCTTAAATAGGATGATTTTTTTTAACTGTGCCATTAGTAATAGACATGGCTGACAAAGACAGCACAGAGAGAGACATGCATTTTGATAATTCCCAAAATCTCTTGTGACTTTCCCCATTGTCTTTATTTCCAATGATTACTTTAGCAGTTGGCAAAGCATCACCATTCACGAGATACATGTGTCAAGAACAAAAAACAAACCTGGTCTTAAAAAACTGACTTTCACATGAACAGAAGGCAGGAACAGTTTCTATTCTTGGTAGGACAACAGTACTTTGTTTTAATCAGTTGTGAAGGATCTAAAACTAAAATTCTAAATGAGGTTAATAAATCAAGAGTTAAAAGGAAAACAAGTTTCATAATCAGCTTGCAAATAAATACTGCTGCATATTCTATTAAGGCTAGTCCCAGGGCTGAGACAAGTCAGAACAGATTTTTCGTAAATACCTATAGTTCAAAGATTTTAGGTAGAAATACATCATGAGAAGACATTTTAAGAAGCAACATCAGTATTTAGTAAGAATGATAATAGCAAGCAATCAAAAATTATCTAGTAGAAAGCCCCTTCTCCCTTAATGGATTTTTCCTTAATCTGCAAAATAACTGTTTTCAGAATCACCTGCAAAATAAGTCTAGAACATCTAGTCATAACCCACTGAAGTCATTCCTATTTCTCACTGAGCATAAAGTATTTACTTAACATTCCAGTTCTTACAATGAAGACTCTGATTGAGCTAAGTTTTCTCTGAGGACGCTGCACACCATATCCCTAACGTTGATCATACTTAAGACTGTGGACATTCTGAAATGAACTTCCCTACATACTTTGGTAAAGATTTCAAGTTTCTCCTGTGGGTAGATAGATGACTGATGCAAAAAATTCATAATAATAATAATAGTAACTTCAGGGGTCATTGATGAATTAAATTTGAAATACAAATTGTTGGAAATTCAGATAAAATTTTGGTTCTTGTAAATGCTGGTCAAGAGCTCATAAGGTAATGCTAGAAAGAAAATCACAGGCCAAAAATGAAATCAGCCACTTATGTTAAGAACCCCATATCAGGAAACCAAGATGTAACACCTAACTTAAGTGTGGTCTCAGCCCCTACCCCTGGAATGTAACCTTGCACCAGTCAACCTGGAATGTCCTGGTCAGCACTAGGAAATTTACTGATGGGCCCTTTCAGTTCCACTTCAGAGGGCCACCTCGCCTGAATCAGCAGGTTCTTTGCTAATAACATCTTTTTTTTTTTCTCTCCCATTCTCTCTCTACCTTTCCAAACCTTTCCATTTCTGCAGCTCAGCTCAACAAATCTTTCCAGTTGCTAGATGGGATGCTGCCTGATTCATTAATTAAGAAAGCCAGTTACATCCTCAATATTCTGTTGGATTTTGTTGTTTAAGAGTAGTAGTTGCAGCTACTCAAAGAGATGTTGTAAAGTGAAAAGAAAGTTGAGACTAAAACTTGTAATCACAATATTTAAGTTTTGGGACAAAGAAAAACTTATGAAAAGGACCACAAACAAACAGTGAAGAGTCACCAGTTAGGAGACATTCAGAAGGAGATAGGGACTAATCAACTTTATCAAGCCCTACAGACTTCAGAGTAAGATAAGGATGAATCGTATCCATTGGATTTAGCCTATTAGGACACCACTAGGACCCTAGCAAGTACTGTTTCCATGGAAAGCCATAGTAATGAACTGAGAAGAGTGAGAAGTGAGAAATTGAAAACAGTAACAAGTAGTTCTTAAAGCAACTCTGCTGTGCATGTGCCAAGGGCAGGGGCGTAGACTTTAATCCCTGCTTAGATGCTGTAGATATGGCCTTAAGCAAGAAGTTGACATCAAAGAACTACAGCTCCTTTCTCTGTACATTTAGGGACCATAATAGTACCACCCAGAGTTTTGTGAAAGTAAAATGAGATATTGCATGTAATTTGCTAGAATGGCACCTGGCATATGGTAAGCACTCGATAAATGTCAGCTATTATTTTGAGAAGAAGAAAGACATCAAATATAGTGCATAGTTTTTGTGTCCTTGGTGACTGTTTTGTCTCTGAATTTAGGTGAATGGCTGTGTCTGTGGATGTGGATGTTTTAAATAGGAATAAATTGAACTCATTTATAGGCTAAAGAAAATCAGTTAGTGAAGAAAGAAAAGGAGGTATCTGAATTCTGCTTAGGGAAGGAAATGTCTCCATTTGGAGGATATACTTTCAGAAGCCTACTAGGGACAGGTGAGATATTCTGGGTGGTAATTTTAGCTCGTATAAAGACATCAGAAGAAGGAGGAAGCTTCTTTGAATGAAATGAGGGGAAGAAGGTATGCTTTTAATAAAGAATGCAGAATCTGCATCAAAGAATTAGATACAAGTCTTTCTGGGAGGTGGTCCCAGGAAGCAAGGGTAAGTGATCCCAGAAATTGAAACTGGGAAGGAGAAAAAAAAATACATTGCAATGTGTTAAATAAATTTTTACCTAAGAATTGAAAGGGGGATAAAAGCATTTCTTGTTCATCTTCTTTCCCTCATTGGTGCAGGGTTGCCCTGGCAGGCATAAACTTGACTCCCTCACATTTCAGGCTGTGTTCTCATCTCCCCTGACTAAGCTCTGCCCAGCATCTGATAGTACAATGTCAAAGAAGATGTAAAAGATTTTTGGTGCATGCTTGAGACAAGATGCTGTCAGTTCCAGGTAAATTGAAGCCTATGCAGAATTAATTTGCTGTAACCATGCCTGGAATTCGAGATGAGGCCAAGAAAAGGTGAATTAGTGCACAAGGGTTATCTGACATAGTTTGCAAGGGTCTTGTCTTTCATGAAGTCTGATTCATAACAGAGTCTTCTAGGTTTTGACCTTCAAAAGACTTAGTAGGGGAAAGGTTTGTGAAAAAAGACACAACTGCCCCCCTTACCTGTTATATCTGTCATAAGACCTTAACTGATATCTCCCATTCTGACTTTCCTCCTACTGAACTATAACTTCAGCTACTCTGGCTGCTTGCCTCCAGGGTGACACAAACTTTGACCCCTAAGGGGTCTGAGCCCTCAATAATGCTGCCATTATTGAATGGTAGTTACTGTAGCTGCCCATTCACCATTTTACTAGGTAGAGAAACACCAGGAAATGTTCTAGTTATTCCCTTCCTGCCCACATATGTAGCAGTATTTCCAGCTCCTAATGGCAGTCAGGAACTCCTTTCTTTGTCTGCTGGTCTACTGGTATGAAGATCCTAGAGTGACCTAGAAGTCATCATAGCTTTAAGGTCAGGAAGAAATCTTGAATCCAGTAGAAAACTTGACCTGTGGCATGAGATTCCAGGAGAAGCCTGCTAGGCCTGCACGCATGCAAAACTTGTATGTGCAGGAAAGTTAACGGGTCCTTGAGCAATCCTCAGTCAATAGGGAACTGATGGATAAATATTACTCCTTGTTGGTGCTCTGGTCCCTGATGGAAGGTATCACCTCTGGGAAAAAGGACCTGCAGATCTACACATCTTAGGGTTGAAAAATAAATTCTGCAAATGAGACACTGAAAATGGTGGTGAAAGGGGCCAACCCTATATCCAGTGTTTATTTTTTAACGTGAGTGTTCTAGACTTTGAGGACACAGCACCGTATATTGACTGTTGATTCAGCATTCCAATACTGCAGGGTTGGGTTTCCAGGCCACTATCCAGGTGATATTTGAATAGGCTATTCTCATCCTATTAGACTAACCACCTCTGTGATATATATGCATATATGCACACACACAAATATAGATATAGGTACAAATATATATATCTGTGTGTGTGTGTATATATATATATATATATATATATATATATATATGCTAAGACCAATGCATTCCATAGTTGCACACCCATTGCTACAAAATGAGTCTCTTATTTGGTGACAATATTGTGGAAGAAGTCATGCCAATAAATAAATAAGGCATTGTGTAAGCTCTTACATGGTAGTGTGGGTAGAGGAACTTCTGTCAGGGACAATAAAAGCAAATCTGGAGTAGATAGTGATACCATATAGAGGAATCATCATTAATTTCTGATATTGATAGGCCAGATATTCCAAAGGAGAGTAGCTAGGTCAACCTTGGAAAGAGAGCTCATATTTCTAGAAGAGAGTTCATAGTTTACATTCTGCCACTTTGGCCTTGCATTTCATGGCCCATGTAAACACTGCAATGATAGCGAGAAAGGCTGTGGATCCACAAGGCAAAACATAGGAAACCTTTGAAGGCTGGACTTAGACTTTCCTTTGAAACTCCTGGGTCTGGTTTTGAATAAAATCTGCTCCATAGTTACAGGAAATGAGGGTCTTTCTAGATGCTGACCTGGAAGGCCTTCTTTCCCAGCATGCCCTGACTTGATAGTTTTCTAATCTAACTCTCATTTTTGTTGCTCAAGTCTTCCAAAGCATGAATAGCAGCCAGTTCAGCTCATAATCCTTAAAATGACCATTGCCCTCATACCACTGGTATGTTAGAGCCACACTTGGCCTTCCACCAGCCTTCTACTCATTCTATTCTACTGCACGTGAGAGACTTCATTACTGTGATGTTATAATATATCTGGACTTCACCATCCCCACACTGTCCAATACCAGAGGGTTTCATGTTTCCACCTGACTGGTAAGTGATTTAGTTCTGGGGTCCTATCCTGTGCATCTGCTTGCTAGGTACCAATTGCTTCAGTCATCATCCCCCACAGAAAGCAAAGCTTCAAAGACTTCTTCACATGTAATTGATCTATAAGGTAATCACAGAGGTCAGGAGTTAGCAATCAACAAGAGTAAAACAAATAAGGAGAAAATGGTGTGCGTTATTAAATGAGGCACTGACGTAGCAACGGCACTCCAGAAACTTCTCTGAGGAGCATATAGAATACCTCCTAGAACTGTGCATTTAAAAAATGCCAGGGTGTAGCATTTATCAATCAACCTATTGGTTGAGGATTGTGTCAGAAGGTACTAACTTTCCTGGACTTGCAGGGTTTACACGGAAATGGACTTCCCCTGCACCCCATGCCAAAATATTGGAAGAGCCACATTCAACACTCAGTGCATAATTGAGAGGAGATGCTATCAGAATAAGGTGGGTCAAAGCATGTGTGGAATTCTCTCCTCAGCTGGAGTCAGGGCAGTTGAAGAAGATGGAGGTGGTGCCCAAGGGATAACTCATATGGAGGAAGTGGGAAAAATGTACCAGAGAAAAGATCAAATGAGAGATCTAGGATGAATCTAGAACTAGGTGCATTAAAACTCCATATTGGTGGGTGGACAGATGACATGGTCATGAACAATGATACCTACTACATTTAAAGTGATATATACTACTATAGCATAAACCACTTTTGTATGTACTTCCCAAACCTCTAATAAACTCTGTGAAGCCGAAGAAATCTTCATGTTAATCGATATTTGGCAGAACCCAAGGAAGTGGCTGTTATATTACATTAAGTCAGTCTGGTGGAAGTATGAGGGCAGCACTCAGGAAAGGCTGGAGACCTGGAGAAAAGAGAAAAGTAAGAAAATGTTACCACACCTCTCCTTAGGAATTTGGAAAAATGTAAAGACAATGCTTTTGGAATTCTAACGAATCATAGGACTTTTTTTTTTAATTGAAGAATAACACTCATACGAAAAAGCAAACAAATCATAGGTGTATTTTCACAAAGTGAACAACCTCATATAATCAATACCTATAACAAACAGCCTGCTTTGTGTTTGCTTCCAATTATCCACCCGTAGGGTAGTCACTTTCCTTAATTTCCTTAATTAGCACCATACTTTGGTATTGCCTCTTTCTGAACCTTATTCAAATGCAAACACAAAGTTGGAGGCTGGTTTCTTTCATTCAACTTGTGAGATTCTGTAAGCCATGGATTTTTCTGATACTTAGTTAAAGATCCTTGACGTAGCTTTGCTTCTCAAGTGACTGTAAGAACCTAGAATATGTCTTATTCATCATCGTCTTGCCGGCATATGGTATGATGCCTAAGATCATGATGAAATGAGTTATGCCTTTTTTTTTAATCCACTACAGGGTTGACTAGCCCAGAACATAATCTTTATCACCACACAGTAAATGTGAGTTAATTCTTACATGGAAAAATTCTTAGAATTATCTATTCTCGTGTCTTTAATGTCACTATTGGTATCTCAATCTATCCATGCCAATCTTAAGTATGCAACTTATATATGTCTCTATTTTTATTTTTTTGTCTGTTTAATTTTATCAAGACGAAGGATTCCTAATTTTGCAACCAAGATTCCCAAAATAGTATGAAGTAATAAAAAGGACCTAGTAATGATGTTATGGGAAAGAAAGACACTGATTTCTAGTATGTCTGATGCAAACTGTAAGAAAAAGTAAAAATTCCAGAAGGACTGAATTTCCTGTAGTTTCAATATACTTCCATCAATGCACCTGCCCTCTTTTTTGTAGCGTTGTGTAGTTGCAACTGTAGACCACATGGAAATTATAGATTTGGACGTTTTGGTATGTTTCTCAAAGACAAAAGCAAATTTTGTGAATTTAAGTGAAGAGTACAAAAGCTGATCAAGAGTTTTCAGTGAATGGTTATAATTACTAGTTAAAATTATAGTTTGTTTTGTCTTAGTAGAATCTATATGTGTGCTTAAAGATCAAGGAGACATCGTTCATAAGTTTTTTATCTTTCTATAACAGAGAACAACACATTCTAGCATGATGTGCTATGAAAGCCCCTTCTTCATTATTTGTGAACAAGTTTAATAATAGTATTGGCTAAAATGTATATAGCTATTACTTAGCAATAGTGATAGTATAATAGCATGTTAATAATTACATAGTAAAAGCATGACTAACATTCTTTATGTGCCAAGGCTGATTCTAAGTACTTTATACATTATATATTACAACAGATTTCAAATACTAACTTAGGTATTAGCACATTTCATCTTATACAGCCTTCTGAAATACGGACTTTTATTATCTTCATTTTACAGTTAAGAAAACTGAAGGGTGCCTGAGTATAAGCGACTGACTCTTGATTTCAGCTTGGGTCATGCTTTCAGGGCCTTGGGATCAAGCCCCGATTTGGGCTCCAGCCCTGATTTGGGCTCCACATTCAGCCAGGAGTCGGCTGAAGGAGTCTCTCTCTCCCTCTGCCCCCCTTCCTTCTGTCAAATAAATAAATCTTTAGGAAAAAAAATTAAGAAAACTGAGCATATTAGAAACTAAGAAACAAGATCACACACTAGTGAGAAGTAAATCTAGTATTACAAACCCAAGGTTTGGAGTCTGTTTTTAACCACTATGCTGTTCTGGTGATGAAACTCAAGAGAGACACCTTTGGCATTTCTACCCAGTTTTGTACGAGAGGACTTCAGTTACATGTTCTTCCCTCAGCCAAGTGCCTCTTTTATGTGAACCTTAGGGAAGTCTGGAAGGAGAAGTACAGAGGGTCTGAAAGAGAGGCAGAGAGAAGAGGAGAGATGGAGAGGATTGAGCAGGAGGTGGTAGGGCTGGGCTTGGAAAGCAGGAGAAAGAAATGCAGAATGTAGGGAGACCAGGGAGCAGTCTTCCATACTGTGACTCCGGGCACTTACCACTGCCGTAAGAAAATCGTTCTGAACATATTGCCCCGAGGAAGCAGTGTAAAGAAAATCACATGGATATTAATAACCTATTTTAAAATATTAATTATTTTCAAAACAACACAGATATGAAATCTTTGCTTGGCTATCAGACGGTTAGAATGAATATTAAAATATTAAAAATTAATGCAACCACATTAATTTTTTTAAACAGTAGATTAAGGCACTCTAATGTTCTTAAGCATTAAAGTGAGAAATGAAAGAAATTAATAAAGCTAAGTGACCAATTCTGGGTGATCAAATGATGGACAAAATACCAATTGAGAGAAATAAATCTAATTACAGAAAAGAGACTCTGAAGTGCCGGTCAATATAACCCAAAGTGATTCTGTCCCTCCATCTTTCCTAATGCTTTCTATTCTTTTCCATTTCAGAAACAAGGCTGGTAAAGAATTTAACTTCTTGGGCAATATGCAGTAACTTGGAGTTAACTTATCTGAATGACTCTTGCCATGACCTTTCAGATTTATATATATATATATATATATATAGAGAGAGAGAGAGAGAGAGAGAGAGAGATGATTGATATTTTATTTTATTATAGAAAGACACATTATTTGTTAAAGCAAACTAGATGTTACAACAAAATCCCAGACCTCCCAAATCCCATATGGAATTGATACATTAACACTTTTAGGTGATAAACACAAATTGGTAAAGTGACTCCATTTCCCAAGACACATATGTGAAATCATTTTGGAAGGTTAATAAGCATGTAATTTATTCAAGGCAAGAATTCTTAGATATTATTCTGTATCTTTATGTAGCTTGCCATTATGTGACTGACCCTGAGCATGCACACAGCATATTTTCTGAGGGCTTTAACCTTCAGAATTTGAATGAAATGTATACAATCTGTACAAACCTCAAAAAATGTCTGGCTTATTTTACTAAAAAATGTCAGATTGTGAGAAATTGTTTCTTAGAAAAGCACATTAGAGTTTTCATATTAATAGGTCAGGTACATTTAGCAAAATTTGGTCTTATAGTTGAAGAAAATATTTTCGATATGGCTGAATGAATCAAAGGTTTACTAATCATTGTCAAGGAAAGAAAATTCAAGATAAATTTAACTTAAATTTAAGTTAACAAAACATCTTTTGGAAATTCTCTATATGACCTTTGGAGATCACAAAAATATAGCATGGTATGATTCTCATCAAAAGCTTATACACTCGTTGGAAAGACAATCTATAGAGATACATAGCATAAATAACACAACACTATGATTATTTCATGTGGTGTTAGAATGCAGTTTGGTGGAAATGAAAAAGGTTTTCATTTCACTTCATTTCATTTTCATAGAAGACTAAAGTATTACCCAAAAAAGTATTAAGGCTTCTCGGCATGAAGAGGAAAAATAACATGAAAGATGAATTTGATTCTAGTAAACTTGGATGAGAAAGTGTCTAGAAAGGGTGAAAGGCCCCAGGGAACCTAAAGGGAAAACTCCTGTGTCATAAAGCTCAGGCAAGGAGTAAAGGAATTTTGCTCCAGGGCTGAGATGTTCATGCATTCAATAATTACTTGCCCTACACATACTTTGTATCAGGCACTGTACTAGGCAAAGATCTCTGACCTCCTGGAACTTATTTCCCAACTAGGAAAAACAAAGCGTCATGGTCAATAAATATAACATTTAAGTACATGAGTAGCTAACACAGGAGTTCAGCAGTGACAAAAGCTATGAAAAAATATTACAGCTCAGTAAGAGGATTGAGGATAACAGGGAAAGAATGTGTTGTAAGTTTCAAAAGGTTAAGCAAGATAGGCCTTGTTAATAAAGTGACATGTGAGCAAAGATTTGCAAATGTCTGGGGGACAAGTGTTCCAAGAAGAACAATCAGCGTAATAGTCCTAGAACAAGAGAACTGCGCTAGCTTGTAGACAGACCAGCAAGAAAGCCAGTGACTCTGGGATAGAATGAGTCAGGGAACACTAGCAGGAGGTAAGATCGCAGAGGTAATGGGGCCAGGTCACATAGGGCGCTGTAGAAAACCATAAGAACTTTGATTTGCGCTTTATATGAAATGCAGGTTGCTGAAAGGATTTGGAACAGAGTAAAATATGACATTGTTTTAGACTTTAAAAGGCTGACTCTGACTGCATTTAAGCAAGCTTCCCAAAGACGGAAAAAAAGCTGGTAACTACAGTCACATATTTGCATTACCTTTCTTAATACACTTTACCTTGCTTTATAGCCTCTTCAAGAATAAATCAAAATCAATAACCTAAACAGCTCATTCTTGCTTATCCTTGAACCTAAAATCATAGCCCGGGTTCTGGTCAATCTCAGGCGAACCTTAAAGGCTGCTGTTATAATGCAGGCTTAAGGGAAAATAAACCTGGCAAGGGTAGTGGAAGCAGAAATTAAAAAGATAAGGTTTGAGAGATAAAGTCATCAACATAATTATTTTGAAATGAATGTCTCCCTAAAACTCAAAAGTTGAAACTCATGCTTCAGTGGGATAGTATTAGGAGGTGGGGCTTTGGCTGGTAACTAGATTTAGACGAGGTCATGAGGGGGGACACCCCAGTGTCCTTAGAAGAGAAGAGACTAGAGCTTGTTCTCTCTCTCTCTCTGTCATGTAATATAACAAGAAAATGGCCATCTTCAGACCAGGAAGAAGGCCCTCATTAGACAACCGATGTGCTGGCACCTTGATCTTGGACTTCCTGTGCTCCAAAACTGTGAGAAATAAATGTTTGTTCTCTAAGTTGCACAGTCAATGGTAATATTGTTGGCCTGAACTGGCTAATACAATGAAGTGACTAAATGATTGAATATAGGGGATAAAAGATACAAAGGAACCAACATTTCTCCCCCTTTTTTATGATATAGCAAAGAAAAATTGTGATTCCCTAGGCAGATCCTTAGAATTTTCAGAAAGAAAGCTCCAGGAAGGAAGTAGGAGAGGAATCTGCGAATACTTGGTTAGAAATGAAGAAGCTTCTGTTTATTGAGTACCTAATCTCAGTACACGCACTGGGGTACACACATTCATAAGTATTTTCTGATGGAAGAGCTTAAACATCAAAAAAAGAGAGAGGAAGTAAACCTGTACCTAGGCATTAAATGAATCACTCTGGTGGGGTGTTTGGGAAGACAAGAAGGGGACAGAAACAATGTGCAGAGGCTTCAGATCATGCCACAGATAGTTGTGCAATTAGTCTTCAGAACCCAAACATTTGTCTTTGTGTTTGTCATTCCTTATTGTTTGTCAACCAGTTCTTGAACTTTTGCTTCCCAGTTTTTGTCTGTTATCTCAGTAGTTTTCACTTCAAACTTTTGTTTCTCTGCAAATTTGACAAGTTTGCTTTCTACAGCTTCATTATGGCCAGAGTTAAAGCTATTGAAACCCACAGGCAAAAAACAGATCCCTGTGACATTTGCTATTGAGTGGTCAGAGCAGAAGGCAAACTAAAGGAATTTAGGGAATGGATGTGAAGGATGCAAATTCAAAAGAAATAGTAAACAGTCTTTATTCAAAGACCAACATAATCTGATAAATAGAAAATCCTTCTAAAAAGTACTTAAGAAATCCAAACCCTTGAACTAATAAATGAGTTTTAAAAAGTTATAAGCTATCAGATCAATATAAAAAATAAATTCTATTCCTGTGTACTAGCAGTGGACAATCTGAATACCAAATCAAGGAAACAGTTTTTATTCATAATAATATAAAAACAAATAAAATACTTAAAAATCAGTTTAATAAAAGAAATATTAAAGACCTGTGCCCTGTGAACTACAAAATATTGCTAAGAGAAATTGAAGATTCACAGAGAGATATTCATGGTTTGGAAGACTCAATATTCTTAAGGTAGCAATTTCTTTCCAAATTTCTCAATGAATTCATTGAGAATAGAATCATCAGAACAAATTTTTAAAAGGAGAACAATATAGGAGGACTTATACCATCTAATTTCAAAACTTGCTGTAAAGATTCAATAATCAAAACTGTGGGGTTGGCATAAGGATAGACAAAAAGATCAATGAAACAGAATAGAAAAGCCCAGAAATAAATCCTTAAATTATGGTCAATTGATTTTCAACAAAAATGCCAAAGCAATAATTAATTGGTGAATTTTCAATGAATTATACTAGGACAATTGAATGTTCATATGCAGAAAAAATGAACTTAAACCCTTATCACTTATTATATATACAAATCAACAAAAAAATGGATTACAAACTTAAATGTAAGAGCTAAAATTATAAAACTTTCAGAGGAAAACAGAAGAAAAATTTTTGTGATCTTGGGTTTGGCAAAGATTTCTTAGATATGACAAGCACATTCCATAAGAGAAAAAAATGATAATTTGACTTCAAAAATGGAAATAGTATCTTTGAAAGATACTATTAAAAATAAAATGGCAAGCCATAGACTGGGAGAAAATATTTGCAGATAATATACATGATAAAGGACTTAATCTGAAATATATAAACACTTATAACCCATTAAGAACAATAAAAGAAATTCAATTTAAAAAGTGGCAAACTGTATCATCAAAGATATACAAAGGCTAATAATTATAAGAAAAATGTGCTCAACATCATTAGTCATTAGGAAAATGCAAATTAAAATTTCGATGAGCTACTGCTACACAGCCATTAGAATGGCTATAATCATGAAGACTGACAATTCTAGCATTGGCAAGGATGTGGAGAAATGAACTCTCATACATTGCAATGTGAATGTGAAATAGTGTAGATCTTTTTTATTTCTATTTTTTTACTCTAGTAATTCTGTATTTCCATATATTACTCAGTGCTCATCAAGGTAAGCGTACCCTTAATCTCCTTCATCTATTCCACACATCCCCTCACCCACCTACCCTTTGGTAACCATCTGTTTGTTCTTTATAATTTAAAGTCTGTTTCGTGATTTCTCTCTCTCTCTCTCTCTCTCTCTCTCTCTCCCTCCCTCCCTCCCTCCCTCCCTCCCTTTTCTCCTTTGTTTGCTGTTTTGTTTTCTAAATTCCACGTGTGAGTGAAATCGTATGGTATTGGTCTTTCTCTGAGTGGCTTATTTTGCCTAGCATTATATATTATATATGGATTATATATAATATATAATATGTTATGTATTATATTACATAATATAATATATATCAATATAATCCATATATATATACATAATATATGGATTATAGACCCATCCAAATTGTCAAAAATGGCAAGATTTCATTCTTCTTTATGGCTGAATTATATTCCATTTTATAAATATACAATCTCTTCTTTATCCATTCATCGACTGATGGACACTTGGGCTGCTTCCTTAGTTTGACTATTATAAATAATGCTGCAGTAAACATAAGGGTGCATGCATCCCTCTGAATTTGTGTTTTTGTAGTCTGGGTGAATACCCAATAATGCGATTCCTAGATCATATGGTAGTTCTATTTTTTTTTAAGATTTTATTAATTTATTTAGAGACAGAGACAGAGAAAGAACGAGTGGGGGAAGGAGCAGAGGCTTGACCTTACGCCCCTGAGATCATGACCTGAACCCAAATCAAGAGTCAGAAGCTTAACCAACTGAGCCACCCAGGTGCTCCAAAGTAGTTCTATTTTTTAATTTTTGAGGAATCTCCATACTTTTCCTAGAGTGGCTGCACCAGTTTGCTTTCCCACCAACAGTGCACAGGAGTTCCTTTTTCTCCACATCCTCACCAAAACCTATTGTTTCTTGTGTTTTTGATTTTAGCCATTCTGAGAGGTGGTATCTCATTGTGGCTTTGATTTCCATTTCCCTAATGATGAGTGATGTCGAGCATCTTCTCATGTGTGTTTTTGGACATCTGTATGTCTTTGGAGAAATGTCTGTTCATGTCTTATGCCCATTTTTAACCCTGGGATAATGACCTGAGCCAAAGCCAGACGCTTAACAAGTAAGCCACCCAGGCATCCCTGTCTTTTTATGACTGGCTTATTTAACTGGGCATAATGTCCTCAAGGTTTGTCTATGTTGTAGCATGAGTCAGAATTTCCTTCCCTTTTAAGGCTGAATAATATTGCACTGTACATCTATACCACATTTTGTCTATCCATTCATCTGTCGATGGACGCTTGGGTTCCTTTCACCTTTTGACTATTGTGAATAACGCTGTTATGAACGTAGATGTACAAATATCTCTTTGAGTCCCAGCTTTCATTTCTTTTGGTTATATACCCAGAAGTGAAATTGCTGGTTCATATGGTAATTCTATTTTTAATTTTTTGAGGAACCATCATATTGTTTTCCAACGTGGCTGCACCATTTGATATTCCCATCCTGAGTGTACCAGGATTGGGATTCCATTTTCTCCACATCCTCATCAACACTTGTTATTTTCTGCTGGGTTTTTTTGTTGTTGTTGATTATTTGTTTGTTTGTTTTGATAGTAGCTACCCTAATGGATGTGACTTATCTTTGAACACAGCGTTCCCATTTTAATTTTAATATTACTCTAACTGACTTCAGTATTAAATCATTGCTAATCAAACTTTGTGTACTTTAATAGAATATAACTAAAAATTCAATTCTTCACATTCAGAATATGTTAGTCTCATACTCCCTCCAACTATCCCTTTGGGTTCCACTGTGCACCAAGTTGTAAATGTTATACTGGAGCCAGACTTCAACTGGAAAAACCTTGAACTATGAATCAGTTCAACCTGAAAGACTTTTAGAACCAAACTAAAATTAAGCCCAAATACCAATAAATATTTTAACCATGAGCTGAATCTTATCCCATATACAAATGAAGTAGTTCAAGTCAGAAACAAATTCACACAACTCATTTTTTTAAAAAAATTAGTCATTTGAAATGTTTTTTAAATAAATAAGAACACACATATTTCATTCAGATCAAGCCTCTGAATGAAACTAATATTGACACTCAGAGTTCCTGGGGCAAACTTTCTCATATTCTATCCCACTGAAGCAGGGATACATGAACTAGTGTGTTTTTCAATTTTTTTGCTGATTATAGAACATTTCCATTGAATACCAGGGATTCTCAGTAAACATTCATCTTCTCTGTCAGCTAGTTTCCCTGTATCATTTCAATTGATCTTTATCTCCTTCAGCAATAACTTCTATCCTAAATTTAATTTTGAGAGCTTCTGTTCTTTGCTTTCTGGTACTCGGTGCTTTTAAAATTTCTACTTTTTTTCTCTTAACAAAATAAAGGTACTTAGTTTTGGGTGGCAGGCAACAGATTGATACTAATTCATGTCAGTGCCAAGTGTCCTACCAACCTCTGGTCCAACAGAAAATTAGCAATACAGCCGATCCTGATGCTTGATTAACAGGTCTCTCCTTAGCGAACAAAGCAACCATCAGCAGCAGACCCACTTTGGAGTCTCTTGGGAAAGTGTGAACATGACAGTAAACAGCTTACATCAAAGACGTTTCAATTCTGCAACAAGCCTTTCTGCTTCAGGTAAGTGATATACTCCCAAACAAAACATTAGTCAGAAGACCCATTTCGTCTCCCTTAGGGAATTGGAGCTATAAGCAGACTAACCCAGCTCTCTAAGTGTGATTTTGGACATTAAAAGAGTTCTTCTAAGGAAATGTTGAGGCTGAGAGGAACCCCGTAAATTGAGTAGGGATTTCATGATAATAAAAAGAGTCTTGCTACAAATAAACATGAACATGGTAAAATTTGAACTCTTTCTTTTAATTAGGCCCATCAACAGGGGGACTATATTTGAGGTCATCTCTGTCTGACAGGTTGCTGTTAACATCAAGTTGAGAATGGTTTACATTGTCTGCACAAGGACACTTTGACCTGTTGGAGTGGAGGAGTTTGTGTATTCATTTGTTTTTCCTGATATCTAACAATATGGAATTACAAAGGAGAACTAACAGTAAAATCTGAAAGTGGGAAATGGAAAGAGGGTAATAGTTGCTTTCCTGGCATGTGGAAGAGCTAACATGGAAGTTTTCACTTACTCCATACACCTGTTTGGGGATGTCAGTGGATGTGTGAGTATCGGTGGAAAGCACCTAAAATTGACAAGGGATCTCCTTTAGTCTGCATGTTCATCCTGAACTTTACCCTTGTGGAAAACAATGGATTCAGTTCACCCTGTATCCTACCCTTTATTTTTCTCTTCTGCTTTTATTCGTGAATCTGAAAAATTTGGTGCAGAGCATAGGTCCCAAGACAGACAGGGACTGTAAAGATTTTGGTAAGTTATAATGCTTTAGCCGTATGCTTTCCTGAGTCTTAACACAAAAGGTGAGGAAAAGCCTGTTTGGGGTAGCCATGTTTGTCCTGAACCAAGTTAGAGAAGAGTCCAGTTCCTGCTGAGGTTCTGATAACCCAAGAAGAAGTTAAACTTTAAATGTAAGTTTATTTTCCTACTTTGCTAAAGATGATAATCTTGTCATAAGTGTTATTTAAAATTTTAACACTTGTGCTAAACTAGCACATAAAATTTTTTTAAAAAAAGGATAAAATATTATTTTCTCACCTTTTTTGTAATTTGAAAATGAGCGAACCTATTTGACTCTAAATCTTAAAACAGATACAAGTCTGAAATTGATCGATTGCCTAAGGAACTCATATGTTCATAGAAACATAAAAATAAGACGTGTCTTATAAGACCATGAGATATCTCTTACAAAGCTAATAAATGCCTTTAAAAAAACAAACAAGTCTTTAGGGGAGGTAAACCCTCATTCTCAGTAATTATATCATCTACCTTTACAACTTGTATAAAACAGGTGCTCCTTTCATCCAATGGTGGTGTCCTTTATTGAAATACTTAAGCACATCCTGAAGCCCTTCTCTTCTTGCCACCAAACAAATAATCAAGACACAAATTGCCTTTTTGTTTATCTGTTTTGTTGTAGAAAGGAGGAATTTCATGGAAGGAGAGGAAGACATAATCTTTTCATTTTTTGCTTAACAAGGTAAAGTAGGTAGGCCCCTGACTCATGAACGAATAACTTTCATTCTATAAGTGTGCTGTAAATATTAAATAGATTGTAGAATTCTGCATGTATGCATTAATAGCTATTTCATTATGAATCACTAGAGCATACTTTTTAAAAAGATTTTATTTATTTATTTGACAGAGAGAGAGATTACAAGTAGCCAGAGAGGCAGGCAGAGAGAGAGGAGGAAGCAGGCTCCCTGCCGAGCAGGGAGCCTGATGCGGGGTTTGATCCCAGGACTCTGGGATCGGGATCATGACCTGAGCCAAAGGCAGAGGCTTTAACCCACTGAGCCACCCAGGCGCACCTAGAGCATACTTTTTAAACTTGATCTTGTTTTTTCTTTAGCATAGTAGGAAATTGATTACAGAAGTCTATGGTATGACTTTTTTATTAACAGTCCAAATTTCTGAAAAATGCAAATTTAATTTTTTAAAAATATTTTCCTTTTACCAATTGCGTGTAGATACCGAAAGTGGCAATTCCATTATATTTAGAGCTAGTCAAATGCTCCTTGAATGTAGTGGTCAAGTTTAATTTTCATAGCTAAACATTTTCAGTGAGGATTTTTTAAATACTTCAAAAGAGAAATAATACTTTAATAGTTTGTTAATAGTTTGTTAATAGTTTGTTAATCAGATTTTAAAGAAACAGAGTAACCTGCAAATTTTAGGGTTTTTTTTTTTAAGGCTATTTTTTGTTTGTTTGTTTGTTTGTTTGTTTGTTTGTTTAGTAATCTCTATACCCAACATGGGGCTTGAACTCAAGACTGGAAGATCAAGAAACATATGCTTTCCCAACTGAGCCAGCCAGGTGCCCCATACCCTTTGTCATTCAATCAGAAAGTAAATAGCTGAGATGAACTTAATTGTCTCTTCACTATTCTTAAACAACTGATTCGCTGTATATATTCTATAAAATACAGTTAAGCTAAATCATTTGTGTTATTGAATTGGGTTAATGCAAATTGTTCATCTAGTAACTACACACAGATCATCTTAAAATGGTTTAAAAGACAATGAAATTTAATAAGATTGCTATTTATACTGAGAACAAAAAATGGAAGACTAGCTTTACTGTGTAGTATGGGGAACTACACTTGGCAATTATTCAAGATTTCTCCTTATTAGGAGGAAAAAATAATATTTGTATGGGAAAGGAAGAATGTCTCCTGTTTGTTAAAATTCTTAATCAAAATCAAATAATATTATTTGTATCATTAACTCTCCCCATTACTGTTCAAAAATAAAAATATCTACTACAGTATTTGGCATGGTATACTGATATATCCCCAGGTCTAGGAAATGCTTGGTTTCAGTAGACAGTGGTCTATATAGCCCCGGCAGGGGTGAGGGGATGGGGCTATAAATTAGTTGTAGTATCAAGTGTTCCTGGCTCTTAGGAACTTGTATGCATTCAGTTCTCATCTAATGTCATCTAATGTGCGTGTCTACATTTTTTAAGAGAACACAGAAACTGATGGAGTTAGAGGAATTTTCTTTAAGATAAAATCCATTAATATCCATCTAATCATACCGGTATTTCAATATGTTTCCTAAACAATTTAATTTCTTTTCATTGCATCTTCTAATCCACACAGTAAGAAAAATAGAAAAAGATAAACAATATTGAATTCAATAGTATTGGAGATAAGTTATAAAATATATTCACCCTAGCACATGCCTATAGGATTGATTGGAATCTGTATTGATATAATCTTTCTCTGGGGAAATGTGGCACTATGATAAAGAAGTTTTTAAAAAGTTCACACTTTGGAGCACCTGGGTGGAACAGTCGGTTAAGCTCCTGACTCTTGGTTTTGGCTTAGGTTGTGATCTCAGGGTGGGGAGACTGATCACCATGTGGGGCTCCAAGCTCAGCACAGACCCGGCTTGAGTTTCTCCCTCCCTCTCCCTTTGCCCCTCCCCCTGCTCTCTCTCTCTCAAATAAATAAATAAATAAATCTTTTTAAAAAACAGTTCACATATTTGAAACAGTTATTTTACTTAAAAGGTAATTTTTAAGGATATATGATATACAGGTATACACTATAAGTGACAATCCTTTTCTTAATTTTAATTAGTTAGCATATAGTACAATATTGGTTTCTGGAGTAGAATTCAGTGATTCATCACTTACATACAACACCTAGTGCTTATCACAAGTGCCCTCCTTAATGCCCATCAGCCATCTAGCCCATCCCTCTCAACCTTCCATCAACCCTCAGTTTGTTCTCTATTGTTAAGAGTCTCTTATGACTTATTTTCCTCACTTTCTTTTTTCTTTTCCCTCTTCCCATATGTACATTTGTTTTCTTTCTTAGATTCTACATATGAAATGTAAAATCACATGGTATTTGTCTTGCTCCAACTGACTTATTTCTCTTCACATAATACACTCTAGGTCCAACCATGTTGCTGCGAATGGCAAGATTTCAATTTTTTTTTGGATGGCTGAGTAATATTCCATTGTGCATAAACACACACACACACACACAAATATATACATACATATATCTCACATCCTCTTTATCTGTACATCAGTCAATGTACGTTTGGTCTCTATCCATAGTTTGGCTATTGTTGATAATGTTGTCACAATATTTTTTAATAGCCAAACAAAAAATGAAGTGACCTGAATACCTAACAATAATCAATAGCTCTTTAAATTATGGGATCTCCACCTTGTAATGTTATACATACCTTAAAATTATTTTTAAAGAAAGATTATATGTCTTGAGAAGCGCCTGCAGAATAATATAAGTCGAAACATCAAATACGAACTTTTAGAAATGGTAGACTATGATCACAAGTTTATTAAAATATAGTTAGAAATAGTTATATCTACACAGTGGGACTTGAGTTTTTTGTTTCTTTTTAATATGTTCCTAAATTCTGGTGATAAATATGTATTAGTTTTTGGTCAAAAAAATATTTAAAAATTATTTTCTCCACCAAATGAAATAATGAACAAATAATCTCACCTGTGATAACCTAAATATCATTACAGGGAAGGAACTCTGAAAAACCATTTTGAGACCTGGATATGAACTACAGGCATGCCATGTCCGGTTGGAGGCAACCACAAGATATCAGGATGTGAACAGGTATGAAAAAGGAAATCTGAAGAAAATCTAAAACCAAATATCAAATAACAATAACAATAACACACAGAAATGATTAGAAGCCACTCTTAAAAATGAAAGGGGGCACCAGATGGCTCAGTTGGTTGAGCAGCCAACTCTTGATTTCAGCTCAGGTCGTAATCTTAGGGTCCTGGGATTGAGCCCGAAGTCAGGATCTGTATACTCAGCAGAGAGTCTGCTTGAGGATTCTCTCTCTCCCTCTTTCTTCGCCCCTCCCCCCACTCTCTCTCTCTCTCTCTCTCTCTCTCTCTCTCTCTCTCTCTTTCTCTCTCTCTAAAATAAATAAATCTTTTAAAAATGATCTTAAAATCTCTTCAATCCAGAGAGACAAAACAAAATGACTTCAAAAGAAATATTAAAACTTTCTCAATAGAATGGGAGGTTAAGAGTAAAAGGAAGAAGGGAAAGAAGATTGGTATATAAAGAACACAACATATAATGATGTCCATACCAAACACATCCAATAGTGTGCTAGAAAATGCTTAACAATGATTTTTATCTAAAAAAACCCCTCTGGTTTATAGAATTTGCCAATTTCTGCAGCATAAATAGCCCTACCAAGACCCATTTTAAGCTACTACTGTAATACTACTGAAAGAACAGCTGGGCAGAGACGTGTAGTCAATTCTTGTGTGATGGTACAAGCCAGTTCCAGAAAACATTAAATGCCTAAGAGTAAATCACAGTATAATAAAAATAAATATAAAGGGATAAAATTCACTTATTCAAAGGCTTAAGGTATTATCAGGTATTTGCTTTCCATGTTTTTTTATAATACACAAAAAAATTTAAAAATTAAGAGGTAATATATACTATAAAATACTAATCGGAAAAAAAAATAGCCAAAACACACACCAGACCCATACAGAGTTTGGAAAAAGCACACATACATATACATATTTCCCTCTCCCCCAAATACACAAGCTATTACTACAAAATATACCAAAGTAAAAAAAAAATAATAGAAAAGATAGGACATTGCATAATAAAATAAACAATTCCCACTATATCTTAGGATATCAATATCACAAATTTTTATGTATCTAATATCACAGGGTCAAAATATACAAAACCAACTCATGGAAACAAAAAGGATATTTGAACACATTTCTATCAGAAACCTATAGATCAGGGGCACCTGGGAGGCTCAGTCCTTAAGTGTCTCCCTTCAGCTCAGGTCATGATCCCAGGATCCTGGGATCAAGCCCCACATTGGGCTCCCCACTCAGCAGAAAGCCTGCTTCTCCCTCTCCCACTCCTCTTGTTTGTATTCCCTCTCTCACTGTGTCTCTCTCTGTCAAATAAATAAATAAAATCTTAAAAAAAACCTATAGATCAAGCATATAAAAAAATC
The DNA here is from genome assembly GCA_002007465.1 of Ailurus styani. NCBI lineage: Eukaryota > Metazoa > Chordata > Mammalia > Carnivora > Ailuridae > Ailurus > Ailurus styani. The sequence continues at coordinate 1,917,246 of LNAC01000254.1, read as the reverse complement.
CATGAGCTTAAATTAATAGTTACTTATATATTCGAGCTAATAGAGAACATACAATATTTTGAAACTCACATAAAATATTTACAAATTGTACCAAGTGATAGGTCAGAGAAGTCTTAACATATTTAAGTAATCAATAACACATAGAATGTATTAATTACAATGCAATTAATTTAAAAATCAACAACTAAATGGTGGGATCATTTTTATGTCTAGAAATTAGAAGTAATCTTGTAAAAAGCAATGAGTTCAAGAGGAAACCATAATAAAATTAACAAGAATTACATATCAAAACTCATGGGCAGCATCTATTAAAACTGCATTCAAAATAATTAAAATGCAGTGGAATACCGATTCAAAATAGAAGATGTTTTATAAACATGGAACAGTATAGTGAGAGAAAGGGGTTAGAAAAACGCTTTACAGAGAAGTTGACATTTGAGCTCCATTTTGAAATACAGAAATTTGCTGGGATAATTTTGGGGAGGGTAGCATTTTAAGTGAAGGGAGGAACATAAGTAGCCAGCAAGACATTAAAGAGTATGATGTGTTTGGGGAATATAGTGGGAGATGAAATTGAAAAGTGGTGATGAGACAAATAAATCTTTTAAAATAAACCAAATTGGGAGAGTGGGAGGTATAAGCTTCTAGTTATGGAATGAAAAAGTAATGGGATGAAAGGTACAGTCTAGGGAACATAGTCGATGGTAATGTAATAGTGTTGGAAGGTGACAGAGGATAGCTACACTGTGGGGAGCATAGCATAACCCATAGAGTTGTCCATGTTATACACCTGTTGTACACTATGTTGTACACCTGAAACCAATGTAATATTGTATGTCAACTGTAATTTCAAGAAAACCCCCCCAAGAAACAAAAATCAAGCAAATGAAAAGCAGCAACAATATGTAACGTATTCTCAAGTAACAGTTATTAATACATTCTCTACTGAGATACATGTTGTATCCACTCCCTTTACTCATTTAGAGAAAGAAAATCATTTGAAAACTTGGGATCTATCATTTGCTGTAGGCATGTTACTTTTAACATAACTCACAATTACTTGAGACAAACCAGTTAAACCACTGCAATTGCTAATCACCCATTCTAGAGAGGGATTACATATATTCATGCCATGGAAGTACTTGTAAATTCATGACAAACAGTATGGTTTGGAAGACAAAAAAAATGCTGAATTACTCAGATTTTACCCTAAAGCTATTGGTAAGCATTAGAGTTTTATACAAGTGCGTGGCATGGTCAAATTTGCATTTTGGACGGATCCCTATGGTACCACTATGGAGAACTGAGAGGTGTGGGGGTGGGAGCATTGAGGTGGACAGTCTAAAAGGACAGAGACCAAGTGAGACTATTCAAATAGTCCAGATAAGATATGGTGTGGCTTGCATTAGAGGAGAGGCAGTAGGATTAGAGAAACAAAGGATGAATTTTTAAAGTCCGAGAGAAATACAGTGGATGAGAATATCAAAGGTGATTAAATATGGAAGGCAAGTGAAAAGAAAGGGACTGGAAGTAATGTTTGGTCTCTTGTCTCAGATGATTGGATAAGGGGGTCTTAGCTCAGGCTGCCTTAACAGCATACCACTGATGGGAGGACTTAAGCAATACACCTTTATTTTTCACAGTTTCAGAGGCTGCGAAGTCCAAGATCAAAGTACCTTCAAGGAAGGTTCTATTCCGATGTTTCTTCTGTTGACTTGCAGGTAGTCACCATCTTACTATGCCCACATAGTAAGCAAAATGTAACTTTGTTTTGTACAGGGGGAGACAGAAGGCAAGCTCCCTGGAGTCTCTTCTTTTAAAGGCAATAATCCCTTTATGGGAGCACTTCCTCTTGACCTCACCTAAGGCGAAGTACCACCCAAAGGCCTCACCCCCCCCCACCACCACTTCGGGGAGTAGAGCTTCACCCTATGAATTTTGGAGGAAACAGTTCATACCATAGCAGATGGCAATGTGAACACCATGAAGAGCAATAGAGGAGAAAGGTAAATTTGCTCTGGAGGAATAGGGGAAAGACTGAAGAGTACAAGTTTAATTTTGGATATGATGATGTTTAATTTCAAGTGTCTTTAGGAAATGCAACTGAAGATTTCTGGCAGGCACTTGGTTACGTAACTGCAGAGTTTTTGAAAGGGGGGGTGGGATTTGATTTTGAAATATTTATTTATTGCTGGCAAGTGTATAGAGGAGTGGAACATGTGTGATGGGAAGAGGGCTGCAGAAGATCCCTTGGGAACACTGAGTCAAGGGCATACATCTAGATAAAGTAAAAGAGACTGAAGTGGTAGAGGGATGGGAAGAGAAACAGAAATCTATGTTGTCATAGAAACAAGAGATGTGGTTGTCATCATCCACAAAACATTCAAGTAAGTATTCTATCCATTTGGTTTGGGCATTAGGATTTCATTGGGGAAACTGTTCCTCTGACAATGCCTCTTGTACCAAGTTTTCTTAGCCCTGCCTAACCTTTATCCCACTATGCCCAGGAATGGCCCTGAAGAACTTGCTTGCTACTCTAGTTCTAGTTCTGGGACTACAGACAAGGAATGGTTTGGTCTCTTGTTTTGCTCTGAGTTATCCCAGAGAGTGGAGCCCCAAGCTAATTCAGTACCTTTTTGGATCCCCTCTGGGACTCAGGGTCGATTCTTTCTTACCCAGACCACCTTTTTTGAACAAGTCTCCTAAGACCACATGCTTCAGCTGCTGCCCCCATTTCTCTGGGCATGGTGAGTTGCCCAATCCTGTACCCTCTGCAACTGATCTGGCCTATTGCTTATGGAGGGAAATCTCAGATCCTTTCTGGATGCTTTATATGTTGGATACATTTTGCTTTATGATCTGCTTCTTAATCCTTTTGCTCCCTATAGCTTTTGGAGAACATTCTTTCAGCAGGGCCTCCCAATTCTTTTTTTTTTTTTTAAGATTTTTTATATATTTATTTGACACAGAGAGAGAGATTACAAGTAGGCAGAGAGGCAGGCAGAGAGACAGGGAGGGGAGGAAGCAGGCTCCCTGCTGAGCAGAGAGCCCGATGCGGGCCTCGATCCCAGGACGCTGAGATCATGACCTAAGCCGAAAGCAGAGGCATTAACCCACTGAGCTACCCAGGCGCCCTGGGCCTCCCAATTCTTTAGAATTGCTTTTTTAAAGGCAATTACTGCTAGTGGTTGCAAGTCCAACTTTACTTTTTGAAAAACCAAAAAGGAAAAGGGGAGGAAAAAAAAGATAAAAGAATTCCCTTAAGCTCCGAGGAAGCATTATGGGAAGAGAGGCCAGGCTATCCTGTGACTCTGCATTTTAAACAGGATGCTCTCCTCATGATGGGAATTGCCCTGGTTGAGCTTTCCCCATGGACCCTTTCCACTTAAGCTTTTTATTTAAAAAGTAAATTGGGATTATTGTATTCCCTCACTTTACTTTGGAAGTAAAAATTTTAAATTAATTGTGGTCTAAAATGATAGCAAACAGAGAGGTTCTGATAGCAGTCTGGCGGCCTCTTGTTTAGCCAGCAGAGATTTCTGTTATTGCTGCTGGGAATGGCTTGGCTGAGGTATTTCTAATTTACATTTTTTTCTTCCTCTAATGAAGGATTGAGTTATGACTTACTATAAAATCCCCCAGTGTCGTGTCGTGGAGAGAGAGATGTTGACTGACTTCCTCTAACTTGGTTGGAGTGGAGCTATTTATCTGGAGCTAGGTTTTAAGTCACAGGGGTGGCATTCCGAAGGATTTCTGCTTTCAGAGCAGCACTATGCGGGAATGCCTTTAGCTCCCCTCAGGAGTCATCCCTTCAGCACAGTGGGCAGTGCTGGAAAAGAGCAGAAGGGTGTTTCTGTACAAGTTGCTTGCACGGCACTGCTGGATTGTCCACCCTGGCAGAATCAGGCACCGCGCTTCAAAGTCTAGAACTTCCCTGGCTCTTCTGAACTAGCCTCTGCCTATGAAAATAGGGAAATCCCATATGTCAGCCTCTCTCCACAGCCACCACCTGCCAAGAGACCATCTTCAATAGACAGGACAGATTTGTAAACAGTCATCCCTATGGGATAACAATAGTTCTTTGCCTGCTGCATAGCGGGAATAGTAAAAATGTGGATGTTGCAAAATGTAATTACTGGCCTGGAAATTTTCCTTCTGTGGCAGATGGAATGATGAAGAGCAAAGACAGACATGTCCTTCCACAAACCAAGGGCAATGGTTACACAATAGGCTTAGGTAACAGCCACTAGAGTAGACAGCTTTAGGTAAAACTCAGTGATACATAATAAAATAAGTTCTTTGAATCCAGGCAGCTCAGATGAAACATCTTTCGAGGATATCCCACTATCGGCATGGGCTCCCCGGCTCAGACTTCACAAAGCAGAATGGGTGTGTCAGGTTTGCCTGTGTCCTGAGACAACTGCATTCTAGACATTTCCATATTTCGGGGAAAGAATTTTAAAAGAAAGAAAACAGCACCAAAACTGAGAGTAGAACTCAAACATATCAACCTTGGAATAACATTTATTCTGTGCCTCCAGTTTTCTGAAAACAGCTTTAACTGAAAAAATATTTCTTGAAGTTGCCTATTAGAGGATCTGTCCTGAAGCATATTTCACAGTTTCATTATTGCCGGAGTGCCAACCAATATATGGTATCTCAAGGTACATGCTCATTTGTTTACGCCCACCTTAAATGTAACTGTGGCACTCCCCAGCCCATGTTGCAAAGATAGAGCATCTTCCTGAGGATTGGATTAGACATGCTGCGGAGTTCAATTAATGCACTTTTTTTTTCTAAATACAATGATTCTTTTTTTTCCCACAAGCATTAAACCAAGTAACACATGGAAAAAGATCCTTTAACGTTTTATAGAAAACAGTCCCCATTTGGTAATGTACATTGCAAGTTTAAAGATGGCATTCTGGCTTTTCCAATCGCTTCAAAAAGACACACTATTTCCTATTTATTGTTTCTGTTTGGCAAACCTTGGAATCCTAAAAACAAGAGGGAGATAATTTCATAAAGAAATTGAATTTTCTTTCTGAATAATTAAGGCCTTGGGAGTCCAATATTTAGAAAAACTTCAGCTATGGGCTTACGAAATAGGAAGATTAAGAAGAAACATTTTATTTTTTTGGTGTTGTACAATTTAAACCTAAAAGGCAACTGAAAACTATCTCTTTTCTCATATTGTTGTAGCCCTCGAATCATTCAGATCACATGGTATAGAAGAAGATTTGCTCTTAGAATGTCCTGGTTGTTTCTGTTGGATGTATTGGTCAGACAATAATTACTCGTGAGAAATAAGTATGGTCCCTTAAGAGTGCAAACTCAGCAGTTGGTCTGCTCACAAATGGCAAAGCCTTGACAGTCACTTCTCTGGAAGTTCAAGGACTCAGTACAAAACTACTGAGGGGGGGTTGTCCTTGCTGTCATCTTAAATGAAAGAGATTGGAGTCAGAGCAGAGACACACAAGTGATGCCTCCTTGGGGACCAGGAAGTGTTGATAAGCATGTACCTGAGTCACAATGACATCACTCAATGGCTGCCATCAAGTAGGTATGTTTGTAAGGACACTGTAATGATCATCATGTTTCATGCTAATTTTTAATGCATTGGGAACTCTATATTACTTTGTCTTATTAGAAGTATCCAGCTGAGGATATCCCGATTAAAAAATAGATACCTATTTCCAGGCCCTACATGAGAATTAGATTTGAGGTGAGAAAGGACAATTCTGAGGAGCAATTTAATTTCCTCAAATATAGCACCTTTCCTGATATTTGTAGGGGAAAAACTCATGCTAAGCATATTTTTGTTTTACTAGTGTTTTACCTAATAATACCAAGATTCTTTGGACCATTCATGCATAGATGACAGCAGAGGAAATGACTGTCATTCATCCTGTAATATGAAGAGAAGGAGAATGGCCAGGGTGACATTATCATTTAGAAATGAAGATGTGCATTGGGATCTATGCTCCTGTGCCTGTCCTGTCATTCTTTGAAGGTTGGAAAGCATGCCTTCCTCTTTGTTCCCATCAATCTGCAATATAGACCGAGCTCCTGATCTTACTCAATCCTCCTGTCCTCTACAATCTTTATTTTAGGTGCTGAGCTATGATTTTATATCATCAGTGCTATTTAAAGATTAAAATTCTGGACAGTGTGCCAGATCCTACTTATCGTGACAGCCACAGAAGCAAGGTGATTGGGGTTGGGGATCAGGAACAGGTGGAGTGAGTTTCTGCCCACGAATGTGACTTTCTAAAGATAAATGAGCACGACAAAGGAAAAAGACCTTTTCAAAATACAGTCAAAAGATCTTCGTCAAACTACCAAACTTGCATTCACAGTGTATGTCTGTGACTGACCCACTGTCTAACTGCCTGTAAATGGTTTCTCTTCCAAAAAGAAGTAGGTAATGAGAATTTCATTCTAGCAATTCTCTGTCTCAGAGAGAATTCTGTAGGAGGGACTGGTCTCTTTATATGTTATTTAATCTCTCACTGGGGATTTTCTCTCCCTGAAATACGACCTAAGGTTTTCATTGGAAACTGTCGAATTCTGAGTTGATTTGGAATGCTCAGTGACCTAGCCGAGCTACATCGTTTTGAATTAGATTGCACATTGCAAGTATTGAGGTGTGTTTCTAACATCTGCAAAAGAACTGGAACCTTCTGTCCTCCTCCAGTGCCACCTCGCTGTGCCGTGGCCTTGCTCTGTTCAGCGACATGTAACGGGTTCTCTTGTGTCCCACAGAAGCAGGTCCTGAGCTGGAAGCTGTTCTTTTCTACTTCATGATTCCAGCCAGAATACACAGGAACCCTAAAGAAGCCTGTGGATTGTTCTCACCCCACCGTGTCCTTCACCGTCCCGGCTTCCACCTGCTCTGCAAGGAGTGTGCTGCCAGTTGCCTACATGCTGTAGGAGAACTATATAGGGAACTTAATAAATAGGAGAAACAGATGGAGGCTAGAAGCTCTTGCGAAGTTAAAAGAATTGTGTGCTCAATAGACTAAATGCTTAATAGCAGTAATAGCTGCCAAGTCACCGCATAACTCACTAATATGCATGAACTGTAGCTGCAAGAAAGTGACTGCTTTCAGTCTCAAGGACTTTCCTAAAAATTCAAGGTTGTAAGAACCTAACCTAGAGAATAATTACTTGTCCAGACGTGATAACAGACTCTGGCAGAACAAAAATGACAGCTTGATTCACAGACAAATATAAGTCGGTCTTGGATGTCTGGCTTCCATTTTTCTGTGGAGAGATAGATGTCTTTAAAAAGCCTCAGCAGTGAACATCCTGTCAGTTTAAAAGGTCAGACGCTGAAGTGTATCAGAAGAGATGATGCTGCACAGACCATTGAGAGAAAAGAAAATGATTTCATTATCCTTGTTCATCTGCTATGGATTAATTCAGTTCCCATCATCGTGGCAATTAAGGCACTTTTGTAGCGTTGTCCTGACCTAGTTGAGGTGGAACCAGGTAATAAAAGGCAGTGGCAGGGAAGAAGGCAACTGTGGCTGAGCTCACATTCCTGAGGAACAAACGAGGTTTGGAAAAGAGTTTGAAGTTGATATGTTCAGCTGCATTCGACGAAGGGAAAAGAGCCTAAACAAAAGACAACCCCTAGAAAGAGTTCCCTCTGTGTCAGAAAGTGAAATTTGCACCTTGGGTAGCCAGTGAGCCTGTGCCAGGGTTGGAAATAAGCATGAAAGAGACATTCTGTTATTCACAGGGGACACTGTAGAGGTCAAAAAGGGGATAGAAGAATCCCCAGATTGCTACCCTCCCAGGTCCAACACAGGGCTGCGTTCCTGCCAATTGGAGCTTCTCAGGAGCTGAAATGTAACATCTAGAAAGAGAACACATCAGATCCTCCTAAATTAGTTTCTTCTGATTCTCTGTTTGCTCAGTCACTCCAGCTCAAAACCTTTGTCACCATGTGTAACTACTTGTCTAGTACTCCTTATATTACTTGCCAATTTTTATTCATTCTGCTTCTGCTGCTTTCACAATGTCTTCTTTATCACTTCCCTTCTTTCCACTCCCACTTACACAGTCCTCACAGACACCCTCATTACTCCTTACTTGGACAACCATAATAGCTTTCTAACTGTCTCCTCACCTACCCTTTCTAAGCCCTAATGCATTCTACTCGTGACTGACATATTAATCTTCCTAAAGTCTATCTTTAATCATGTCATCCCCTTGCTGGAAAATGTCAAATGTCTTCCCAGTGACTACTGAATTAAATACTAAGTTTTCACCCTAGCATTCAAGGCTCCCCAGAGTAAGTCTTAGCTGATCATTTGTGTCCTTATTTCTCATTACTCTTCCAAGTCCCTCATGGTCAATCTAAACTACAAGCCAATCCTCAGCCACATCTCCTGAGCAGCTCCATTTATGGTTCTACTCATTCTTGTCCTTCTTCTTAGAATGTCCTTTTCCCTCACTTTAGCTTAGAATCCAGCCCATCCTGCCAGGTCAGTAATGAAATACTTCATGGAGCCTTTCTGGACTTTCTCCTACTGAATATAATTTCTCTCCATGATTCGTACTTCTCTTAAGGCACTAATCACAGTCCCATGAAATAGTTAAAAAGTTGCAGGGACTTAGAGCAAGAAGATGTACTCAACTTTGTCTCTTGTGAACTGGAGCAAGAATGTAATCTTTAAAAACCTCAGTTTATATATTAAAATTCAGCAAATATCTATTAAGAACCGTCTCTATGCTTGGAATATATCAGTGAACAAAACAAATCCCTTACCTTCTAAGAAAAGGAGACATATACATAGGCATTTAAAAGTATACAAAGTAAATAAGTAAATTCTGTAGCATGTCATAAGTTGAGTATGGTTTTTTTTAAAAATAGAACTGAATAAAGAGGATAAGGAAGGCAAGCAGGTTGAGATTTAACTGGGATTATCAGGAAAAGCCTTATTACAAGATGATATTTAAGCAAAGTCTTGGAGGAAGTAAAAGAGCTCACCACATATCTTTCTGGGAAAATACAATCCCAGCAAAGTAAGCAACCAGTGCAAAGGCCCTGAGGCCTATGGTATTCAACAAAAAGTTAAGAGTCAGGTGTGGCTAGGATGGAATGAGTAAGGAAGAGAGGAGGAGAGGGTAAGGTCAGAGAAATAATAGGGCAGAGAACAGAACTTGGAGGGATTTGTAGTCTATTGTAGGACATTTTTCTTTACTCTGAGTGAAATGGGAGCCACTGGAGGTTTTTGGCACATTGAAATAGAGGAGTGATATGATCTGACTTGGATCAGATTTAAAAGGATCACTCAGTCTGCTCTGTGGAGATTATACCGTGGCAAGGAAAATCTGAATCAGCGAGACCTTTAAGGAGTGCATTGTATGATTCTGGCAAGAGATGATAGTGGCTTATATGAAAGTGATAGCAATGGAAGTAGTGAAAAATCCAGATATATTTTCAAGGTAGAACCAATGAGATTTCCTTGTGGATTGAATGTGATATGTAAATAAAAGAAAAAGAGGAGTCAAGAACCACTCCATAATATTTGCCAAAATGGCACAATGGAGTCACCATCCATTTATATGGGGAAGATTGGGAAAAACAGTCTGAGGAGGAAGGCAGATTTTAGGGGTTCAGTTCCAAACATACCTGAAACCTAAAACATCCAAGCTGAAAAGTTGAGTAGGCAGTTGGACACATCTGAGTATAAAGTAAGAATAATAAGCCTTCTGATACCCAACAGAGTTGACCTAAAGATAAAATATGATAAGATTATGCGTGAAAATTTTGTATTATTTGTATATGCTATCCTGTGTTTCTTATTATAATTTTTTGTTTGTGTATATATTTGTGCCTATTATGTATTCTTAATCTTCTTGAACCCAAAGCTGTGATCATGTTATTTACTTTTCATTAATTTTGAAAAAAACATTTGTTGCTTATCTTTTTACAAATAAATGCATCTTCATTGTAGAAAATGTAGAAAATCATAATAGTTATAAAAAAAGAAAGCTAAAAGTCACCACCTGTCATTGCATCTCCCAAAGAAAAACCTGTTAATATTTTGGAGTATATCCTTCTTGAACTTTACTTGACTATTCCTTGGGGGTTTCTTACTTTTTGTACATTTCTCCAATCCCTCCCCACACACAATCATATTTATTATAATCCTTTGCATTGACATGCTTAAAAATATTTGCTCAAAATGGATTAAAATATATATTTCAGGATTTAAAAGAATAAGCCTTTTCAAAAGAGAGAATTCTGTGCTTCCCCAATTTCTTTATAACTTTCTTTATTTCCTTGGGTAGTTAAACTGAAACTTGAATCCAACATTTTTAAGTTACAAACAGATAATGTTTCTTGACATCACACCTTTGATATGGAAAAAGAATAGATTATTTTTTACCAGAAACCCCTGCCAAGGATCCTCAGAAATTGCTGCATACCCACTGATAACAACTACATGGTTGATGCTGTCATGAATTTTTAAATTCATATATGAATCTATTTTATGTTTCAAGTCTTTCTCTTTGTTCTTTTGTTTCTAATTATTCTGTCTAATCACACCTTTTATGCCCTTTTAAGTTCTTAAAAATCTTTTCTGGAACAAGGCTTTGACCAGCCAGCCAATAAGTAAATAAACATGTTTATACCATGTAAGCACGTGCTAGATATGCATTACTGCTAATAGTGTCTGGCTCCCAGATAAGATGGAGCAAATAATATGTATGCCCAGTAGGACAACTGTAGACATTCTTTTAGTTTTGGATTGCAAAGGTTTAAGAAATCATATAATTTTGCTTTCTTAGATTTGTGTTTCTCAGATTGGTTCATTAGGGGAAAAAAAAGTATTCCACACTCCTGCTCCTCTTCTTTTCCAGTGGGAAAGGAAAAAAAATAATGATTAATCAAAAGTTGCTATAAAAAGCAGCACCTATCTTACCCATTTCAATGCATATGTTTATTGCTATTATTAACATTATTATTACATTTGTGTTTCCTGTAGTCATTTTTCTCAATATTTATTTTTTAAGATAAAAGTGTTTCCAACAGACTTCTGACAGATATTCTATTTATAGTTCTAAAATTAAGGCAAAAAGGGATTTTAGTTCTGACTAATTGTTTGGCTACCCAAATATTTTATGCCAATAGAAGTAGGCAATCCATTAATGGAAGAAATAATTATCTCCATTCCCCCACGTTCTTTCTGTACAGATATAAAGAATTAATACTTATGGAGAAAATAATGAATAGGTGTGAACATCTGTGCAAAATAGCATAAGGGCTTAGGTAAAATAAAATGCAATTCTAAGCCTAGGGAAGTGATACACAAGAATAGGCAAAGGAAATATGCAAACAGAACATAAACAACGTCATAGAGTATTAAGGAAGCTCCATTCTGAATGTGGTCCATAGTTACAGAAATTAACTCTATGTGTAGGTTCTTAAACTATCCACCTTTTTGCTGCAGAGAAAATGCCTCAGCATCAGTCTGAGAAAAGGAACTAAAGAAATGGTTTTGACAGGGCAGCAAAATATAATAAAAAAAAAATCCTGTGATGAAGATTGCCATATTGGGTATTATATTATTTTAACATGAGGAATAAAAAAAGATTAAAGAGTGACATTTGGGGAAATGAAGCCATAAGAAGTTCATATTTTAAAGAGCAGAGCGAACAGATGAAGTGTAAAGTGACAATGTTATTATTTTTTGTTATTAAGATTATTGCGGCAGTCGCTTTCAGTTTTGACTCACTGTTTTTATTCATACTGAAGCCTTACACTTTTGAACACTAGAAATGGCGAGATCAGAGGACAAAAGAGACAACTGTGCCTGAACCTAAATGTCATTGGCACTGAACCAACGGAGACCATTAATGGAGCAGAAAATTCATTCTCATTTCTAGTTGGCTAGATCATCTGTGGTCCACACAGGAAAAACAATAGAAAGATATAACATGTGGCATCTCTTTCAATTTGGGATCTGGCAAACAAAGAATCCTGAGTGTCAAAGTAGCTGCATTCTGGCAACAGGCAGCAACAGCAACGTGCTCCTGGTCTAACAAAATTTCAGCTATTAATTTGGGTGACAGCTCCCTTTGGCCAATATGTACAGTCAACATTAAGTAAGAGTGTCGTAAAAAATTTCCTCAGCATCCTTAATGTAGGTAAAAAGAAATCTCCGTTACCTGCTACCAACACTGACTGTCATCCAAGATCTCCCTCCATAAAGTTTGAATATAATTCCCAGGACAACTTCTAGGAATATTTCAAATGAAGTGATCTAAATATGCTTAACTATATCTTTAATTTGGATTCAAAGGAAAGTTACTTAAGGATAATGTCTATGGCTTCAGGGGCACACATAGAAATAGAAGTAAATGGCTTTTCCAGTAGATTAAATGCCAAAACTAAATTGAAGTATTTGACATGCTGGGGAAAATGTAATTTATTACAAATGTGCCACAGATTGTGGTGAAAGTTCCAGTAATAATAAGTCAAAGTCAGTGTGGATTTTAATGACACATACTGATTTTTTATTGTTGTTGATGGTTCAGATTTTTCATTTACTGAATTTGATCTTTTTTTTCCTTATATAAGGAATGGATGAATCATAGTTCTACAAGTGCTGCCTGAATTAGTAAAGACTAATGTCATTTGTAAAATGGCCAAATATTAAAAAAAGTTATTCAACTATATGTCTGCTGCCAATTGCAATCATGTTTTCAACCAAACACTACGTTTATCTTCCCTTCACTCAAAAGTAGAATGATAAAATTTTTGTATTCCAAAGTACACCCTGAAAATTGGACATTATATCCAGTAGAGGTGGTTATAATCAACTGGAGTATGTACTTCAATTTTGAGCTGGTTTTGTGCAGGGTTTGTACAGTTTTCTACTTGTCTCCTAGAAGTAATGTCAGAAACAGGCTTCCTGGAAATATTTTTCTTATTCTATATTCTATGGGCCAAAATGTCTTTTGGAGAAAATGGATGAGTATTTGGATGAGTATTTCAGGAATTGAATGAATTTAGACTGCCATGCATTTGTTAGGAAATGAGAAAGTGAGCACATCCACCCCCCTACCCTCCACCACTACCACCAAAATGACAAGACAACTATACAAAAAATGAATAAATCTATAACAGGTCTGGCAATAAGAAAGACTGCCTGAAATGTCCAGAACAATTTGGAGAATGTCTGAAAACTAGAAAACAGATGGGTTGTTGACTGCAGTCTAAAATACATATAGGAAAAAAGTTATCATAGAGAATAGGGCTGCTTCCTAGAAAGTGTGAGTTAGGATTTTAAAAGAAAAAAATAATAATAAAATAAAAGAAAGAGGTGGAGTAAGCACATAGTCAGCTATGTCTAGCCTGGCAATAATAAGGCAAAAAATTTAGGTGAATGCAACAGGATACAACATGTTTCAAATGTGTTAGTAGAGAAACTCTGGAGTATTGTGATGGTTCCTTCCTCAGCCTACTGGCATAAAAGGCAGACGTTACCATTCTAGACGTTGACCTGGCAGTCTTCTCATTCCACATGAATGGTGTTGACCCCCAACCTTCAGCCAAGCCTCCATGAGGATGCGGTGAGATGAGGGTCAGTGTCTTCTTGATCTTCTTGATCTCTTGGGCAATGATCATTGGGCAATGATCTCTACATCTCTGACAACCTCTGTTACGGCAAATGGTAGACCAGGATAGAATAATTGTTCAAATTACAAAGTTTGGAGTCACAATCTCTGGATTTGATCCAGATTTTACAAGAAAGCATCTGTGCAACTTTGCACTATATCTGTTTGTTTTTTATTATTATTATAAAACTGATTTTTAATTTGGAAGAAAGAGTTGAGGAACTTAATGCAAAAAATATGGACAAAGAGAAATAAAAGTAATAAAGAAATAAAAGAGACAAAAGAGAAAATGAAAACATTAAAAAGATGTGGAAGATACGTTCAGCTACCTAATCAGACTTCCAGTAGCAAATGTAAGTGAGAAAATAATCAAAGGAATAGTCGAAAATTTCAGTGAGCTGCATATCTCTGCTATTAGACAAAAAGAGATTCCCAGGTACAAAGAAACAATATAAAAGAGAACAGAAGAAGCGTTTTGTAAAATCTCAAAACTATAAGATTCAAGAGGAAAAAAAATCCTAAAATTTTTCAGAGAAAAACACAGCTTACCTACCCATGAATGGAAACCAAACTTGCATGAGGCTTCTTATCAGCAACGCTGGAAGCTAGAGGTCAATAATGCATTTACCTTCAAAGTTTAACAGAAAAATGACTTTGAAACAAAATACTGTGTCTAGATAAGATATCAATCAAGCATGGAGGTAAGTGCATATATAATATATCTTCAAGCATATAATGACTCAGGATGTGTAGGTCACGCACTCAGACAGAAAACTTTATTTGAAGATAAACTTAAGCGAAACAAAAAGAAATTAAAGAAAAGTAAGATGTAAGAGACAAAGAATTGAGGAACAAACCTAGGATTCTGATGAAAAACAATCCTGAGCTGTCAGCTTATTAGTTAAGATGTCTTCAGCTACAAGTAGTAGAAAGCCCTAACTCAACTGCTTTAAACAATAAAGAACATTTATTATTTAAAAAATCAGAACATCCTGAGTTAGTGAGGTTCTGGGATTGATTAATTTATTGGTTCAGTGTTGTCACCAGGGACCCATTTTCTTTTCAAATCTCTACTCCACCACCTTCCAGAAGCTCCCCCCCCCAATCACAAGATGGCTAAAGCTGTTCATATATTACATTTAGACATGAGCAAATCCAACAGGAAAAGGAAAAAAAAAAGAATCTCTTCCTCTCTCTTCACTCCTTCTCTCTACTTTTAATCAGTGAACAAAAATTAAAATATGCTTTTTGCCTATTTACTCTTATTTTTCAAGAGTAGCCAAGATTGTATCTATGTATATTCCTAAACCAGTCACTGGCAAGGAGAATATCATGGCAAGATTATCATGATTGTTTAAAATAAAACAGAAAGTTTCATGACTGTACACGTATGTCCAAATCCATCAAATTATATACAGCAAATTTGTATATAAATTCTTTGTATATCAATTATGCATCAATAAATCTTTAAGGAATTTTTTAAAACACAAACCAGAAAATGACCCTTTGAGTTAAATGGGAAAGAAATGGAGGTTAGACTAAGCTTCATGATTTACAAATGAAATCGGTTCAGATGTTCACAATAAAAGTACAGATTAGAACCAAAATTCAGTAAGCTCTGTAAAGACTGTTTGCAAGGGGCGCCTGGGTGGCTCAGTCAGTTAAGTGTCTAACTCATGATTTTAGCTCAGATCATGATCTCCTGGGTCTAGAGATTTAGCCCAGTGTTGGCCTCCATGTTCAGCAGGGAGTCCTTTTGGGGTTCTCTCTGTCCACCTCTCCCTCTCCATTCTCTCTGTCTCTAAAATAAATAAATAGATCTTTAAAAAAAGAATACTCTCAAGAATAAAATTGACACATTACACAAATTTTATGATTAAGATGATCATAATGATGAAAAGAGGAAGCATATGCCTTTTCTGTCAATGAGAGGTAGAGAATTAAAAACTCTAAAAAGGAAAAAACAAAAACAGAAACATGGAAGCTCATGGTTCAGATAAGAAGCAAAATAAAATGTGGCCTGGCTCTGAGCTCTTGATGGAAGTGTATGACTCAGAACATCCTGAACAAGAAACCCAGTCCTACTGGTCACGTAATTTAGAAAAAGCTGACAGATACTTGAATTAATGAGTGGTCACGTCAGATTTATAATAGATACAATCTCTAATCAGGTCCTGTTTGTTTTACCCTGAACATCAATTTATCTCTTTTATAGGAAATTTAAAGATCAATCTTTCTCAATTAATTCCTTTTGAAAAACATCCTGAGAGTAAATAGAAGTTTTTAAAACTCTTCTTTAAATTTTTTTTAGGGCGCCTGGGTGGCTCAGTGGGTTAAAGCCCCTGCTTTCAGCTCAGGTCATGATCTCAGGGTCCTGGGATCGAGGCCCACATCGGGCTCTCTGCTAGGCAGGGAGCCTGCTTCCCCCTCTCTCTCTGCCTGCCTCTCTGCCTCCTTGTGATCTCTCTCCCGCTGTGAAATAAATAAATAAAATCTTTAAAAAATAAATAAATAAATAAAATTTTTTAAATATCAAATTATTTGATATTTACATAGGCATAAGACCCTCTTCTAATTCCTATGAAACATCTGACTCAGTTTTATTCCCTGGAAACTTAAGCTGTTTAAAAAATATGCAGTTTAAACAACAGCAAAAAACCTCACGCTTTAAGTCGTAACTTTAGAAAAAACTTATAAGAACTAACATCTATTGTGTTGTGTTGAAGAAACATTAAGGTGCAGATATATTTTTCACACTTACTACAACTTCTTTGCTGTAATTAAATTTAAACAAAATTCAATATATTTTTATAAAATGAAAACATTGTCAGTTCATTGGCCATTATATGTCTGCATAGCTATGGTGTAATTTATCAAAATTGGGACCCTCAACTTAACCGAGTTCTATAATAAAAGTTGCTCTCCTTTTTCAGCTGCAACTTTCCTACTTCTGGTTATGAGTTTGGCTCATTAAAAGATGATTATTGCAAGGGATGATCCACTGAAGCCAAAGCCTACTAGTTGACCTCATGGGACCAAGCAAAGGAAACATTGTCAATCTCTGCCCTCTTGATGACTTCCACCTGCCCCTGCCCATCCCCCCCCCACACACACTCATACACATTCAGCAGATAAGGGCTACTCCCTGAAATAACCAAGTTTTGATGGATGAATTAAAAAGCCTACAGATGGATAGGTTAGTAAATAAAGTGTGAGCAGTATGCTGTGCCTAGAAAAGTACAAGTTCAAACGTTTTGTTAGTGAATGAGTAGAATGAGTTAAAAGGAACTATACAATAGAAGCATAAGTATCGAATAAGATAATTTACATGCTGCACAGACTAAAAGCATTTCTGTATTTCCTATCTCAAGCAAACCTTATGAAGTAATCTATGTAAAATTGCTTTGGAAAAATTGTGAAAGAATACTGTTAATTATTATAAGATATTTCAAATATAGCTAGAGTGTCAGATCATTTAATGTATGAGAAAGTGAAAATATTTCTTAATTTATCTCAAAATCACATATTTAGAACTACACACCATGATGTCTAATTAATATCCTTTTTTCCTCACCTCTTTTTAGATGAATGGATTATAATCAATTTCAGTCCCTATTAAACATAGTAACAATTAGAACTTCTTGCTACAAGGAAGGTTTGAAGTTGTTTTTTTTCTTTTTTCGTTTCAGCTCTTTGCAGAGAAGTGTCTAAAATATTTCTCAGTCATGTCCCTTCCTATCCACTTCTCTTTTTCCTACTGGGGTTCATGAGCACATCACACTCAAGCTAATACCATCTCAGCGTTTCCCGGCTCTCTTGCCTGTCAGTTCGCTGATTCGTCCTTGTCATGACTAGTCAAAAAACAACACTATTTTTTACTATTTTGAGTAAAATACTTTTGAGTATTTATAAAAGAAACAGTGTAAGAATGAAATTGTAAAAAGAGGTAAAAGAACCAGAAAGAAGAAGAAAAACTTAGTATTAGTTATGGATGGATTGGAAAATGTCCATGGAGCTGTGGCCAGAGTGTGCTTGAAGTAGGAATGGAAGCCATATTCTAGTTTTAATTTCTGTTGCTCCATATTTGAAAGTATCTTGATGACTGTGATGGGGTGATTCTCTTTCATCTTCCTTTCTCCTCCAGACGCAATCCTGACCCTTCCTCCTCTCCACAAAAGGGTGGGTAAAGAGATGACTGTAATGAGAATTGTAATTAAGCTTTTAAAAAGTTAGTTGTACAGGGGCACCTGAGTGGCATAGTTGGTTAAGCAGTCGACTCTCGGTTTTAGTTCAGGTCATGATCCCAGTCAGAGATTGAGCCCCATGTCAGGCTCAATGTGGAGTCTGCTTGAGTTTCTCTCTCCTTCTGCTCCTTCTCCCTGCACTCTCTCAAATAAATAAATGAATGTTTAAGAAAAAAAGTTTGTTGTGCAAAGTATTAGGAAAAGGTAAATCAAAGTAGTGATGTTGTAAGCTGTTAAAAAAAGAAAGATGGAGCATTATTTGCCCTTAGGTTTTCTTTTTAATTATTTTTCTATGTAGTTGGTATGTGTTTCTTTTAATTAACATTGTTCGTATAGCAAATGACCTGCTTTCTTGTCAATTTATGAATATGTCATTACTTCATGGGAATAACAAGGGTAAAGTCTTTCTCTGGCATTATTAATTGTTTATTCCTGAGGCCTACTTCATTGTCCAGTCCTATATACTACAGTCCTAGCTACCTTTTCAAATAGCCCTAACCAAACCATAATAGAAAATAGAACAGCAAATACTCTTTTTTTTTTAAAGATTTTATTTATTTATTTGACAGAGAGAGAGATCACAAGTAGGCAGAGGCAGGCAGAGAGAGAGGGGGAAGCAGGCTCCTTGCCGAGCAGGGAGCCCGATATGGGCCTCGATCCCAGGACCCTGAGATCATGACCTGAGCCGAAGGCAGAGGCTTTAACCCACTGAGCCACCCAGGTGCCTGAACAGCAAATACTCTTTAGGGAGTGGGCTGAACAAGATTTTTAGACAAATGGATAGTCATGGCTGCAGTCTGATATAGATACACATATATATTTCAATCAGTTTGAATGTGACTTTTCATTTCTCCAACATTCTGATAATGTTAATTTCACCAATATTCTGATAATGAATCTTAATTGTAGTCAAAAACTACCTGGGTTCCTCATTTGACTTTTAGGGTAAATCCTCCTGGCAATATCTGGGTAAGTATCATATCTAGCTGGAAAGAGTCTGGAAAAGCAAGACCATGGTATCTTTATTTAGTGTGCAAGTCAGGGTTCTCCAGAGAAATAGAACCAACAAGATGGATTTACATATATATATATATATATATATATATATATGTATTTATATATGTGTGTGTATATATATGTATATATAATATATTATAATGGATTTACTCAAGTGATTATGAGACTGAGAAGTCCCAGTATCTGCAGTCAGTCAACTGGAGATGCATGGTGTAGTTGCAGTTGGATTCTGAAGGACTAAGAACCAGGAGAGCAAATGGTGTAATTTCCGGTGTGAAGCCAGTAGGTTTGAGGCCTAAGAAGAGCCAATGTTTCAGTTCAAATTCAAAGGCAAGAAAAACTGATATCCCAGCTCAATAATCAGGCAGGACAAGGTCCCTTCTATTCAAGAGGTCAGCCTTTTTGTTCTATTCAGGCCTTCAACTGTTTGGATGAGATCCACCCACATTCAGGAGAGCAATCCACTTTACTGTCTACTGATTCAGATGTTCATCTGAAAACACCCTCACAGATGCAGGATGTCCAGAATAACACTTGGCCTAATATCTGGGCACTCTGGTCCAGTCACGTTGACACATAAAATGTACCATTGCAACTAGGAAGGGAGTTCTGGTTCTGAAAGGACTCATGCAGCAGAAAATTCCTCATACACAGGAAGAAAAAACCGTAGGCTTGGCAGTGAACACAACTACATTAGTACAAATAGTCTACTCATTTGTGTGACCAATAGCATTCTTTTTTCTAATTAGTAAACATTAAAGAAAAACACTCCTGCCTGGCAGTGCAATTATCCCCTGCAATCCAGAGATACACTTGGTCACTTCTAATTATGGATGGCCCGTATTTTATTCGTTGCTTCATTCAGCACCAAAGCCCAGGTTCTGGGTAATGTCTATTTTTCTGTTGGTTTTCTTGAAATACTCTCTCAGTAATGGGTAATCTGTGAACTATATTGTAATGTTATTCATCATTAACACATCACATTTAAAATATTTGGATAGATGGGAGAAAAAGAACAAGACAAGCACAAGAACAAAATTCACATTAATTTTTCTAAAACTGATTGTAGGGATTCAAATTCAGTAGAGACACTGTTGTGTCTCCTGGGAGAAGCATTTCCTCTTTGGTGTTAAGATTTCTAAGTCATTAACACACGGAATCAGGCTTAGGAGCAAAAATCTTTTGAGAATCATGGGTTGTTAGGTTAACCAGTGATGGTAACTGTATCGAAGGCTTCATTGAAGGGTTTCAAACATTTCACTGGTTTGCCATTCCAATCCACCCAGTCCCACCTCTTTCTCAAGAAACCTTGGTCTTACCAAGTCCCATACAGGCTTCAGTCAGCTTTGTGCGGGTGCAATCTGGACTGTATCACCTTAGACCTGTATTGTGTTCCTCTGGCTTCCTGCTCCAGAGCCTCTCTATTGCCATGTCATGAATAGTGCAGGAACCGACTCAGTGCTTAGACATGTGTAGTCCAGAAGTTCATGGGCCACCTTTGTCTCCTTTTGGGAGAAGAGGAATAGAGACAGGCTTCCACCGCTTTTTCCCCAGAAGGAACATTCTGGGATGCATTTTGTAAGATGTGGGTCTTAGTACCACTTGCCCACAGTGGTGGCTAACTGGAAAACACACAGTTGTTTTGTCTTTGACTCATTCATTCCATTTCATTTCTCCTGTTGCTCCTTCCTGCTTCCAAGTTCACTTACCAAGTAAATAACATATGCACAATCTTTTGTTACAAGCCTTGCTTTCAAGAATAGCCAGATTAAGGCATGAAACACTTATATTCCCATATCTTGGTTTTTGGAACTCTGTATATTGATGATGGGGGTAATTTTATTGGTTTCTGGCTTAGAGTATAGTATATATCACTTTGTAAGATGATATTTCAGCCTCACAAGTTGTTTGCAACTGACACTACAATATCCTTTAATAAGACAAAATTCTGTCACATGTCACCTTATGTTTCTGGGTGAAGCAGTATGCAGCAAAACTAGAAAATCTGACAATAATCATTTTATTGGCTTCCTTGTATTTTAGACATAATTCTAAGTACTTATCAATGCTGTGTGAGATATTATTGAGAGGCACAAGGCATTCAGTAATTCCAGGGATGGTTGTTGAAGTAAGTATGGTTGGTAGGGAAAGAATGCCCAAACCAATAATAGCCATCTTTTCCAATATGGAAAAATTGAATTTCCTTTCATGATTAAATGCATCCCCTGTAATTGACGACATAATACCCAATGTCTGGATGTCCCACCAAGAATTACGGTTGATTAGCTGGTGCTGTTGGCAAAGGGATATTCATCAATAGCAGTACCTTGATTGGCCCAGTAGACACTTGCTAAAGGAAATCCATGTTATTGAACCCAGGCCTAGCCTTCATTCTCTTCTTCGAACCTGCTGTTTTCTTCTTCTGTTGTTACATAGTCACTTCTGGCACCAGGCTTTATATTGGTGTTCTTATTTGCAAGTCACAAAAGCTGCCAGGGTTCCTGATTCAAAGTCAGAAGCTTGTTAATTTAATCACTACAGTCTAGGTCAATTATCTACTCCCAAGGTGCATGAGAGCCTGGGAAGGTGAGCGTCTGCTATTTTCAGCTTCTATAGTGGGAGACAGTCTCACTAGTATCGGGAATTCCCCAAACATTGAAAAGAGTTCTCAGATGTTCACCGGCCAAATAAAGTAACAGATCTCTACAACGAGGATATCCAGTTTGTTGTCATCGATGTGGCTGCCTGTTTTTGGTTCAGGTGCCCAATTTTTCTTTCAAGAAGGATCATTCTGTCTTGGGTTATTTAAAGCTGAGAAATCTGCATCTGCACCCCAGTGTGGAGGTAGGATATAATAAGAATAGAATTATAACTCCTAATTGTATCATCACCCTTTAAAAAGTTTTGTTGTTGTTTTTTTTTTTTTAACTGCCTCTGTTTGCCAGGCACTGCATTAAAGATGGGAATACAGAGTGATGAAGACAAACATGGCCACAGTGCTCAAGGACCTTACGGACTACTGGGAGGGGATCAAACAACTGATTAGTCGTATTTGTGACAACTTCTCTGAAGGGTAAATATAAGATAACATGAGAGAAAATAATGGGAAAACCTGGCTTGTCCTTCACAGAAGGATCATTGAGAAAATTGCATTCACAGTGAGTCCTGGAAAAATACAAATGAAGAGGCATTAACGATAGGAAGGTATGTTTATGCCAGAGTCACATAATCCCTGACTCTTATCCTTCGCTAGTCAAAGGATTTCCTACTCCTCCATGTTTATGTAATAGAGGATACATAAAGCTATTTATAGATTTTTGATGTTCATGCTGGGCTCAATTTAACTATAATCTATAATAAAAAATAAAATAAAAATAAAACAAGATAAAATACAAAACACATTTTCTGCAGAAAGGGATCACCCATAAGGAGGAATGATATTGTTCCCTTGTCCCAGCGTTTCTATGAAAATGGATAGCTGCAGCTTATTGGACAGGAGGTTTTGTCATCTGATGTAGTGTCAGTGCTTCCCTCAATGAAAGCCTAATGTACCATCAGAATCATTGCTTTACTGCAAATAGAAAGTTGAAATTGTGCTGATATTTTACTCCCTCTGCACTTTCCATTTTGGCAGCTTGGCTTTCTGGCTGGTTACTTTAATCATTTTAAGTGCTTGAACTAAGAACCCATTTAACACTTTCCATTAATAAAGAAAAATGTGGTCCAGGAATACCCAACTTAGAATCTTGGAGGTCATATAGTTTAACCTCCATCCAATTCAGGGAACTCTGCATCACTTGTCTGACAGGTGGTTTTTCAGGATCTGCTTAAAACCTTCCAGTGATGGAGAGTTCTGTAACTTCACAAGGCAGGAAAGACTCCCGATGTGATTGAACCACCAGAATCTGTTCTGAGATCTGGACATTACACATCTGTATCTGTTAGGATAGGTTTGTATGCAAGTGACAGAATATTCCAAATGAACAGCAATACTTTTTTTTTTAATTGTTGTATGTAAAAATGTCTGGCAGTTGGCAGTGAAGGACTACTATGGAAATTCCACAGAGTCACCAGGGATTCAGGGACTTGGGCCCCTTTCAGTTCCAGCCTGCCAAACCCAGGCTTTTATCTGCACAGACCCAGATGGCTGTTTGAGCTCCAGCTATCAGGTTTAATTTCCAACCAGCATGAGGGTGAAGGAGCTATCTTTCCAGAAAGATTACAGAAAGCTGAAACACAATAGTTGTACATATGTCTCACTGTCCAGAATACAGTTACATGAAATGCCTGATGCAAAGGATACCAAAAATGCAGTCTTTATTTTTTCATTTTTTAAATTTTTAAAATTTTTTTTTAGATTTTATTTATTTATTTGACACAGAGAGAGAGATTACAAGTTACTAGGCAGAGAGGCAGTCAGAGAGACAGGGAGAGGAGGAAGCAGGCTCCCTGCTGAGCAGAGAGCCCGATGCGGGCCTCGATCCCAGGACGCTGAGATCATGACCTGAGCCGAAAGCAGAGGCTTTAACCCACTGAGCCACCCAGGCACCCTTTTAAATTTTTTAAAAAGATTTTATCTATTTATTAGAGAGATGGAGAGAGAGAGAGAGCACAAGTAGGCAGAGCGGCAGGCAGACGGAGAGGGAGAAGCAGACTTTCTGCTGAGCAGGGAGCCAGATGTGGGGCTCGATCGCAGGATCCTGGGATCATGACCTGAGCCGAAGACAGATGCTTAACTGACTGAGTCACCCAGGCACCCCAAAATGCAGATATGCCCAGATAACAGTTGTAGGTCCAATTACTAAGGAAGGTGGGGAGAGTATGATTTGGGATAGAACACCGGTTAACAAACCTTTTTCCTGCAAGGGACCAGATAGTAAATATTTTCAGCTTTGGAGGCTATATGACAGATGCAAATACCCAACTCTGCAGCTCTACTGAGAGAATAGACATAGCCAATACATAAGCAAATGAGTATGGCTGTGTTCCAATAAAACTTTATTTGGAAAAACAAGGAGCAGGCCAGATTTAGCCCAGATGCTGACTTACCCCTGGAAAAGGCAAATGAAAAGCTGTGCCACATTGATTAACATATCTGAAGATAACACATATTTTGTTAATAACCTCTGTCCTACTTTTAGGTCACATTAATATGGAGGTCACCAGATCTTTGATTCTTTTTTACATGAAATGCAGATTAGGCAATGGTTTTATTTTTTTAAAACCTTATGTTTGGTCACCTGGGTGGCTCAGTCATTAAGCATCTGCCTTCAGCTCAGATCATGATCCCAGGATCCTGGGATCAAGCCCCACATCAGGCTCCCTGCTCAGCAGGAAGCCTGGCTTCTCCCTCTCCCACTCCCCCTGCTTGTGTTCCCTGTCTTACTGTCTCTCTCTCTCTGTCAGATAAATAAATAAAATCTTAAAAAAAAATAAAAATAAAACTTTACACTTGTCTTTGCTGTGCTGTCTTTTCTGCCATGAGTAAATTTGTTAAGCATGCCTTCAGTCTCTTTCAAATGGCTTATGAACATGTTGAACTCAATAGTGATATGCATGTTCCTGAGATTTCTTTCACAGTCCAACAAATAAATATTTATTGAGCATCTATTATATGTCAGACACTAAATCATTATTAAAGCTATAAAAACAAAAAAAACCAAAACAAAACAAAAACAAACAAAAGCTATAAAAACATTGAAGATGGAACACTTGCCCTTTAGCACTGTGTAATATAATTCAGTGGTTAAAACTTGGCAGCAAATCAGATTGACCCAGCAAGCTTGATCAAAGTGTAGATTCCTGGAGAAAACCTAGATAATTCTAATTCATTTGATTTCTGGTGTGGCAAAAGTTAGGTTGTCTTTATTTTTGATAGAACGTCCTGGTGATTCTGATATAGTCCATGATTTAGAACCTTCTGGCTACTAAGTTCTGAGAAGGTCTGTCAGAAAGATCAATTCTTGTATCTCGTCTGCAATGGTATCATGAGAAGCTTTACCAGATGCATGGCTGACTTCAAGTATACTCTATATAGAACTGGCCTCTGATTTCCAAGACTAGTATCCTGGGTTTTGTTATTGCTGTTGTTGTTGTTTGCTGTGAGATTAATTGGTCTTCACTTAATCTTAATGAACAGTGGTTGCCTTGTTCCTTTCGAAGTAATCACATGTAATAAATGTCACTAGTTACTAATGCTTACTCTGTATCCTGGCAGTGTTAAACACTTTACATATATTGCCCTTACACAACAATCCCATGAGGTAGTACTATTATTGACCACATTTCACAAATGAATAAACTGAAGAATACAGAGCCAAATAATTTCCCAGGGTCGCGACTCTTACAAGTAGCAGAACAAGGATATAAATCCAACTTTGATGAGCTAGATAAGCAAAGTCTCTGTTGCCATAGAAGTTTATGTTCCAATTATGAAGAGAATAATAAAGAAATATAAACAAGATGAAACTTTATTTATTTAGTCCCCAATATGTAGATGTTTCACTCGAAACATACTTAAGCCTTAAAACTCTGAAGGAGGGGCACCTGGTTGACTGAGTCAGTTAAGCACCAGACTCTTGATTTCAGCTCAGGTCACAATCTCAGGGTTGTAGATCAAACCCTACATCGTGGAGTCTGCTTAAGATTCTCTTCATTTCCCTCTGTCCCTTCCTCCTTCCCACACTTGCATGCTCTCTTTCTAAAAAAATAAGAAAACTCTGAAGGAGAAGGATGATAATCATTTGTTTGATGAAGAAAATAATGTTTGTCCCCTACTCAGAGTCCACTCCTACCCTTTCCCAACATACTTTCAATCATACCATCTGGAGTTCTAGTTAGTGCAGTGTTGCAGACGGAATGTGAAGGAAGTAGTTGAGAAACGACAACAATATAAGCACTTTCTAGATGTTAGTCAGTGTTCTATGTATGGAAAGGTATGTAACTGAGTACCCAGCCATTCATTTCTGCCTTCTTAGCATTTATAATGTAGTTTTGGAAATAAGACTCAGCGTCTCTCACACATGAAAACTGACTTATATCAGAACATGAATGCTAAGTGCCCAACAGGAAGATCAGGTAATAAAAAGCATAAGATGTCAGAGGGAGGAGCAGTCTGTCCTTGCTGTACACTACAATCTTTCTTGAAAGCAAATCTCACAATGCCCCTTATGTGTTTAAAGTCCTTCGGCTGCTTTCAATCAATTCTAGAGTGGTCCACAAATTCTTTGGCATAGAATATGGGACGCCCTTCTTGATCTCATCTGTCTTTACTGTTCCGGTCCATACTTAGACTCCTCCAGCCCCATATGGTCCATGTGTTACCTTTTTCAGGAAGCCGTCTCTGATGACATTAGCTCCCAATCTTCCTAGTGCAGATGTACGTACAGAATCATGGGGATATTTCTCTCATAGCTCATAACACTGAATTAAGCTTTCTTATTACTTTTGCACTCCCATTCTCTGTACAATTTTGTAAACTTAAATTCCTTCCAAAAGATGCTTTTAGTAGACATGGTAGTCTGCCCACTCAATACCCATTAACCCAGTCTTCCTTGTCAACACATACTAACTTTATCTAAGTATCCAGCTTTCAGAGAAAGTGACTATATTATCAATTCAGGAGTCAATCCTAGATTAGTATATTGGTTTACTGCCAGTAATTGGTTTAGGGATGGAAAAGTGACATAATTCTGGCCAAAGAGACATGAAAGGATGTCAACTAGGTGGTGAGAATTTCCTGGAAAGATTTCTTCACTTTGAAAAGTGACACAGAGCAACAGACTTCTTTCTTTAGGCATTTTTATGCCTGGAAGTTCTGTAGGAAAATGTGGCAACAGAAATACATAAAGAAGTTTGGTTTTCTAGGTCTCCATTAAGTGGATGAATTAACAAACTCTAGAGCCACCCTGTCTTAGGGCTTCTTGTCTTGTTATGTGTAGCTAAAATATCCTAAGTGACACAAAATTGACTTTCTTTTATTTTTTGTATTCTGCTCTGTATAAACAAGCTGAGTGTTTAAAATGGTCAATTCTTTACCTATCCATTAGGCCTGTGCCTTTCAAACAATGGTTTGTGAACATGCACAAATTTAAGATTATTCAGGGAGACATTAAAGTCAGCAACATCATCTGTTCTAATTTCCACTTTTCAAATGAAACAGTGGAAAATTATGTATTTGTATTTTAAATGGAATAATTGGAGAACCTCTGAATACTTATGAGATGTGAATTTAAAGCAGTTAAGAAAGCCCCCCAAACATAAGGTTGCTGATGATTTAGTCATTTAGTCAGTCTCTTACCCAATTTAATGTTGATGCCATTATGATAATTTTGAGTTTATGTTGTTTTGTTTTTTTAAATAATGTATTATTTAATTTATACCCATGATGAACGGTTGGGTAGATCAGAGAAAAATAAGAAAAAGCCAGTGCTGAAGTACAAGTTGATGAGAAGCATTAGGATAGTAACTGCAGATTTGCCTTACTGTGAGCTATACAAAAAACAGCTCCAGCAGTTAAAGTGACTTGTTCAAAATTCTGCTCAGCATTGAAAGATGCCTCTAGTACTCTGAAAATTAAACAGATAAAATCTACCAATGATTATATCTAATTTGGCTTTTCATTGAAGGGGGATAAAAACTCTCCACACCCACAATCTGTTACTTGAAGAGAGGCGCTTATAAATCATAGTTTAAAACCTTTCTTTTTATTTCATCAGTTAAAGAAGTGGAAATTATAGAAAGAAGCCATTGATTTTTTGAAATGTAAAATGCAGAATGCTAAACAAAGTCGTGAAGATTTTGTATGCTTTTATGTTGTATATTTTAATGGCATCGAGAATTGAAGTATAGAGAGTTTTGTCATTTAAAATGGTTTTTTTAATTTAGATATGATTTTAGACTTAGAAAAAGGTTGCAAAGTAGTCCAGAAAGTACCCAGTATGCCCTTCACCCACGTTACCCTTATCTAACCATTGGACAATTATCAAAGATAAGACATTAAATTGGCACAACACTATTAATTAAGCTAGAAACTTTAGTCAGATTTCAGCATTTCCCATAAATGCCTTTTTTCTGTTCCAGGATCCAATCAGGATCTCAAGTTGAATTTATTTGTCATGCTCCTTGGTCTCCTCTAATCTGTGACAATTCATCAGTGTTTTCTTGTCTTTCATGACCTTCAATTTGGGTCTGTCTGATGTTTTCTCATGATTAGATTGAGGTGATGTAGTTTTGGGAAGGATAGATAACACAGAGGTTCCATGCACCTGTCAGGAGGGGTTGATGATATCACCCTATATACCTGATTATATTAATTTTGATCACTTAGGGTAGTATCTGCCAGGTTTTTTTACTGTAAAATTATTATGTTTCCATTCATAATTAATAAATACTTGGGCATATATGCTTTATAATTAACAAATATTAAGGGGAAATAGAGTTACCCTGTTCCTGAATAAATTTGCATTCACTAATTCTAGCAGCCATTTGGTAAAATTTGCTTGTAGCAATTATTAGTGCTCCCTATTTATTTATTTATGTATTCAGCTTCCTATTTATAACTGTAATGAGCTCATGGATACTAATGTTATTCTTTGGTTATAATGCAACAGTGTTATTATTTATTTTGTTGTTCAGTTTGCACCACCTTAAGTCATTACAAGTTCATCTAACACCACTGACTCCAATCTAGAACCATGTTGTTCATGCTGACTTTCTCTCCTAGCTTACCTGTAACTTCTTTTTCCTAAAGTGAGAAAATTGGCTCTCATTATCACTGCCTATTCCCTTATCTGTTCAGTGCAGTATAGGTATAGTTTCAGAGTTGATAAACTGTACTTCTGTGAGAAACACATTTACTAACTAGAATGTAAAGGTAGTGTCAAATTATTTCTGTCTTAACCTTACAAGATCTAGTCAAATCATTTTTTTTCAGACTTATTTACCCAAATTCATTCCTTCCCACCACCTTTAATCATCTGTAATGTTTCGTTCGTCACTGTTAGCATTTCATCTCTCCCCACTCATCCTGGTTGATTTTTTTTTTTACATTTATGTATAAGAAAATCTGTTCTTTCTGGAGTCTAGTTCTGTGGGTTTTGACAAATGCATGGAGTCCTACATGCACTACCACAAAGAATAATTCCATCACCTTAAGAATTCCCATGTGTTAGTCTTTATCAACTCCTTCCTTCACTTCCAACTCCTGGCATCTGTCCTATTCTGTCTTTTGTTCTTGTACATCTGCCTTCTCCAAAATACCATATATGTGGATTTATGCAATACATAACATTTGAGGCCTGGCTTCTTTCACCTAATAAGACACATTTTAGGGGTGCCTGGGTGACTCAGTCATTAAGCATCTACCCTCAGCTCAGGTCATGATCCCAGGCTCCTGGAATCGAGCCCTGCATCAGGCTCCCTGCTCAGTGGGAAGCCTGCTTCTCCTTCTCCCACTCCCCTTGCTTGTGTTCCCTCTCTCGCTGTGTCTCTCTCTGTCAAATAAATAAATAAAATCTTAAAAAAAATAAAGCATGGGCGCCTGGGTGGCTCAGTGGGTTAAAGCCTCTGCCTTCGGCTCAGGTCATGATCTCAGGGTCCTGGGATCGAGGCCCATATCGGGCTCCCTGCTCGGCAAGGAGCCTGCTTCCCCCTCTCTCTCTGCCTGCCTCTGCCTACTTGTAATCTCTCTCTCTGTCAAATAAATAAATAAAATCTTTAAAAAAAAATAAAATAAAGCACATTTAAGATTAATCCATATTGTTGTGTGCAATAACAATTCATCCTTTTTAGTTGCTGAGTAGCATTTCATTGTATGGCTGTACCACAGCGTGTTTATATATTCACCAGTGAATGAAGGATAGCTGAGTTCTTTCTATTGATTGGTGATTTTGAATAAAGCATATATTAACCATTCATATAAGGTTTTCACATGAAAATGGTTTTCATTGTTTTGCACGAAGTATCTAGGAATGAGATTGCTGGGTCATAACAGCAAATGTATTTTTAAGTTTATGAGAAACTGCCAAACCATTTTCTAAAATGGCAAATACATCTTATATTCCCATCTGCAATATACCAAGTGCTCTGCATCTTCACTGACACTTGATACTGCCTTCTAAAAATGATTATTTTAGCCATTCTAATAGGTGTGTACTTGTATCCCATTGAAGTTTTAATTTGCATTTAATTTCCATTTCCCTAAGGACATCTTTTCATGTCCTTATTTACCATCTGCATATCTTCTTCAGTGAAATGTTTGTTCAGATCTTTTGGCCATTTTTTTAAATGGACTTTTTTATTTTCTTATTCCTAAATTTTGAGAAGTCTTTATAGTATTCTGGAAATAAGGATTTGGTCAGATGTAGAATTCGAAAATATTTTATCCCATTTGTGCTTTGTGTTTTCATTTTCTTAACTGTGTCTTTCACAGAGCAATAGTTTTTCATTTTGATAAATTTGAATTTATCATTTTTTTTTCTTTCAAGGATCCTTTTTTAGTGTCACATCTAAAAACTCTAGCCCAAGATTTTCTTCTAAATTTTCTTCTTAGAGTTTTGGAAATTTACATGTGAAATTTAGGTATATAATTCATTTTAAGTTAATTTTCATGTAGGTTGAAGTTCATATTTTTGCATATGGATGCCCAATTTTCCCACCAAAAATTTTTTTAAGAGACTATCATTTTTCCATTAAATTACATTTGCACTTCTGACAAAAATCAACTGACTATATTTGTGTATGTCTATTCTGTTTCGTTGCTCTGTTGGCCTTTTTTTTTTTTAAGATTTTATTTATTTATTTGACACAGAGAGAGAGATTACAAGTAGGCAGAGAGGCAGGCAGAGAGACAGGGAGAGGAGGAAGCAGGCTCCCCGCTGAGCAGAGAGCCCGATGTGGGCCTCGATCCCAGGACACTGAGATCATGACCTGAGCCGAAAGCAGAGGCTTTAACCCACAGAGCCACCCAGGTGCCCCTGTTGGCCTTTTTTTAATGTTTTTCACCAGTGTATTTTATTTTCAATATAATTCTACATTGAATTCTATACATATGTTGTTAGATTTGTAGCTAAAAATTTGGGGGTTGTTATTTAAATAATTTTTTAACTTCAAATTCCAGTCACCCATTGCTAATATTTAGAAATAAATTTGACTTTCGTATATTTGTCTTGTATCCTTCAATCTTGTCAATTCACTTGTTTAAGGACATTTTTATAAATTCTTTTGGACTTTGTATTGGTTAATGTTATCTGTGAATAGAGACAATTTTATTTTATCTTTTCCTATCTTTCTGCCTTTTATTCCTTCTTATTGTGTTATTGCACTGGCCAGAACTTCCAGTACAATGTCACATTAGAGTGTTGAGGAAGTATATTCTATCCTGTTTCTGATCTTAAGGTTAACGCATTCAGTCTTTCTGATGTTATCTGTAGATATCTTGTAAGTATGCTTTGTTATATTAAGAAAATTCCCTTCTATTCCTAGTTTTCTTAGAGTTTTCATCATAAATTGGTGTTGAATCTTATCAAATGCTTTTTCTTTGTCTACAGACATGATAATGAGGTTTTTTTCCTTTAGTAAATAGATTTTTGCTCTTATATTTGTTATTTTCTTCTTTCCTGCTTTGGATTTAGTTTGCTCTTCTTTTTCTGGTTTCTAGTTTTCTAACTAGCCATAGATAAAACATCACTGTAAAAATCTCAGGAGCTGGGGTTAAGGCTATAAAGCACCTCCCCAGACAGAAGAGATTGAGAAATACTACCTCAAAATGGTGTGATAAAGGGCTGAACTCTGACTACATTGTTCCTCCTTCATGCCAGCCCACACTGCACCCAGAGTGCCTCCCACCCCCAGGTTTCTCCAGTGGGAAAAGAGAGCCCAGGATGGACCTTCAGACTCCCCAGTGTTCCAGGATGCTTCCCAGGAGGTTTTCTTGGGTCCTACCTTGTGGGGATTACTGGGGGGAACTGCAGATCTTGTTTGCTGGGAGTCAGATGGAGACAGAGAGGGTATCACGTCTTATAGCAGCCAGCGTTCTTGGTTTACCACATTCCTACTTGCAGTGTGGTCCAAGCAGATCCCAGCCAACAGCTTTACCCATTGGTAAGGCTAAATCAGTGACCCATCTGGCCTGGGGGTCAGTTGTCTGTGCTGATTTAGATCCCCAGCCAATGGACAAGACTGGCCATGGGACTCATTCTAGGGCCACACATAGTCAGAGGGCCACACATAGCCACACACTATGTAAATTTGTAGTCTCTTCCAAGGCTAAGCATAGCCTCTAGTTGTTCTGCCCCACCAGTAAGCATTGCCACAGATGCCCGGCAGCCACAGGCATATCTGGTGGTATGGCTGGGCAAGGAAGCAAGCCAGTACCCATGCTAACTGCCAAACCTAGCCTCTGACTCCATATAACCAGGAAGTCTGAATAGTAACCCTGAAAAGCCTTGGAGCCCAGGCTATGGTACCACCAGCTGTGTATGCTATGCTACCATATCAGTCTTCATCAGAGACCAGCCAGTAACCATATCCAACTGCAAAGCATAGCCGTGGCCCTATCTGACCAAGGAGCCTGGACAGCAACCCAGCCTATCCATGAAGCATAGTCTCTAGCCTCACCCAACTAGGCAACACCATCCCATCCGGAAGAACCAGTGTGAGGCCTCACCCAATCGGGAGCAATTGTGGGACATGGCCCAGAGCCCTACCCAATCACAGAATTTAGTTAGTGGCAATGCCTTGCCAAGGAACACAGCCTGCAGCCCTTCCTGACCAAAGGTGTTTACAGAGTCCAGCTAGTAGACCTTCCTCATTATAGGACATAAACAATAGCCCCATGTAAATGAAGATCCCAGCCAGCAGGCCCACTCAACCAAAGAACTCAGCCAGTGGCAACCCCCACCTTCTACCCCATCAACTTCAGAGCATGGGCCGTGGTTTTGTCCAGTTAGACATCCCAGTAACAAGCCTGGTTTGTCTGTGGATGCTACCAGCTGAACTATTCAGGAAATAAATAAATTATAAATGATACATTAAGGAATTAGAAAGATCTCAAATAAACAACCTTTTTTTCAAGATTTTATTTAATTTATTTATTTATTTATTTATTTATTTATTTATTTAAGAGACAGAGCGAGAGAGCAGGAGGAGGAGCAGAGAGGGAGGGAGAGGGACAAGCAAACTGTGCTGAATGCGAGCCTGATGTGGGGCTCAATCTCATGATCCTGAGATCATGACCTATGCTGAAACCAAGTCAGATGTTCAACCAACTGAGCTACCCAGGATCCCCAACAACTTAACTTTATACCTCAAGGAACTACTAAAAACATAAACTAAGCCTAAAGTGAGCAGAAGGATGGCAATAAATATTAGAGCAAAAATAAATGATATAGAGAAGAGGAAAACGACAGAAAGGATTAACAAAACTAAGAGTTATTTCTTTGAAGAGATAAATAAATTTGACAATCCTTCAGCTAGAGCAACCAAAAAAGAGAAATAAAAAAAATTATAAATGACAACGGACACTGCAGAAATACTAAGGATTATAACAGAAAATTCTGAATAATATGTCAACAAATTGGACAATTTAGAAGAAATGGATAAAGTCCTAGAAACATACAACCTACCAAAACTGAATCATGAAAAAATTTAAAAAACTGAATAGACCAATAACAAAAAAGAAGATTGAATAAGTAATCAAAAACTGCCCAACAAAGAAAAGCTAAGGCCACATGGTTTCACAGGTGACTTCTGTGAAACATTTAAAGAAGAATTAACACCAATCCTCCTCAAACTCTTCCAAAAAATTAAAGAGGAAGAAATCTCCCAAACTTACAAGTCTGGCCTTTCCTCTCATTTAAAGCCAGATAAGGGCACTACAAGAAAAGAAAACTACAGACCAGTATCTCTGGTGAATATAGAGGCAAAAATCCTCAACAAAACACTAACAAACCAAATTCAACAGTTCACTAAAGAGGCCTAGTCCGTGATTGAGAGGGAGTCATCCCTGTGATGCAAGGATGGTTCAACTTTCACAAATGGATAAATATGATCCATCACAGTACAGGAGTAGAAGATGAAAATCCTATAATTATCTCAGTAGATGCAGGAAAAATGCATTTAGCAAGATTTAATATCCTTCCATGATAAAAATTTGTCTCAAAAAATTGGGTATAGAACATACCTCAATATCATAAAGGCCATGTATGGCAAGCCCATGGCTAACATCACACTCAATGGTGAAATACCGAAAGCTTTTCATCTAAGATGAGAAACAAGAGAAGGTTGTCCATTTTCATTGTTGAACATGGTGATTATTTTTTTTTATTAATTTATTTCACAGAGGGAGAGAGATCACAAGGAGGCAGAGAGGCAGGCAGAGAGAGAGAGAGGGGGAAGCAGGCTCCCTGCTGAGCAGAGAGCCCGATGCGGGCCTCGATCCCAGGACCCTGAGATCATGACCTGAGCCGAAAGCAGAGACTTTCACCCACTGAGCCACCCAGGCGCCCACATGGTGATTATTTTACAATGCATATATTTCACATGATCACGTCATACACCTTAAACTTACACAGTGTTACATGTCAGTTATATCTCAANGAGTAAGAACATCGGTCTCTCTGTTAGGACTTGGTGTGGGCATCTGAGTAAGAACATCGGTCTCTCTGTTAGGACTTGGTGTGGGCATCTGAGTAAGAACATCGGTCTCTCTGTTAGGACTTGGTGTGGGCATCTGAGTAAGAACATCGGTCTCTCTGTTAGGACTTGGTGTGGGCATCTGAGTAAGAACATCGGTCTCTCTGTTAGGACTTGGTGTGGGCATCTGAGTAAGAACATCGGTCTCTCTGTTAGGACTTGGTGTGGGCATCTGAGTAAGAACATCGGTCTCTCTGTTAGGACTTGGTGTGGGCATCTGAGTAAGAACATCGGTCTCTCTGTTAGGACTTGGTGTGGGCATCTGAGTAAGAACATCGGTCTCTCTGTTAGGACTTGGTGTGGGCATCTGAGTAAGAACATCGGTCTCTCTGTTAGGACTTGGTGTGGGCATCTGAGTAAGAACATCGGTCTCTCTGTTAGGACTTGGTGTGGGCATCTGAGTAAGAACATCGGTCTCTCTGTTAGGACTTGGTGTGGGCATCTGAGTAAGAACATCGGTCTCTCTGTTAGGACTTGGTGTGGGCATCTGAGTAAGAACATCGGTCTCTCTGTTAGGACTTGGTGTGGGCATCTGAGTAAGAACATCGGTCTCTCTGTTAGGACTTGGTGTGGGCATCTGAGTAAGAACATCGGTCTCTCTGTTAGGACTTGGTGTGGGCATCTGAGTAAGAACATCGGTCTCTCTGTTAGGACTTGGTGTGGGCATCTGAGTAAGAACATCGGTCTCTCTGTTAGGACTTGGTGTGGGCATCTGAGTAAGAACATCGGTCTCTCTGTTAGGACTTGGTGTGGGCATCTGAGTAAGAACATCGGTCTCTCTGTTAGGACTTGGTGTGGGCATCTGAGTAAGAACATCGGTCTCTCTGTTAGGACTTGGTGTGGGCATCTGAGTAAGAACATCGGTCTCTCTGTTAGGACTTGGTGTGGGCATCTGAGTAAGAACATCGGTCTCTCTGTTAGGACTTGGTGTGGGCATCTGAGTAAGAACATCGGTCTCTCTGTTAGGACTTGGTGTGGGCATCTGAGTATAGTACATTTAGGGGTTAGTCTGGGTTTGAGTCTGCTATTGCTCTGGTTATGCTCAGAGTACCACAGGCATCAAATTCCTGTGGTGTCTGTCTGGGGGGCTGGGAAGATTGTTTGACAGAGCTGTATCTGCTTTAGCCTCAGCTTTAGGTCTTCTCTTTGAATCAGTCCCCAGAGAGGTTTCTTGTAGATCTCTCAGCAGGATTTAGCTGCCCCTGGTTACAGGAAGCTTATTGTAGGCGGGGGGAAACCAGTGAGAGAGGGAGAGGTTGTGGGGAGGGTATTCTGATGAACCCTCATTCTGAGACAGGCACCCGTCCCTGGATCTTGGAGGGGGGGAAAGAGGGAGGACACCATTTCAGTTCTTTACTCCCTTCCCGCCACTTGGTCCTGGGTCCTGGGTGCACCGTGTGTTCCTGTCCCTCCCCAGCACACAGATTTCTTTTTTTCCTGTTGCCTCCTGCAGAGTCAGCGAAGCTTCACCTTGGCCCTAAGGGTAAGAATGTTTGCTGATCTTCATGCCATAAATGAAAGTTCTCATTCAAAGAAAAGGAAACTAGTCTTCTTATACTAGTCTTATACCCCTTCTGCAAAAGCTGCTGTTCTCCTCCTCAGGTCTCCACCTCAACGAAGGCTTTCTTAGGGCTCTTTCCTATTTTTTCTGTGAATGTATGATGGGGTTTGGAGAGAAAGAGCCTGCAAGAGGCTGCAGAGGGAACTTCAACTTCTGTGTCTTACAGGGACTTCACACCCTCTTGCCTGCTCACATTTGCCCTTTACCAACTGTGATCTCTTCTAACTGAACTCTTCTTACTGATGTCCAGTGGCATCTACTCCAGGTAAGCAAATGTTCACAACTCATCCATCCCTATGGTGCCTCTGTCTCCTTCGATCTGGGGACAGTTGATGGCCATGTGTCCCCTTTTTCCAATGGACTTGAGAAGAAAACATAAATTTACATTTGTCCAGGTTTTCAGTTTATTTATATATATATATGCCTGGAAATATATATGTTATATATATCATATATAATGGTATTATTATTACTATTATTATTATTTTAATAATGAGGGTTGGAGAGATGCTTTTTCCAGTTCTCTACATCCTTGAGGAGAACCCAGAAGTTATTTAGGAATGTTTTAACAATCTGCTTGAAAGCAGGGACTACAGATCTTGTCTTAACGCTGTAACTGCATAGCATTTTATTTAAGATCGGGAAATCCTTTGTTCAAATCAAAGTATGGGGGAGAAAGGGGAGCAGCTGATGGAAATCCTGAAAGGAGAGCTAACCCCTCCCACCCTGTACCACCACGTGGTCACTGCACTCAAATCACTTAAAAGTCAAAAGTAGTTCTGGCCTGTGCTTCTTTAATCTCTTCCCTCCCTCTTTCTCTCTCTCTCTCTCTCTCTCTGATTCTCCTTCTGTAGTTTCTATCTTCATATCTCCTTCTCCATCTTCCTCCCCACCCCCTCCCTCAGGTAAAATGGCTAAAGCAGGGCCTCTTCTCAGTTTCTTATGATACAGTGAACTTGGTAAAAACTGTGGGAGCAGAAAGGGAATTCTGTCCCTTTCATGCCTTGGGGATATGGTTGACAGTGTTTTACCTGTAGCATTAGCCATCTTGTCTCCACTTAGTAAACCACACCAGAAGATGGGGCATCCCACTTCCCCCTCTAGCACTCTCTCCATTGCAATCTTGCCAGATGGTACTGTTCAAAATTGATGGAATCCCTTCAAAAACTTTTAAGGAGGTTAATGACTATATATAACTGTGGGAAAGTTTATGAGTCACAAAATACCTGGCTTGTATAGGTTGTAGGCAAGTGTGTAGTGATTCCCTCCTGGTTTTGACTCCTACTCACTTGTTCTGAACCTTTCTGTAATAGTCTGATAACGTTACACCTGAATTTGATCTGCACTGTGTCTTTTTCCCACTGGTTGTCTCATGTGGCTGTGTGCATGGTGCACTATCTTCCTTTTACTCGTGATGATTTCTCATTTCTACGCTTTGCATTTGTAGTTCAGTCCTACCCTCTCCTTAATTGCACAGACCACTAGGAACCTAGGTCAGGTTCAGAGGTGTCCCTTCTCCTGATTTAGAAGAAGAGTTTGGACTCAGTAAAAGAGTAGAATATGGGTGAACAAAAGGACAAGCTAATAAAGTTGCTGGAGTCCCATCCATAAATGACTTCTCTTAGAGTAGTAACTTGAACTGAGTTTTAAAAGGTAGTTATATCTGAGACTGATGGAGAAGTGAAGCAAATTCCCAACAAATGCATAAATCATCCCTCTCTTCCAACACTCCCTTTCTACTGTCCCTTCTAACTTGTAGCACCCACGTCAGTACAGCACTAGTGGCCAATGTCATCATTATTTTTCCTCATCTGACCTCTCCTATAATTCTCAGATATTTGAGTATTGCTTATGTTGATTCTTCAAGACTGCAACTGGCTCTGTGTTTCCACTCTAAAGCCACACAGTTTGGATCTTGCCTCAGCAGCCCACTCATTGATATATGTCTGAGAACTTTCATATAATTTTTACCTGTTGTGACTCACTCTCTTGGATGCATGATACTTGCTCTTGAATTTTGCAGAAGTTTACTACTCCTGCCATTCAGATTATCTTCTATCCTAGCCCCAGGGACCCAAGTCTGAATCCTGGGTAAGAGATCTCCGTAAGAGAGCCAATACATATTCCTAATCCCTGGGACACTAATTGCAAAGTGGTATCAGTTTTGCCAGCCCTATAGTCTTTGGAAAACTTTAATAATCTATTTGGGTGACCACCATTAAGGCCTCTGACTTCTTTCTATACGTACAAATATAATCCCATTGTGGCACAGGGGGGAATTTCACAAAGTATTTTTACCCCTGAACTTTGAAAAATGATATCTGATAGCATGCATTCTCTCATAATGTATAAGTTTATGGAATCACCATGTTGTACACTTAAATATAATACAGCTTTGTCAATTATACCTCAATAAGACCAAAAAAAACCCATCTGATTCACATTTTCGAAAAGCTCTAAAGTACCTCCAGCAAGGTAAAAAAAAAAAAAAAGTAAAATATTTACATTCAAATTGTTGCAAATGTTTACACAGACATTAAATTTGAACTTGAAGGATATACTTTAAAAAATTGAATTTATAATTTACAGCAACAGCAACAATGATATTTTAGCCACTCTTATTGCCTTCTTTCTTTTTTGTTTTTGTTTTTATCTAATTATAGAAATTATACTCTGGTTCAATTATATCTGTTCCTCTGGGTACATTAGTTTTCTCAAGTAATACTTACATACAGTGAAATGCATAGATCTTATGAGTACTAATATATATCACAATCTCACCCAAAATATAAAATATTTCCCTACCTATTCTATGGATGGACATGGGTTGCTTCCATATCTTGGCCATCATAAATAATACTCTCTTCTTTCATCTCCAAAGCCAGCATGGCCGGACGAGTCTCTCTCTCGCCACATGGCTCAGACAGACACTGACTCTCCCGCCGCTCTCTTCCATATTTAAGGACGCTTGAGATTACATTAGGCCCACCTGGATATCTAAGAGGTCTCCCTATTTTAAGGTCAGCTCATTAGCAACATTAATTCCATCTGCTACCTAGAGGGATACATATATCTTTTCAAATTAGTGTTTTTGTTAACTTTGGGAAAATAGTAGTAGAATTATTGGAGCACATGGTATTTCTATTTTTTATTTTTTAAAAAGATTTATTTATTTATTTGAGAAAGTATTTTGGCGGGGGGGAGATAGGAGAGAGAGAATCTCAAACAGGCTCCCCGCTGAGCCGGGAGCCCTACGCAGGGCTCAATCTCAATGCTGAGATCATGACCTGAGCAGAAATCAAGAGTCAATGCTTAACAAACCAAGCTACCCAGGCCCCAGTATTTCCATTTTTAATTTTTTCAGGAACCTTCATACTCTTTCCCACAGTGGCTGCACCAATTTGAATTCCCATCAACAATATAGGAGGGTTCTTTTTTTGTCCACACCCTTGCCAACACTTGTTGTTTCTTATGTTTTTTAGTTTAGCCATTCTGACAGGTATGAGGTGATAGCTCATTGTAGTTTTGATTTGCATTTCCCTGATGATGAGTGATGCTGAGCATCTTTTCACATTGTCTCTTGGCCATCTGGTGGTTGCCAGAGGGGAGAAGGATGGGGAAATGTAGGAAATAGGTGAAGAGAACTAAGAGCACACAGATTGCTCATTGTGATGAGCACTGCATAATGTATAGAATTGTTGAATCAATATATTGTACATCTGAAACTAATATAATATTATATGTTAATTACATTGGGATAATAAATAAATAAATAATAAATTTCCATCCCCTAGCTCAGCAATGTCCTTAGTGCCCCCTTACAGTCAACCTCGGCCCCCTCACGGCACCCATGTTCTTACTTCTATGACTATAATATGGTTTTGCTCTTCCTGAATACCGTAAAAATGAAATCATATAGTATTTACTCTCTTATGTCTTTCTTCTTTTGCTCAATGTAATGTTTTAAGAATTGTTTGATGTATCAACTAAACTGTCCTTTTCAAAATTTTTGAGTTTTTCATTCTAGTAATTTACCAGAATTTCTTTACCCATTTCCCATTTAATGATAAACATTAGAGCTGTTTCTGGTTTGGGGCTATTCTAAATCAAGTTGTTTTGAACACTCTGTGCACATGAGTCATATGTTTTAACTTCTTTCAGGTAAATACCCATGGTGGGCAGAATTACAGCCTGTCAAAGATAGCCACATCTAATCTCCAGAACCTGTGAGGAAGTTAGCTCCATGGCAACAGAGAATCTAGGTAGCAGATGGAATTAATGTTGCTAATGAGCTGACCTTAAAATAGGGAGACCTCTTGGATATCCAGGTGGGCCTAATGTAATCTCAAGCGTCCTTAAAAATGGAAGAGAGCGGCGGGAGAGTCAGTGTCTGTCTGAGCCGTGTGGCGAGACAGACTCGTCCAGCCACGCTGGCTTTGGAGATGAAAGAAGGCCGCAAGCCAGGGGACATAGGCCTCCTCTAGAAGCTGGAAAAGGCACGAAAGCAAATTTTCTCCTGGAGCTTCCAAAAAGGAGTGGAGCCCTGTTATCACCTTGGTGTTAGCCCAGTGAGACTCATTTTGGACTTCTGAATTCCAGAACGGTGAGATAATAACTTTGTTTTGATTTAAACCACTAAGTTTGTGATAACTTGTTAGAACAGCAATATTGATATTATAACTGATGTTTTATACATTATCAGTGAGTGGAAATGCTAAGTCATATCGTAGGCATATAATTAATTTTATAAGGAGTTACTAGATATTTCTAAAGCACACCAATTTACATTTACTCCATCAACAGTACGTAAGAATTTAATTGCTCCAACAACTTGCCAACAATTAGTATTGTCTGTCTTTCAGTTTTGAGCTGTTTTGATGAAAGCTAAATATTATCACATTGTAGTTTTAATTTGACTAATGATCTTAGGCACATTTTCACATACCTATTGTCTGTTTGTATTTTTCTCCTGGGAAATGTCTCTTAAAGATCTTTGTTCATCTTTAATTATGTTGTTTGCCTTTTTATTACTTAATTGTGTTTAATATATTCTGATTATAAATTCTTTGTCAAACATAAGAGCTGTGAATACATTCATCCCATCTGTGTCTTAGTCTTTCCTTTTTCTTTATGAGATCTATCGATAAGCAGACATTTTAAAATTTAATCAAGTTGAATTTATCTCTTTAGTTTCATTTTTACAGGTCTTTGTGTTTTGGCTAAAAAATATTTGCTTAGCCCAAGGTCATGATATTAATTATTCTTCTATCTCTTATGCTAGAAGTTTTTAAAGTTTCAGTTTTGAATTTTTGTATGTCATGTGAGGCGCTGATCAAGGTTTACTGTTTTCCTTGCTTTATCTACTTGTTGCCACACTATTTGTTGAAAAGACTTTCTTTTCCCCATTAAATTGTATTGGCATCATATAACCTCACAGGTAAGTAGGTATTTCTGCATGTTCTCTTTGTTTCCATTTGTCTGTCTGTGTTGTTATACCAGTGCCTCAACTATCGTCACCTAAGAGTGATTCCTGGAAACAGTGTAATGTCTCCAAATTTCTTCCCTTTCTTGAGGAGTGTTTTGTCTATTTTAGATCTTTTTTTAAATGTTTGAGTAACCTTGTCAATGTCTATACTATGATTTTCAATTGCAATTGATTTGGAAAGAATGAGAATTTTAAAAATATTGAATTTCTAATTTATGAATATGATGTTTTAGGTTGTCTTTAAATCTTAAGATTTGTAATTTTAGTACTCCGTGTAGAGGACTTAAATATGTATTTCATTAAAAGTTTTCCCTTTCTTTGGTGCTATTAAATGATGTGGCTTACTAATGTTTTCTAATTATTGCTGATATACTAAATTCAATTTATTTTTTATTTTTTTAATGGTTTTTTTTTTTGTTTTTTTTTTGTTTTTTTTGGTGTGTGTGCATGTATCCTGAACTTTTATGCTAGGATCTTTCTTGTTCATTAGTCATAGTCTTTTTTAGGTTTCATAGGATTTTCTACATACATAATCATAAAATCATGTGCTTTATGAATAAAGACAAATTTCTAATCATTACACCATTTCTTTTATCCTGACTTACTGCACTGGGTAGAAGCCTCAGTACAGTGTTTGAGAGAAGTCGTAGGAGTGAACACCCTTATCTTTGTTTTTGATGTTGGAGAAAATGTGTTATATATATCAATTTTAACTATAATGTTAACTGGAGGATTTTCACAGATGTCACATATAATTGAAGTGTTTTTCTATGCTTAGTTTGAGAATTTGTCATGAATGAATGTTAAATGTCATCAAATGCTTTTTCTTTTGCTTCAATTAAGAGAATGATGATTTTTTTCTTCCGTTACTACAATTTTTAAAAATTTTCACAATCTTAAATTCTGGAATAAATTTCACTTGATTATTATGGGTTATCTTTTTACATAATACTGGATCCTATTTGATAATACTTGGCTAACAATTTTGTAAGTAGTTTCATAAGAAGTATTGATCTGTAATTAACATCCTTGTTTATGCTGCTGTCAATCTAGGCCTCTTGAACAGACATAGAAAATATTGCCACCTCTGTTTTTCTAAAATAGGTCTTTTAAAACTGATAATCCTTATTAAATATCTGATAGAATTCACTACTGAAGTTATCCAGACCTGATGTTTTTTGTAGAGAACATGCTTACTTAAAAGTTAGCTTTCTTTCATAAACAGAGTACCATTCAGATTTTCTATTTTTATTTTGTAAGTTTTGAAGAGTTTTGTTTTCCTAGCATTGTGTCCATTTTATCTCATTTGTGCAATTTATTGGTACAGAGCTGTATGTATTTCTTTTTAAGAGTATGATGTGCTTATGTGGTTTTTTGTTTTGTTTTTTGGGGTTTTTTTTTTTTTTTTAGACTTCTCCTACTTGGGGTTTATTGATTTCTTGGATCTGTATGGTATTAGTTTTCACCAAATTTGGGAAATCTTAAGTTGCTGTTTCCTCAATACTTTTTTTTCCCCCTTTCTGATACATTCTTGATACATCTTTCTTGTTACTCTCTATATTTACGTTTGGCTTCTCAATATTGTCTCATGGGTCATTGAGGCTTTCTTGAGATTTTTGAATATTTTTCTCTCCCATCTTTAATTTGGATAACATTGATTTCTACATCTAATCTGTTGGTTAACCCACCAAAAAGATTTTTTGCTTTGTTCTAGAATTTCAATTTGCTTATTCTCATAGTTTTGTTCACTGAAACCTGTCCATCTTTCCCTTTAAATCGATGAATGTTTATAATAGTTTTAAAAATAAAATCTGCTTTTAAATCTGCTTTTGGGGGGTTCTACTTCCATTAGATGCTTTTTTCCTTGATTATGGGCAACACTGTCTTGCATTTTCTTCAAATTACTTTTTATTGTGCATGTTTGCTTTGGCAGAGTTTCATGTTTGTTGTCTTCATCTTGTTTTTATTTTAGTTTTGTTTTCTCAGTTAATTAGTAGATTATCTTGATCCTTTTAAGCTCCATTTTGTACAGTGGGTTCACTTCAGGTTTTTGTTTGGGCCTAGGGTATTTTCTTTCCAATAAGGCATCATCTTTCTAAGATCTTAATTGGATGTCTAAACTACTCAGGCCACTCCAGGTGGCCCAGATTCTGACTACTTTTAGCCCTGTGCAACTCCTAGTATCTCTGAGCTACTCTTGGCCTCTTGGAAGCCATTTTAAGCTAGGCTTTGTGGACTCACTCTCTTGAACATGAGTATCTTCATTCTTAGCCAAGGAATGAGGTAAGCTCCTATACAGATTCTGGGGTGACTTCCCTATACAGCTACTTCCTTTTCCATACCCCATCCTTCCAGTTCCAGGTGACTTAGTAGCTTCAAACTCTACTTTGGGCCTCCTCAGCTCAGTGAGATTGTTCTCTCCTGGTCCCCTCTCCATACTACAAGGCTGTGGAAAGTGTCCCAGACAGAAATCTGGAGATAATAAGAAGCCTACCTTGTAGGTTTTCTCCTTTCTCAAGGATGAT
Organism: Ailurus styani; assembly: GCA_002007465.1. Classification (NCBI taxonomy): domain Eukaryota; kingdom Metazoa; phylum Chordata; class Mammalia; order Carnivora; family Ailuridae; genus Ailurus; species Ailurus styani. Next base: position 1,873,080 of record LNAC01000254.1, on the reverse strand, counting down.
AGGAATGCTCTTTGTTTCCAGTGCCTGAAAGTCATTGTCTCACATTTTTGGCCAAGTTTATATAATTATTTATGTAGGAGGATAAGTTCAAAACAAGTTACTTGCAATTACTGGAAGACAACGTCCTCTAGCACATTTTTGAGTACCTACTCTGTTTAGAACAGTATGCTAATCATTATGGGGTACAAAGAAATAAAGTTACCTTTTGTCTGAGACTGACGAGAAAGGTACATATATAAAATATAAGATACTCTGGCTTTTTTCAGTTCCTAGAAGGCACCAAGACCTTTTCTACCTTACCTCAGACTTTGCATATGTAATTCTTTCTGACTTAAATTATTCCCTCTACTCCTGGCCTGAATGACATTTATTCATCCATCAAAAAACAGCTAAAATGTTACTTCCTATGAAGAGTCTTCTCTGACCTTCCCCTCTAAATTATTTCCTTTATTCTTAAGGCACCCTGGAGTTTTCCAACACAATACTACAGTTTCTCTTTCTACCTATCTGATTATTTAATCACATATTTCCTAAGTGCAAGACTACATCTTCTTCACTGCAATGTCCCTGAACCAATCCCAGTATTGAAAATATAGCATAAAAGTATTTCTTGCCTGAAGAAATGAAGGAATAATCACAACATAGAAAACAGTAACAGGCTTTCTGTAGGACACTCACTTCCTACTGAGTTGATCAGAGCAAGTCTTAAGAGATAGAATTTTGAGAGTGAGATGGGAAAAGCAACTTTCTAGGCACAAAACAGATCTAAAAAGTTCATGTCCTATTTTAGGAGGCAGTACTGGGCTTGTTTTGCTAGAGGATTCATTAGGTCAGCAAAGAGAAATAAAATCTGGAAGGCAAATTGAGTTTAAACTTCTTATCTTAGCACCCTAATAATAACCAATTTGTATCCTAAATCTCTAATACTAATTAGTGCATATAATATCTTTCAAAGATGTAATTCATTTTTAAAAAGCTAGGAATTACATAAGTGTTCCCACCAAGAGCTTCATAAGAAGACTGGCTGAAACAGATACCCATAAATTTTAGTACCTATATTTGAATTTTAATTTGGTTTATAAAGTATACTTCTAGCATCCTTTTCAACCACTCTATAGAGACAAAATAAAGAATAAGTTTTTCTTCTAGTGGTTTGTAGACATATCAGTATTAAACAAAACATGGTATTTGGAGATGGGATGTTTGGGAGTGTGGCTGTAACGAAGTTCTTGGAAACCCCTGTCTCACTCCTTATGCCTGTAAGAGAACATTTAGAACAAGTGGATGATTATGAGGGTTCCATGAAAATGGAGAGCAGTAGAAAGCAGAGGAGTACTGGGAAAGGAAGCCGAGTGCTGTGGCCATGTGAGACTCTTGGAGGGCATGCATGCTCCAGTTACTTTCTCCATTTGTAGTTAGCACAGAAGTAGAAATGTGTGGTCTACTCACTGTCTCATGCTGTTAATTCTCAAAGCAGTTGCAGGTGATGCTTTATCCAAGGCACAAGCCACCTCCAGGAACCAATTAGTCTCTTCCTACTGCCCCAGTCCTACTAGTGAAGCCCACTCAGTCACAAGGGATCATGAACGACCCCACTAACAGCAACCTCCCCAGTCTCCTTAACAGAATATATTAGATTTCCCTCAACTTTACTTTCTCAAAGTGGTATCCTATAATTTGAGTAGCTGAGTGACCTTACACTTCATTTATGTGGTCAGTGTGAGAAATTCTCCACACAGATCAGTAACTAACCATGCTATGAGACCACATCCTCTCTGACCCTACCACCATGTGGAAAGGAGGAAGTGACCAATATGAAGCTCACTCACCTGGTGGCATTAGTGGAATTTGCTGCCAACTAATCCTCAGCTTGAAAAGTTCCCATTATGTCAGCTTTCAAAAGTGGAGCTGACTTTGAAAGACAGCTGCTCATTCCCAGATAGCTAAGTGCTACATGTCTTTATCTCTGTTCAAAGTCATACAAAAACCCCAAACTAGATCACCAGATCCAGTTCCCTGCCATATGTGCCTTGCCCACTGCTGACATCGTGACTGTGGGAAGTGGCAGCATGTCACAATGAAGCGTAGGGCCTCTTTGGAAGCGCAGCTACCTGACTTTGAAAACAAACTCCACCTATTATTAGCATATGACTTGGGCAAGTTAACCTTTAGGTCTGAGTCTCAGTTGCTTCACATTTAAAATAGAGATAATAAAAAAATAGAGATAATAATGGCATACCATTTTATAGGGTTATTTTAAGGATAAAGTAAGGTAATTTTATGTAAGTTTATAAAGCTCTTCAAATAGTGAGCAATGTTTGTCAACTATTATCACAATTTTAATTCAATTTTTATTTGGCTTACTCATTAAACACAAATTATTTATTGAATGCCTGCTATGTGCTAAGCATGCTATACAACACACTTGAACCAAATCTCTGCCTTCAAGGGGTTTAAATTCTAGTGAGAGAGAAAATAAATAATGCAAGTAATTTTAAATTACAGTATACTAAAGTGACTTTTAAAACAGAAACCTAGAACAGAATAAGGAGAATGCTTATTAGAGGGGATGGTAATTTAAAGTGAGTTTGATCACAGAAGGCCTCATTGAGGAAGTGACATTTAAGCAATAATGGAAGAACAGATTTCTGGGTGAAGATTGTTCTCCCTAGAGCTGTTGGAAAGGTTCTGAGACTTGAATGTATGTGGTCTGTGGAAGGACAGGGTAGCCAGTTCTGCTGGAGTAGAATGAGCATGGAGAGACAATAGGGAGATGAGGTTAGAGAAGTGGGGGCCAGGGCTCTTTGGGTCAGTGCAAGGACTCAGACTTTTGCTGTCAGTGAGATGGAAGCCACTGCAGGACTTTGAGAAGAGAGGGAGCAGGGTCTGACTTTGCATTCTAAAAGCTCCACTCTTGCTTATCCATTGGGAATGGGCAATGTGGGAGGAGAGTGAAACTGAAAACCTGTTAAGAAACTAGCTGAAACCCACCTGCAAGAGGAGAGTGGCTGAGACCTGGTAGCAGTGGAGAGGTGAAGATGCAATTGGATCCTGGATACATCTTGAAAATAGAAATAAAGAACTGTCTCATGGAATACTGGCAGGGACAGCATAGAAAAAGAATTAACTTCCTTTCCCACCAGAAAATCCCAAACACCCACCATGTTTGTTGTTGCTTATTGTTGGAACTTGGACAAGTAGCAAAATGCCCAGCATGTTTTTCAATGAAAAAAGGAAAACAACACTTTATGAGGCAGAAGTTTAAACTACAATATTTTTTAATCGGAAGTGTTTTTTTCCTTTTTTTCCCCTTTCTTAACCAGAGTAGTCCTATATCAGAATCCAAGACCACAGAAAGTCTTTTAGCAATCAGTGGGTTGGTGCAGATGAAATTGGAGTATAGAGAAGTAGGATATTTATTTTTAAAGATTTTATTCATATGAGTGAAGGGAGAGGTAGAGGGGGAAATAGACTACCCACTGAACAGAGGGCCCAACTTGGGGCTTCATCCCAGGACTCCGAAGGCAGACACTTAACTGACTGACCCACCCAGGCACCCCTGAGAGGTAGAAAATTTTAACAGATATTTTACCAAGTGAAAAACCAAGTCAAATAATCCACCCTGCATAGCTCTCTTCCCTAGTGGCCTGAATCACTGGTATTCTTTCCTGTATAGTGTTTTACACACATCAAATACATATTGGTGCTTCTAGCACTTTAAATTCTGTATGAAGCCATCTATTTACATATTGCATATACTCTTTACATATATATACAGTATCATCAACTTGGCTATCACCAGGTCTTACTCTCAGAGCCACTCAACTTAAAATTGTTTTTGCATGTACCTAATTTCAGTTTTTTTTGTTTTTATTAGTCATTAGAGAGGAGGCACATTGGACTAGGAGTTTCTATCTAAGAGGATATTTTGCCCCATTTTCATCCTTATTCCTCTACGAATGTATCTGTAAAGTTCGGGGGAAATGTTCTGTCAGCTAAAGATGAGCTCTTGCCTCTCCCATACTTTACACTTGCAAATTTTATCTATTAAGTAGGTATAAAGTAGTGTCTGTTTTTAATTTGCTTCATAAGGTGCTGTGAGGCCTGTTTGACAAAAAGAAGAAAGTATGCCCCTTTTCCCCCCACAGTAGTAGTATATCCTTCCCTTATTCACATTATGATATGGTCTTCCTGGTGACCCTAGCATAGAGATGTACATCTGGAATGTGGGAAAAGAAGAAGGGAACCCAGGTTGAACCAATAAATTTGGTTCAGTACTTCCTCATAGCTTATTAGGGTATTTTCAGTCAGCTAAACCCATGCCATGAATTTCACATAAACAAAATTTAATGAATACTTTGATGTTCCATAGGGCATTTGGGAATGATTCATTATGAAATAAACTTAGAATGTCAATTTCAAACACGTTACAAATTTTGTTTGTATAACTAAGCTAGCCACATGACCACAGATTTTTTTTTAAATTATCATCAAACTATGTTCAGTGATACAAGACCAATTTTATTTTTTTATTTTTTTTTTAATATTTTTTTATTTGACACAGAGAGAGAGAGAGATCACAAGTAAGCTGAGAGGCAGGCAGAGAGAGAGGAGGAAGCAGGCTCCCTGCCGAGCAGAGAGCCCGATGTGGGACTTGATCCCAGGACCCTGAGATCATGACCTGAGCTGAAGGCAGAGGCTTTAACCCACTGAGCCACCCAGGCACCCACAAGACCAACTTTAAACCCATTTGACTAGTCTGAAATCAAATAGCAGCCCTCGAATATTGGGGGATCTGGCATCTTTTAAGTGATAGCTCTTTAGGAAACTATGTTCAGTAAAGTCAAAAATTGTTTTATCTCCAAGATCATTGGATAGCCTATGTCTGAAAGGACTTGCTTCCTACACATGAAGTTTTTTTAAACACATTTCCTACAGACTGAAATAGAGGTACATGAAAAAAGCTATATGTAGAAGTATCCACAGCTGCTTTAAAAAAGGAGTACCAAACATGAATTTATATCCGTTAGAAGTGAAAACACCTACTAGGTATAAGGTTATTTGGGGGCTGTCCATCTCTAAATGGCAATTCCCAACTTCTAAATAACAAAAGGAAGTACAGTGGAAAAACAAAAATTATCATTGATATGGTAAGAGGGATAGTGTGCAATAATGAAAAAAAATCCTTGATTAAATGCAGCATTGCCATGCATCAATAGCATCATTAGCTGTTAGGCTTCAGGATTTTTAATAAGGAATCAAAGACCAAAATGAGAATGATTTAGAATCTATTATTCAGGAGGCAAGAAATTGGAATGATAATCATATCAAATGAGCCAAAAATAAGGGATTAAGAAAAGGTATTTAAAAGTGAGCAAGAATAAAATACACAAATTTAAGCCAAAGCAAGCTAATACCTCATTACAATGACTTGACATTTGAGGAAGGCACACGATTCCAAATCCAGCCCGAGAAAAATTGCACTTGTATTAATGAAATCTACTAGATACTTTCTGTGGTTTCATATGAGTATGTTAGAAATGACTATTTTGATATCTAAATTTGAGCAATTTTCCCATAAACAGGAACTTTGCCAAGTCACCGCACAGACCAGTGAAGATGTAATGACATTTTCCTGCTAAAAATCCTAGGTGATGACCTATCCAGCTGCCCACCTGTATTTACCTATCTATCTGCCTATTTATCAGTTCAAATAACTTGCATCTCTGTGCTGTGATGTATGCCCACCCACCAAGAGAAAAGCCCCAGACCCTAAAATCTTCTAATGTCTCTGAGAATAGATGCCTTTGCCGAAACCCTCTGTGGATCTGTGATGTGTGGGGCCATAATGCTTTGTTCCTGTGTGGTACACAGGAAGTAAATCAAACACTTCAAGTGCTGGACATTAATAATGCCCCCATCCTCAAAGGAGGACCCACTCTTAATAGAAAGATTATTCTCCAAACCTCATCAGCAGTGCCAGCCTCAAGGTGACTCACTCTCCCACCTGAACCTGCGGCAATTTCTTCCTTCACTGCTCTTGCCAGACATTAGCTGTTGCCATCCTCCACAAAGGGACATTAAGAGTCCTGAAGGAAATACGCCGTTTTTATTCTTGCTTCCTTGTCCCCTTGTTGCTCATTAACTTATATCTGCCCTCTAAGAATATAACGGTAATCATCTAAGGTGAGGTAGAAAGCGCGTGCAACTTCACAGATAAAAAATAGAGGGAAAAGATTTTTAAAAAGTAAATTATTAAAACCAAGATAACTCATTATTCATGAACCAGAGATCAGCTACTTCAAACGTCCTTAATGTTGCTGATTGTCAATGTCATTTATTAATACATTTTAATTCATCCTGGATTCAAACTGCAATTACAAACACCACTTCCTCGCCTCTTAAAATGTATATTCTATTGACAGAAAACATATACGAGGTTAGCGGAGATGACAAAACATGGTGAGATAACACACAAACTGCTTGTCCTCTGCACGGTTCTACATGGTGCCCTTTTAGTCCTTAAACAGAGAAAACCTTTCTTTGTTTCCTGCAGGGAATATTGGCCAAATTCAAGGATATGATACATTCAAGCAAGTAAAGATTTGCCTGCAATTGGAGATCCGATTCCAGAAAGTTCAACTCTTAAGTGCCTTTTAGGGCTACTTATGGAGTTAGGATTAAGTTCTCTGAGTACACAAAGCGGGGAAAACAAAGCCCTGTTGTGGGAGCAAGCTGGGGATACAAGTCCTAGCCACCCCGCCCCCATCCATTCCTTTGTACATTTCTATGCCTTGAGGCTATGAGTCACACTCGCAAAATACCACATAGGAATTTTTACTTTCTGTCAACCAGTAAAGAACATTTGGACAAGTTCAACAGAAAACTACTTTTCTAACTCCTGTGTTAGATATTGGGTTCAGTGTTTCCTTTTGAAAAAGCCTGATTTGACCACCCCCCCACACACACCCAGTCGACATGCTGTGCCTCAATTTAAAGTTCTCTTCATACACTGAAAAGGCAATGCTCTGAAATATTCAGATGCCTATTGTCTGGGCTGTAATGAGGATGATTCAGCTAAGGTTTGCAAAGAGTTTTGACAGTCTTGGAGGAAGGATGTGGAAGTGCCCTACACTGGGCTCTTAGGAAGCCCAAATCTTTCCCTTATGCAAAGAGTCTCACCCACACTTCAGGACGACGGTAATGTTAGGCTTTAGAAAGCAAGGAAAGTGCCTTTTTTTTCTTTCCCCTCCAGGGGGAACAAGAAATAGAATTTCTTGATGACTGGAACAGCTTTTTCAGAGTTTCTAATAATCAAGTTCACAGAAATGCTATTTTTCCTAAAATTTTCCTGTTAGGAAATACTCCTAATGCTATCCTGCTCCTGACAAATGCACCTATATCTTCTTCAGATTTTCCCTATTGTCACATTTCTCTAGGACAGATTTCTTTTTTAAACTTGACAAACGTAAGACACAAACCAGATTAATGGTGGGGCAAGAGGCCTGATGTTTATTTTATGGTGTCTTATGTTGCAGAATAGACTTTATATTCATAACTTATGTAGCATAAGTGGCCCAATGCCTTGCTACTCAGTGTGGTCTTCAGATCAACATCAGCAGCATTACTTGGGCTCTACTCCAGATCAACTACATCCTCCCCTGCCTTTTAACAAGTTCTCCAGGTAAAGTGTAAAAGTGAAAGCATTGTTAGTTCACAAGCTCAGCAGGGTTTGGAGCATTTGGGTAGAAGACTGACTTTAAGAACTGGAGCAAAAGGCCAGGTCATAAAATATTCAAATAGCACTTAAAAAGTTGGAGGTTTGGTGGAGAGGATATTGAAAATCAGCATATTCCCATGCAGAAATTATATTCTCAAAGATCTTTTCTAAGTTTTAATTCTCCTCTTTTCTCGATCATCAAAACTGTTCTAGTACTACCATTACCATGCCTGGAAAAAATATAGATATAATTGCTAAACACTTCTTAAAATTAAATTACATATGTCTCCTAGACAGACTCTATATGAGTAAAAGTATTTCACTTTTGAGTATGTTCTAAGGAGTTGTTTTCCTTCTCAGATTTAATGAAAAGAATCTAATAGTATGTTTAGTCATTCTTGAACCTTAACTCTACAGTATTGTCACCTAGAGCAAAGATGCCTACTGGGCTTTCTCCTTGAAGTCCTGTGCCTTATCCCTGCACTGTAGCACTCTGACTTTTGGGCAAGTCCACCAGCACCTATAAAGGGGTCCTAGCTTCTTAATGGCAGCACCTGGAAGGTGGAGATCATGTTCGGTTCAAATTATCTTGGTTCTGAGAGGTCTTTAGCTCTTAGATAAGGTCTTCCATTCTCTACTTCCTTGTTTATCTCTGCACCCCATACTTTTTTAAAAGCAAAACAACAGTAACAAAACTGTTTCCTCAAACCCTGAGCCTGGCGCAGCTCAGAAGCCCACTCCCTTTGTTATTTCCCACCTCTGATTCTGCATGCTCAGGAATACAATTCAGGACTTATTTGGGGGGGTTCTCTCCGTTTCTATCCCAACACCGAGAAAGTCAAGCTGAATATACTCTAGGGTTTAGAGCCTCCTAGACTGCCAACTCCACCCTCAGCTTCCTGCAGCCCCCTCCTTTGGCCCCTAATCCTTCACTCCACTAATCCACACGAGTCACTGGAACTGTTGCCCATGCATTCGGATTCATGTAGCACTAAAGTCACTGTTTCCAGTTCTCCTGATCATCTCCTCTGAGAGTTAACTTGCCCCTTCTCTTTCAAATCTGACTGTTCCATGTTACACTAAGCTTCAAGTTTGGGGATAATCAAGAGAAAGTGTGAGACAGAAAGTATTTAGTATCTTACCTTTAGAGTTCTTCAGGCTCCATGTCTTTTCATGGAAATCAGTAAGATTTCATTTATCAAAAGTTAGATTATAACTGAAATTTCCCCCAGGTTGGAGGCACATGGCAAAACAGCGTATTCATTTTGGCCAAGGCTTACTTGAATAGCTGTTTTATTACTTTCTTGGATAAATTAGGTTCTAGATTTACCAGATGTTTGATCTCTCAAACCAAAATTAATGAGAAAGGCTCATTGTCCACAATGAAGCTATTTCTCAGTGGTCACTTTTTTTTTTTTTTTTTTGATAAAATGTGTTTGTTCCCTGAGCTTCCTGTGGGAGAGGTGAAGAATCTGATAAAGCACATCAGAATTTGGTGCTGTATTTTTAAAAGTCCTAGACCATAGGAATTTTTATTTTCTTTCTGTCTAGGGATGATAAACTCCAGTGATCCAGTGAGCTGTGGGAATAGGAAGATGGTGCCTCTAAGAGTAAAAATAAATGTGTTTCTATAGTTAAAACATTGATATACCCACAGGTTGGCAAATAAGGATTATAGTCCAGATTAGAGACCTAAGCAATACCAGTGGTACAAATTCAGTGACCTTCAAGGCCTGTGTCTTTGAGATTTTGGATCATGAGTCTCAGCCAGAAGAGGCTGAGTCTCATGAGATAGCTAGGGAAGTACTGGCAAATGGTGTCAAGCTCTTCTTGACAATTCCCTTAAGTATAGCTCAGGTAGTTAGGTATTCTGGACCACAGTCTTAGTGTCCGATAGGAAGCTTACCTGCTATATTAAGTCTAGAAGAGGTCTTTCTCGATCAGAAGAGATGTATCATATATCTGTGTGTGTGTGTGTGTGTGTGTGTGTGTGTGTGTATAATGTAATTATATATATATAAAACATATATAATTTAAGACCCTTGATATATAGATATAGATAAATATAGGTAGATATAGATAGCCAAATTGCCTTTCAAGGAGTTTATGTCAATTTATGGCTTAGTAAACTAAATATGAGAATGTCTTCTCCCCCATACCCTGGTCAAAGACCTTAAGACGTTCTCAGAAATGCCAAGGACTAGTTAGAAAAGCATATCAAGAGAGAGATGTCATAGGGTCTGCTTCAATCTCCTAAAGTCCATGTGCCCTGCCCATACCAGGAAAAAAGTGCCTATTCTATCTGCAGCCTTGCAAAATAATGAAAGTCTTTGTTCCAAGATTTTTTCCAACCCTGATTTTCTCATTCCACATAAACCATGACTTTTACATTTCTTCCCCACCTAACCTAAAAAAGGTTCAGCCTCTGTCCTTCCTGGTGGCAGGCTTCCAGGTATGTATATCCCACTTTAGAATCTAGCCCTCAAAGTGAGTTCAGGTTGAAGGACCAATTCTGAGAACCTTCCATTTGCCTTGGGGATATGCCTGAGCACATCAGGACCTTCTGTGCTGATGGTATGGTTCTGATGTGCACAGGAGAGAAGACTATAGGCCGAGTGGCAAGGGTAGGTTCCAAGACCTAAATGAGGGAGGGACGTCTCAGAGTCTAGTTAATTCTGTGTCTAAACTGTGTCTCATCTCTGTCTTCTACTCTTGATCTCTATTATCACTGAAATCCAGATCCTCCTCCATCAGATGCCGGTGCTTGAAATGTTATGATGACATCTTTAGCAGTTCATTCCTTACTCCAGATCCTAACTTTAGGAGACGATTATGTCCTATGTGGGATTAACATAGTGTCCACCTAACTAACTCAAGCATAAACTGTACTTCATTGTACTTTTATTCAGTTTCAGTCTGGCTGATTTAAAATGGATTAAGATGTTTTTAATGGAAAGACTCTTATTTTTTTCCAAAACAGTCCTATACACCACTACAAAAGCTTACTGAATTACCATCCAAATCCCTTTCTTCCTTGAGAGGTATATTCAGAAATTCTAAAGGAAGGAAATTACAGCTCTTGTGATCACTGTAGTTCTCTAATATACATACAGTAAGGAAATACATGATTATTAACATCATGTCCCATCACAACCCAGATAAGCTTAAGCGGACAAGATGTGGAGGATAACAAGCTTTTATGTATTTGATGTTCTCTGTTCTCTTCTGGTCCCTCTGTATAAGCACAAAAGTTCCCCTTTCTAATTTAAGTAAGCAGCTTTGTGAAAAAAGGAGAATATCTTCAAATCTTCTATATGAAGAGATGGTTGGTATCATCTGATTTCTTCATGCCCATAAATGACACCTCTCTGAAGAGTATTCAAGATGTTCTGGATCATTACCTAGCCTACCACTTGTGATTTCCAAACTTACACCCATCATTTTTCTCCTAATAGCTCACCCATCTTCCTTTTTTCGCCCCCTATCCTTCATCTTCTTAGCTCAGGCATAAACTTGTATATTCAATCCATTCTGTGTGCTTTTTATGGCTCCTCTGTTTTAATATGCTGTTCCAAAGTTATAAAACTATGATTTGGTGTCAGTTTTCTTTGAAAGTTACACTACTTGGGGACTTGAAACAGGCTCTTATGAGTTTGTCTAGAAACTATTCCTGAGAGAAAATGAATTCAAAGATTCAATACCTAATTACAAATACAATGTGGAAATGCAAACCACATGTAATTTCAGACATGCTAAGTGATTCCTTTCTAGCCCTATTGCTCTTACAAAAGAAATATCTTTCCTGATATATCCCATTACCAGTTAGGGACATGATCAGAGTTATATTCACCGCAACACTTAATTCAGGAAGTTTTGCTTCAAGAATTCAAATTGCATCCATAAATTCATTTTTTTAATAAGTGTGTAGTAAGCATCTATCAGTATGTCTGACAGTTGAATATACATGTATAGGAGCTCAGTCCTATTTTTTCAAACCAGTCTTCCCCACCACTATAAAAGGGGGAGATGTAAGAGACTCTCTTGAGTGGGCAGTGACTGAATATATAATTGAGAAACTCTCTAAAGGCAATTTGGATACACCTATCCATGCCCTCTTGAGAAGCTCTGCTCTGTATCCTTTCTTTTCTTTTCTCTTCTCTTCTCTTCTCTTTCCTTCTTTTTTTACTTAGTTGACAGAGAGCAAGATCACAAGCAGGGAGAGAGGCAGGCAGAGAGAGAGGAGGAAACAGGCTCCCCGCTGAGCAGAGAGCCCAATGCGGGACTGGATCCCAGGACCCTGGGATCGTGACCTGAGCTGAAGGTAGAGGCTTAACCCACTTAGCCACCCAGGCGCCCCGTGTTCTATATACTTTCTGTTCGAAATCTCATTTACTCCCATGGCTTCAGATAACTTTCATATGCAAATAATCCTAAAGTCTATACATGTAGTATAGTTTTAGAAAACTTAGTTTTCTCCCCCGAATTCCAAAAACTTGTGCTTCTGGATTGCCTCCTTAAAATGCTTCCTCAGAAAAAACTTCTTCAAAACCAAACTCCCACTTTGTCCTATATTGGAACTTCCCCAGAGAGTTTCTTATTTCATTAGATATTGCTACATATAAGAGACTGATAATGGAAACAAAGGCATTCTTGTCTCCTCCTCCTTCTGTATCTTAGAACTTACGTGGCTCACAGTCAAGTTAATTCTTACCTAACACTGTGTTTCTAAGCTGCCCTTCCTCTCCATCTTCACTATCACTTTGTACAGACTAGATCTTCATCAGTTGGTGTTTAAATAATTGTCATGTGTCCTATAGAAATTCCATCCTTGGTACAGTTCTTATGTTATCATTCTAATACAAAAGTAAGATATAATTTCACTGTATTAAAAAGCTTTGAAGGCATCTTCATCACTCTCCAGATTAATTGAAAATATATTAAAGGATATAACCCTCCATACATTCTAACTTTATTTCATAATCTGCTTTTTCTCTCCCGTGAACTTGAAGCACATAAAATTTCTCAAATTTCAAGAAACATTTCCCTTCTAGTGTCTGCATATTTGAAGCTGCTCCATTTAGTAGGACAATTTGGACTTGAAATGCAGCTTAACTTTAACCTTAGATTCACAACATATAAATTGAGAATAGCAATAGCTATCTTGCAGATTTGTTGGAGGATTATTAAATGAGGTGTTTATGAAGCCCTGCATACATATCCTAGTATAAAATTAATGTTCAATAAGTGGTAGCTATTAAATGCTGTTTGTTTGTATCTGACAGTTTTAATTTAGCATTATATTGTGAATATTTCTCCATACCATCACATAGTCTTTGAAAATATGATTATAAACTGCTGCATAGTAATAAATCACATCATACACCTTAATTTATTTTACCAAATGCCTATTGGTGAACATTTATATTGTTTTCACTCCTTACTCTTATAAATAACACTGCAATAAATATCATAACGCATAAAATCTTTGACACTACCTTGAGATACTTTCCCAGGACAAATTACTAGAAGTGGAACATTTTAAGGCTCTAAAAACTTGTTGCCAAATTACTCTCCAGGGATATACCAACTGATGTTCCCAGTAGCAGGATAAGAGAGTTGCTATCTCCTGTACCTGGCCAAATGTACAAACTCTCTCTCGCCTTCTTCTCTTTACCAGTGTAATGGTATCTTGTTTTTGTTACAACCACCAAACAGTCCCCCATCTTTAGCCCATCAGGCTTTTTTAGTAACAGATACAGAAGCCCATTTGCCTTTAAGAATCTTGGGAGGTTGTATTAATCTCTCTGACTCCGGTCTTAAGGGAGTAGACTCTGTACATCTCAAGCATCATCCAAAAGATCTGCCTTGATTTAACCATGTCTTACAAAAGCATATCACCTCTACTGTCCTACCAATCTCCAATTACCAAGTAACAAGAACAACAACAAAACAAAAAACAGAAAATCCCCAAACACCCCATACTGGAGCATCCAGTGATTCCCTGACATTTATTCCTCCTATCCTGACCTCAAAATACAAAAATCTATATCCCGTAATAAATGACAGGGTAATAATTAGGGGTTATAGAAGGGATAAGACTACTTAACCTCAAAATTTTCTAGCTTAGTCAAGATATAAAAATATATTTATAAAATCACTGGGATAAATGGTCCTTACCCAGCATCAAGAGATCAGTTAAACAGCAAAAAGTACGTAAATCCTACTTATCAACTGGTGAAAGATGAGATAAAGGCAAAATTATTTTATACACTATTTGCTAGCTAAGAAAATGCAGCATGATAGAAGGCAATAGTTTAATAGGATTATGTTTATCTCATAGTCATTGTCTCCCCAGGGTCAGGCATATTACAATCACTCAAAAATATGTTGAATGAAAGAGTGAAGAAAAAAAAGTTAACCAGATTTGACTCTAAACGACTTTCACTTATGCAAGGAGTCTTAGAATAGCTCTCAAAATTCTGATTAAACTTCCTCTCAACAGGTTTAATTTGCATTTATTGCATTGATAGTAGATAAACATGGTTTTAATTTCACTGTTAGCCATTTTTGTTCTTTTGTGATATATAACATTATATATAGTTATATGACATATGTTACATGTATCCTTTGAGCCAGCAAGTCTGCCTGTGGCAATTTAACTTATGGAAATATATATAGAATGTCAGAAATAAAAAGTCAGAAATAAAAAGTATTAAAAGAGGGAAGGTGGGTGGGAAGATGCATGAAATAGGTGTAGGAGAGGATAAGGATGCACTTATCCTGATGAGCACTGAGTAATGTATAGAATTGTTGAATCACATCGTACACATGAAGCTAATATAACACTGTTAATTATAACTTGAATAATAAAAAGATAAGCACACAGAAACTACAGTGTATTGATAAGTGAAAGCCTGAGGTCACATGGCTATGTATGGAATGATGTTCTATCTCCCTGTTCTTATCTGAACCTATCATCAGCCATCTCACCCAGACCCGTGAAGGCTACTAATGACCTCTGTGTTGTAAAATCCAGTGCTCAGTTCTGCTCTTACTGGAACTATGAGCATCACTTGACACAGGTGATTGCACCCTCCTCCTTGAAACCGTTTCAGTACTGCACTTAATTCCATGTACTCTTGGTTCTCTTTCTTCACTGATGGCTCTCCCTTAGTTGTCTTGTTGGTTTTACTTCATATCTCAAGTTTTAAAATGAGTTCCCAGTCCTCAGCCCTTGATCCTTTCAACTGTCTTCACTCACCCCTTGGTGATTCCATCCAGTCTTATGACTTTAACTGCCATCTACACATATAGATGTGTCCCAGACTCTTGTCAGTAGCCTGGACTTCACCTTTGAGATCCAGACTCTGCAGTTGGCTGCCTATTAGATATTACCAGATGGATATTTAATCAGTTTTGCTTAAATACATAAAATATGTACTCCTTTTATACTCAAACCTATTGCTTCCCTCATCTTCAGCATTTCAAATAATTCAAACAATGACAGCTCTATTCTTCAGGTTAAGGAACAATAATAGAGTGAAGTACGTTTGGACTTTGGGGGGATGGAGTCCATGGCAGGGAGGAGGGTTAAAGAGTAAAGAAGAAAGATTTAAATATTCTGTTTTTCCAATTTCCTTCTAGATCTGTTTGAATATTAGACCTTCATAAGCTTAATTTTAGGTCTCTGTAGCATCAATTTCTGCCACATTAACTGTTAGTATTTTTCAACAAGTGATTCCTGAGTTGACACAAAAATAATCTAGGGGAATTATAAAATTTTAGTTTCAAAATATTATGTTATTTACAAAACAAATTCTGTCCAATGGTGAAATGTTAGAAGCATTCCCTTTCTCATCAAGAGCAAGATAAGTGTGTCCATAATTGCCTCATCTGTCCAATACTAAAGTTCCTAGACAGCATCATTAGGCAAGAAAAAGTAAATATATAAGGATTGAAATGGAATTAACTATTATTCACAGATGTTTTGTCTACCTTTAAACCAAATACTCCATAAATAACCTGAATTAATACAAGACTGACATTTTTGCTTAATGAAAGATCAGTAAGTCAAACATTGGATTTCTATCCACCAGGATAAATGGCTAAAAAAATGTAAAATTCAGGTTTTAGAAAAATTGTATAACAGCAAACTAGTAATAACAGAATAAATCTAATGGTATTTTAAGAGCTTTTATTGAGAATAGAATGCTTTGTTGAGAGATAGCAAGTATAAACAGAAGCATACAATGTTAATGGACAAGCAGACTAAATATGGATAAACAGACTAAATATCCTAAAGACATCAGTTCTTCCTAATTTGATCTAAAGATTGAAAGCAGTTTCAATCATAATCTCAGCAAAAATTTTTAACTTATATTAAAGAATGGCCAAAGAAAATAATATTGAAGAAGATATATAGATTAAAAACTTAACCATAAAAGTCAAAAACATTAAAATTTATTGAAAAAATAAAGAATATCTTAAGCTTTTAAGAAAGAAAAAGATTTATTCAATAAAAATGTAAACCATAAAGGAAAAAGAAATCAAAGTTTACTATAATAAAATTAAGAATTTCTGGCTCTCGAAAGAGACATTAGAGAAAATAAAATATACACAACCTAAGAGAAGATATTTGCAACACAACCATCAAAACATTCATGTCTGAAACAACTCTGACAAATTAAGAATAAAATGAAAAAAAATACTCCACAAATAAAACATTTAAAAATTTTTTTTTTCACATAGGAGGAAATAAAAGGGAAAAGTTGATCAAACTCCTTAGCAAGCACAAATCTGGAAACAAAAAGCAAAAACAATCTACAATGGAATACTCTTCTTACATCCTCTAGACTCACAAAAATTAAAAGAATGACATAGCCAAGAGTTGGTGAGCATGAGAAGCAATGGAAACTTTTAAACATTGCTCTTGGGAGAGTAAACAAACAAAATTATGGTACTATCTATTAAAGCTGAAAATACACATACCTTCTGAATCAGTCCTAGATAATATCTTAGAGAAATTCTTATACATGTATACCAGGAAACATGAAAGAGTATTCATAATACTATATTTTTAATACTATCAAATTATAACAACACATGTGTCCATCAAAGAAGGATGAACAACTATGAGATTCATCATGAAAGTAAATGAAGAACAGCTTTGTGCAGTAATGTGGATGAGTCTCAGAAACGTTGAGTGATTTTTGAAAAAGCGAGTCATCTAAGGGCACATACAGTATGATCCCACTTACATAAAGTTTAAAAACTGGCAATATTAAAATGTTATTTGGGGTTTAAAAATCTATGGAGAAAAGCAAGGGAATGATAAACACAAAACTTAAACAGCCTTTTTTCTCTAGAGTAGGTTGTTAGGGACAGTACACAGGGCAAATTCATTTTAAGGATAATGATCTATTTAACATGTGTTACATATCCCTGGGTGTTAATTTGTAATTATTGTTTATAACTTAAGTATTGTAAGTTATATACTATATATTTCATACAGATGATAACAGAACTTCATCTCAAGTTGTTAAAACATGGTGGAGTTAGGTCAGTTGATTACTATTTATATGTTCAATTGACTTGATTCTTAGACAAGAGGAGGCTAGAATACAGTTAAGATGGCTCACTTACCTCAATCCAAGAACTTTATCTTCTCAAAGTGCTAAGGGAGCATGTCATGCCATATATCCTCCACTCATCCCCCTCCCCAAATATCATTTTACCCTTCTCCACTCTTCTCCTTGCCATGGGAAGGTGAACTACCTGGGCCACATGAATGATTTTCCATGTCCTTTTCTGGTAGTTTCAGCCAGTGGTGAGCCCAAAAAGATGATTGAATGGAGAGAAGATCGTGAGATGAGGGTGTCCATCCCCTTCATTCCATCCCACCAAAATTGTTTCCAGCTGGGTATATGCCCCTGAATCAAATGCCACTGCTTCTCTCAAGGCTATCAACGTTATATGACTTGTGATAGGTTTCTTATCCCTTCAGACCTAGAGGGTCTAACAGTTAACTTTGTATTGAATCTTGGGTAACTGCACCCTATATGTGGTTCCCTGAAACCCATACTTCTATAAGCAGTCTATTTGTAAATAAACCCTTTTTGAAGTATTCTGAGTATGCCATCTACTCATTGGGACATTGCCTGACACAAATGGAGAGGGATGGAAAGAAAATTAGTGGATGGCCATCAGAAGTTTTTCTAAAAAAAAGTATTCACCCTGGGGCAAATAATAATAATAATAATAAAGTATTAAGAGCAATGAATAGCAAATGAAAAGAGCATTTGTTTAGCACCTGATGATTATCTTACAAATAAAAAATTAGGAAAGAAATGATAGGGGTCTTAACTCAGAGATATTTAAGCTCATTATGTGTTGCTTCATGAGACAGGGAAATGGCAGGTTGACCAGTGTAAGAGAAAGATGACTCTGGTAGCTTCCTGCAGGATAAACTAGAGCAAGGTCCCAAAAACAAGAGTCCCATGACTTAGTGAGCCAGTAGGAACTGGCCTGATGAAATAAATCTTGGAGTGTGTTTTTGAGGGGACCTCCACATGTCCTTTTTTACTCCCTGGCCCACATCACAGCACACAGCTCACCATCATGTCTGGCATGCCTCATCTATGAAGGGAATTCTGTCTGAATGACAGGCAAAAGGATGACATGATAAAACAGGAATTTAGTTAAACAGCTATTTTTGCTGCCAATAATATAATTTGAATCCTTGTCATTGATAATTATTTTCTATTGCCCTGTGCAAGGCCTTTAGCAGCATTTCATACTCCATTCTAGGTATATTTTGAAACGTTATGGCACCTAAACAAATACTCATTAGTGTTTTGTTCTGCCTTCTTTTAAACCCAGTCTTTTTATATTGTTACTTTGCCCACAATGAACTCAAATGTCTGTTTAGCACCATCTGCAGATTTAATTAATGTGCCATTTTTCTCATCTTCTAGATGATTAATAAAGATGTTGAATAAAATCAACTTTAATACCATAACAAGTGGTACCCTGTAGCCACCTCTTTCTAAATGAATTCAAATGCAGTTTACTTTCGTATCTCTTCTTGGCCTTTTCTGAGATTCTCAATCCATGTGTGTTTCCTGAATCTTCTTTGGGTTTGGAAACGTAAACTGGAAGTCTCCCTGGGAAGAAAAACTCCTCCATGAATTATAGCGCCTGCACCATCACCGACATGATTCAGTGCTGTGTGAAAGGGTGACACATATTTCTAAATCAACATGACCCACCTTTTTCTAACACTTGATATTCCCAGTGTTCTCACAGTTCCTACATGATTCGGCCTCTTCAACAACCAGTAACATCATCAAACAGGTCTTACATTTCTCACCAGGAACCTGAGACTCAAATTAATTTTTAGACAGCTAATGATATTTCCAACTCAGGATTCTAGAATTCATACTTGCTGATGCTTAATTTGGTATTCTAACTAATTGAGATACACTGCTTTGAGTTTAAGTATTAGTTTTGGGGAAGAATTTTCTTATCATCTTCAACTATGTGTTTGGAACAGAAGTTAGAATGATTTTTATAAATTCCCAGAAACATGAATTTTAATTTTTCTTAACATTTTGTTTGTGGTGATTCTTACTGATACTAAGCCAGATAGGCAAACAAATGAGAAAATGAAAGGTGTCCCTAATATATGTTTCCCTATAGACAGTATATACTTGTAGATCTACCCATAGATAAGCTAATCTTTCCGTTGGTTTAACAGAAGGCACGCAGTAACTCAGAGTCAGCTAGGCTGTTATTAATGCCAGTTTATTACTTATGAGTGGGTTGTTCTAGCTGATTTTCTGCTTCATAAGAGAGGTTTTACTACCCTCCCTTAGGCTAGGTCCTCCCCCTTCTGCTCAATCACTGAACCCCTGAATTCATCCCAAGGCCACAGAGACCTCTGGCCTCTATTAGCCAGCACTCAGTTTCCTCTGTAGGGAGAAATGCCAGGAGCTGACAGCATATTCTTCACTTGCTCTTGCCTCTGGTATGATTGGCAGTGGAGGGTTTCTCAACCTAGCTGTACTGCTGATTTCCAACTCACTGCAGGGCCCCTTCATGCATGAGGCCTGTCAGGAGCTCCTAGGCCTGTGTATGTGAGGGACCTCTCTGTGCCCACTCCAAAACTAATGATAGCCAGATGAAGGATTAGAACCACAGACAGCAAAGTTGAGTATTTCTTCATTAAGCTTCTGCCTCTGGCTAGTTCTCAGGACACTGTTAAAATCTGCTGGTGATCTTTGGGCAAGTTATATAACTCAGTTTTTTTCCTCTATAAGGATAATAATAAAAGTAGAAACTTCAATTGAGACAAAATATGTAGTGTGCCCAAGAAGTAAAATGCATAAATGCATATTGTGCATGCTAGGCCTCTTTTCCTGTCTCCTGAGCCATTCTAATTCTCTACCAAAACTTATTCACCACATTGTTATATTGTAAATACACTCACCTTCTTAAGGAAATTACTGTAGCACAACATATAAGGAAACAATTATTTTAGGTGAAGTTTTTATATATCTTTGAGTAATAAGTAGAAAGTAAAGCATACTTTTTTGGCTTTATGTTAATAAACTTTTAAATGAAAGTCATTATTAACCAAAGATAAAAATAGAAAGAACATGTCTCGAGCCAATTCTTCAGGGCACAAAGTAGGATTTGGTGTATAAATCCTAATGCTTATCTCTTCCCCATACCCTAAGTTCCAACCTCAGGGTATGAACAAGAGAACTAAATCAAATGGGAATCAGACTTCAGCTTAATCATAAAACTTTGAGAATGTGTCAGGGACTTGAAACCAAAATGAGATTTTCTTCTCTTTCAAGGGTGGCCAGGTCCATCGCCTTAGCCACCATGACCTGGTTCTTTGGTTGTGTTTAATCACCTGATTATCACTCAACAGAAGAGATTAATGAGCCATAGTACCCGAGGAGAGAGTGGTCCTCTTGTCCATGGGGTGGGTTGTTTAAGATCTGTCAAGGGAAAAGGGAGTCGGTGAAGGAAAGAGAAGGAAAAATGTGGAAGCTTCTTCCACCACAACTTCTGAGAGTATCTAAGTGTTTGTGGTCCTTCCCTTTTCAGTCAGAGGTACAAAGGTGGCAGAAAATGGTCCTCCTTACAGTAACAACTGCATCCACCATAAATCTGACACATTTACTTCATAAAGTTGGTGTCAGAGCTGTTCTTGGACAAGCTAGGGAATGTTCCCCAATAAGAGCACTTGATGGAGAAGCCATCCTTTATTTAAAATTCTTTCCGATACTGTCTCAGGAGCAAATGAGGAAAGATAGTCTCAACTTTATACTACGTACTTGACATATATTATTTCATTCTCTTCCTATTTAAGTCACATGACAGATACTATCACAAATATTTTTTATGATAAACACCTGATGCTTAAGGCAGTGATCAAGGCAATTAAGATGGAGAGAAGTGGAAGCAGAATTGAGATCCATCTCTGATTTCAAAGCTGTCCAAGCAAGCTGCATTATGTCCAGTTAGTGAAAATCAAAAACCAGACAAAACAGACATACTCACATGCTTATTTACAATCAGCCAAACTGTGAAACTTGGAAATAAACTCTGGCAGAAAGATCACTTTCCAACAAGTATTTCTTTGGTGTACTGCTACTCCATGGCATCTCTCCATGCTCATTTTAAGTTATATTTTGACACCAGGTTTTACCGTCTTCGCCAGTATTATATGATGAAACTGAATACCACCCATACCCTTTTAAGGTCTCCCATGAAGAAGCTAAAGCCCAGGAACATACATTTTCCAGACTCAGTACCAGCTAAGAGCAGGTGTAGGTGTAAAGGTAAAGTTTCTAGGGCTTCCTGGCTTCCTTCTGAAAATTGCCCAGACCAGTGCTTTAGACAGCCAGGATCATTTGGTTCCTTGGGCCTTCGTCCCTTCTGGATATCATGAAAGTTGCAGAGTCTCTCTCCTCTTCGTTCCTTTCAACTCTTCTAATGTACATGTAAGCCTTTAATTCCCCATATTAAATTTGTTCCTGCTTGAAATATCTAGCATGGGAGCTTAAAAAAAATCTTAGAGGTTGGCAAACTATAGTCCATGGGACAGTTCTGGCTCATGGTCTGTTCTATAAATGCAGATTTATTAGGATACAGATGCTCCCATTGATCGATGTATTGTCTACGGCCATTTTTCCCTACAGTGTCAGAGATGAGTAAATGCAACAAGAGAAGAATCCATATGGTCAGCAGAATAATAGTCTCCAAAGATGTCCTTGTCTTAGCTCTAGGAACCTGTAAATATGTTAATTAAATGGCAAATGGGACTTTGCAGATGTAGTTAAGGATTTGAGATGGGAAGATTGTCCTGAATTATCTGGGTGAGCCTATTATCAGGGTCAGGAAAGGGATTCAGAGATGTTTTGCTATGGGCTATGAAAATGGAGGAAGAGGCCACGATCCAAGGAGTATAGGTAGTGTTGGAGCTGGAAGACATAAGGAAACAGGTTCTAGAGTCTCCAGAAGGCATGCAGCCCTGCCAACATCCTGATTCTAGGAATTCTGATCTCAAGAACTATAAGATAATATATTTGTGTGGTTTTAAACCACTGAGTTTGTAAAAATTTATTACAGAATCAACAGGAAACAATGTAACCATAATGCCTAAAAGGTATTTACAATCTAAACCTCACAAGGTAAGTTCGCTACCTCCTGCTTTGCCAAACATACCTTCTTAATGGATGGTTCTGATTAGTGATAGAATTTTTTTCTCTGGGACAATGAACAAACATGGTTCTTGTTGGCCAAAGTTGGCCATGTCTTTAATGTAAAGAACTAAATACTGCCATTAGAAATAGTTATTCAGATCTCACTGGGAAAGAATTTTGAAGAAGATGGTTTTCCCATTGACTGATTACCAGGCATGTTCCTTATCTCATTGACATCTGTGCAGTTGCCACATGTTCATTGTGGGCTTTCTCTACCTCATCATTTTCCTTCCATTCTAATGAGTTCAGATCATCTTTCCAGCTCATGCCTTTGGTCATGTTCCCCCTACTATTTGTTCCCCTTTTCTCTTTGCACAAAATTCAGACACTTTATTGGCCATACAGTATTACTTTAAATTATTTGCCTCTCCCTCATCTTCTGCACCTTCTGTTAATCATCATGTTGTTTCCTGTTGAACATTTCTACTCCCTCTTCCTCATCCTTCCAAATGCTTCATAACTTCCAGAAAGCTGGTAGTATACAATTTAGAATAGCATCACTTGCCCCCCTCTCTGATCATTTCTTTCCTGCTAACACTCTCTATTGGCTACAGAAAGGGAAGTGCTTGGGTGACATATCTTTGAATTATACAGGACAGGTTGGCAGGTACCAAAAATTTTCTGCTCACAGATTGATTGTCTCAGACAATTCTAAAAACACATCTGTCCCCAGTGATTTAATTTACTTGATAGTAAATCCATTGTAATCTACTCAGATAACAACTTGCTATTTATATCAAACTAGTATCCAATTCTGAGATGTTAAATATAGGATTCTCCACATTTCCTGACACTCATTTCTAATAAACCATGGCATACGCGAGAATGAACATTTAACTTTATAGAGAATCAGCTGCAAGGCAAAAAGGTTTAAAGCACCAGGTCAGATATAAGCCACAAGAAAGGCCTCTCTTTCTAAACTAAAGGGAGCATTTAAAAAATTGTAGAGCTGGAAAAGGCTCTCCAGATCATCCATTGCGATCCTTTTATGGGAGTGAGGGAGTTGACACAGTTGGAGAACTCAGGTGGCTCACTCAAGGTCACACAGCCAGCCAGGGAGAGAGTCAGGCTTGAACCTATAGCTTCTGACATCCACCCACAGGTCAGTGCTCTTTCTGCCCATGCCCTGAAGCAGCATCAGAGAGCCTACTCTAGACACCAATAGTTCCACCCATTCTCTCAAAACAGATTTATTACATTTGGAAACTCAGAAGAACACTTGATATAGTTGTGTCTACTACATGGACAGCCCCGGGTGCTGAAAAGTAGTTTTATGAGTGAAAGTGCGTTTGTGGGAGGGGAATCCAGAGTGGTTGCTGCACCTAACCTGGTAACTGGACTTTAAAATATTCTCGGGAAAAGATATCTGTTTTATGAAGAGGAGAGTCATCCCAGTAAAAAGTCCTAAATTCAGTGTTCTAGACAATTAGGTTAGGTTGAAGATATTACAAAGAGGGGTACATTAGCCCAGAGTTGTCTTGTTGTTTTTCTATTTCTCCCAAGAGTCTTTGCAAAGAGACTTCTTCCATCCTAAACAAGTGCCAGCAGCGTTAATGAAGAAAAACTAGAGGAGAAAGAAAACTGCAGTGGTGTGTTTATGTTGCAACAGGTTCTATAATACCTTAAGTGCTTTGTTAGAAGGAAAAGGGGCTTCTCAGACACACTTGGAGGGAGGTTTGCAGTCTGGTAACAGTTGAGGATTGCCAATGTAAGAAAATACAATTGTACTTCAAAGACTATGTGTAAAATCCCAAGCTATCAGGTGTAACATTTGACTAAAGTTTTGACCACTTAGATCATGAACTGTCATTCAGATGCTGCTGTATGGTCCTCCACTTAATATGGTAAACCACCAAATGCAGACACATTTGTACAACAATACGGGTAGAAATCACCGTTTTCCAACAACTTTACACAGCAAAATGCCATTTTGGAGTAATTCAATAACTATCAGTTACCTTTATGTCTAGGAAATGTGGTTCATTAACTGTTATCAATGATTAATTGAAAGATTAATCACATTTAAGGAAAAAATACTGGGCATGAAAACAATGTAATAGAAGTCATACTTCATTAAAATGATAGAATGCAATAAAGTATATTACATACCAACCTCTAGTTACACTGTGTCAGTCTAATTGGTGATGAAATCCTACTCAGTATCTTTAAATTCCAGGATCTGATATTATTTAGGTTGTTTAACCATTTGTTGAAAAGTATTGTCTGTTATGTGCCTTGCAATGTGCCTGGCTCTAGGGGACAAATGACGTATCAGAGTGGTCCCTACACCCCGGAGCATTATTCATTCTCTTTCCCCAGTTCGTCCTCATGATCCTTTTAAGACTGACTCTAGCTGGCCAAGGCCCCATGATAAAGACACGGGATGACAGGTAAAGGGACTGGGCAAGAAGTGTGGGACACCCATCTGCTGCTCAGGTGGCTGCCCCTCACTCTACAGAGTAGATGCTTTCAATCCGAGTGAGCCAGGCAAAAGTTCTATTCTCTATAAAGTAGACTATTTATATAATTTGTGTTTCTCTGTGAATTACAGCTTCTCTCTTATGTATGCTTAGTGATGGATTTCCTTATTTAAAAAACTAGATTGAGATTTTGGTGCCAAATAGATTAGTATGCACTGCACAGTGTAGCAGGAAAATCACTAGTCAGGGAAAAGGGGGACTTGGCTGCTAGTCAAGGTGATTATATAATGAGCAGTCCATCCCAGGACACCAGCGAGAGTGAAGGGGGTGCAGTGAGTAAATATGCCAGGACAATATGTGCAAACCAGGACTAGCCAGACATTTATGTGTGTTCTCCCACCAGATCTGCCATTTATAAACCGTGTCTATGGATGAGTAGTCCCATCAAGACACCCTCCCCCCACCTTCTTAAAATGCTCTGGTGGCTTTCCACCATCCTTAGAATGAAATCTCAAGTCCTTACCAAAGCCTGAATGTACCGAGAAGATCAGACCCTGGCTACCACTCTTCCTTTCACTCCCTGTCTTCCTTTGTGTTCTTCAACCTCTTGAATATGTTCAAGCTCAGTGGTGCTAAATGTGGTCCTCAGCCTTGAACACACTTTCCAGAGAGCTTCATGGCTCCATCCATCTCCTTATTCAAATCCCCCTTCAAATGTGAGCTCTCAGAGGCACCTTCCCTGACATCCTGTCTAAAATACCACCTCTTTTCACATACTTGTCTTACTTCTATTTCTCGGTTTTATTTTTCCTTGTGAAGATTTCACTACTTATGTTAAGTATCTGTTTGTGTTATCGATTGTTTCTACCCTAGAAGATTACATATGTGGGTCAAGGACCACTACTTCTTCAATATTACATGATATCTCCAGAGCCTACAAGAACATCTGACATGTTAGGGGCACTTGATAAATATTTGTTAAATTTTCAATGCATAGAAGTACCTACAAAGCTCTGACCCTAATTCCTTATGTTACATACATGTGTTATAGATATGTGTATATATAAAGGAGCTTGAAATACACATTATTTAATTTCTAGTCTGTGAATCTTTACATTAAAATGTTGGCACTGAATTAGGCATATTATTTACAACACTTCTAAGAGCCTGCCAAGTGTTACCTGTCTTTTCTCAGCTTCTCCACACAGTCATTCAGCTCCTTCTCTGTCTCATAGCCTGCTATGTACCTCATTGGACCCCTTATCACACTGGCCATCACCAATCAGAACTGTGTATCAGACCAAGAGAGCAAGGTGTACTTTGGGAACTAAACAAAGTCTGGTATGGGCAGAATGTGGTAAATCGACAGTGGAAATGGAGGCAGAAGTCAGATCTTGGAGACCAAGTTTTGTAAGACCTATTAAGCAATTTATATTTTATCCTAAGGTGATGGTCATTTGAGGATTTTAAATGGAGGAATAACATGATCAGAGTTGCATTTGCAAAGGATAAATCTGATGGGCTTGTAAGGGATAAAGTGTAGGGTAACACTACTTCAGGGAGGTCCTAAAGCATTCATTACAGTGTCTACCCGGAAATGATGATGGCCTGACTAAGCGTGAATTGGTTAAGTGTCTGCCTTCAGCTCAGGTCATGATTTCACTCCAGGTCCTCTAATCGAGTCCCAAGTCAGGCTCCTATTCTTCAATCAGTTTATCCAGTTTTTGCAATTTTCTTAAAAACTTTTTTTTTCAAATTATGGTTTAAATTGTACCCATACTTTACATTTAGGGAGCTCTTAAATCTTTCAGTCTAGATCCAGTGCCACCTCACTCTTATCACACCAATTTTGCAGAAATTGAGTCAGTGTCCTGTGGAATTTCTCACATTGGAAATTAATTTGCTTTTTTTTATGGTGTCATTTAAACTGTTATTCAATCTCTTCCTTTCCTTGAGTGGAAGCTAACTCTAAAGTCTTGCTTTGATTGAAGTTAAAGAGATTTTGGTACACTTAGAAAAAGTGGTATGTTTTATCCTGGATCTCATAACTAAGCATATGATGTCAGTTCATGTTATGACAGCCTAATCCCTACATTTTAAACCTTTGTCTCAAATTTTAACGGTTTCATCCATCAGTGAATTTCTCTTAAGACAATTATGTCATGAGGGATAACCAGTATGTTGTATCTTCTAACTACTCTATTATTCCTTCTATAAATATTAAATGAAAATGTCTGGTAAAAAAATGTTCTTTCATCATGTAGGGCTGTTTCTACTGAAATACAATTCTTACGGAAAGTTAAGAAAACTAAGATGAAATAGATTTCTAGAAAAATATAATTTAAACTAAATAAGAAATAACATCCTCCCAAGAATCTCATGACTATCAGACACTGAAGTAAGGGTTTAACCTCTTTCCAGACAGAAAAAAATATCAGGCCTGGATGATGTTGGAGAAGAGTTTCCTAACTTTCTGTGAAAAGATTACCACATTTTTTTTTTTTGCAATCTTGCCAATAACAGAGGGAAGGACTCCTAATTATTTCTATAAGGACAGTATAACTTTGGTATTAAAACCAAACAAAAACCATACTAGCTAGAGAAGAAAATCATAGACCAGTTTTATTCATGAAACAGGTATCAAAATCCTTAACAAAATTTCAGCCAATACAATCAAGCAGTAAATTATTATTCCTCAACCAAGTTGAATGCATCCAGGGTATGCAAGGCTGGTTTCATATTAGAAGCAAACAAATGCAAGATCATCCCAAAAGGTGCAAGAAAGATATTTTTTATAATTAACACTTATTCAAGATAAAAAGACCTCTTAGTAAATTATAAAGAGAAAGGAAATTCCTTTAACTTGATTATTTAAAGAAAAGGACAAACCTCTTCAAGAATCATCTTAAATGATGAAATGTTAGAAGTGTTGCCTTTATAACAGGAATGAGGCAAAGCGGCCCATTTCCATTCAAGACCATAATAAAATTCCATTTAGGCCTATCTAATTAGCAAACATTTATGTTTGGTCATTGACCTGTAAATTGGTGAAACCACTTTGGAAAATAGAATAATGCTATATACCAAAAGTATATGTTCTATCATATACCTTATGTTATTTACCTCAGATACCTTAGAACGTAGCAACCCTACCCCTGGGTATACAGCTAATGCCTTTCCCACCTACCATAGGAGGTGTAACAGTGTTCATAGCAGCACTGTTCACACTAGCAAGAACCGGGAGACAACATAAATGTCTACCAACAGAAGCTGCCAAAGAATGAGCAACCATAACAAAACATAATACCTTTTTATATAAAGTTAAAAACAACTAAAATAATCTGCTTTTAGAGCTACATCTAAATGCCACAAAATAAAACATTATGTAAAAGGGAGATCAGGGAAGTAAGGCCAAGGTTCAAAATGACCATTCCTTCAGGTAGTGGCGGAGTGGCAGGAGAATAGGATTGGAGGAAACTAACATGGTAACACGTAGGTTATTGTCAGGGCCTACTTAGTTTTATGCCATGCGGTCATGGATGCTCATTACATTATTAAAAATATTGTATCTAAATAACTGAAAATAGGGGCGCCTGGGTGGCTCAGTGGGTTAAAGCCGCTGCCTTCGGCTCAGGTCATGATCCCAGGGTCCTGGGATCGAGGCCCACATCGGGCTCTCTGCTCAGCAGGGAGCCTGCTTCCTCCTCTCTCCTTCTCTCTGCCTGCCTCTCTGCCTACTTGTAATCTCTCTCTCTGTGTCAAATGAATAAATTAAAAAAAAAAAATCTTTAAAAATAAATAAATAAATAAATAACTGAAAATATATATGGGTCAATGATGAGAATGTATCATTAACCTGTGATTAGCCCAATTATACATACCTGAAATTCAAGGAGAGAAATGGAAAATTTTCAGCTACTTGAGTGCCAGAAAATGATAAGGTAGCAAAAGGACCCAGAGAACTGGAGGGGTACTGAAAATAAACTTTATCTTTTCATGTTTTTGTCTAGTATTTACCCTACCTAGAGCAGCCAGGATGTTAATGAACACAGCAGGCAGAATACGTACCACTGGCTATCAATGTGGTAAGAAAGAACTAGGTCAATCTCTCTAAACCTTCGTTCTCATCTCAACTGGTACCTAAAGAAATATATGTGAAACATTTTAGAAGAATAAATATCAGAGACTTAAAAGGTGAAATAAGTAATTATACACACATCTATTCATTAATGCATCCAACAAACATACTAAACCAGATCTCTGTATACTGATATTTTTGAGGCACTAGTAATAAAAAAAGATGGAGGGAAATAGTCCATATAATAGTCTAGGAGCTTCATTATTCAAAGGAGACAAAATGATAACCATAGTTGTGGAACCAAAAACAATGACTCCTAGGTCGAAGTGTTAAAAATTAGAATTTCCAGAAAATCCAGATACATCGTCACTGTAGTTACATCAGAGCTAAACTATGTCAGCGCATAAAAGAAGGAATGACTACCTGGAATAATCAGGAAATACTTTGTGAAGAGGTCATAGTGGTCATAGTTCTTTGGAATTATATTTTAGTTCAGATCTTAGGTCATTACATTGAGTTTAGTAAGATACATTCTGAAGAATAAGTAGAGTTGGTCGATCAAATAAGAAACAATATGTACAAAATCATGGAGGTGTATCCTGAGAATTTTAATACTCTGCTAAAGCCTAGATATTGTGGAGAAGGTGAATAGTGCAAGTAAGTTAGTTATGTTGGCCCTTTGACAGTCTGGCCCAAACTGTCGTGTTATTTCAAAATAGTTTTATTCTTAGTAACATGAAGATGGACAGCATAATATGCAGTCTCACTCTCAGCTTGGCCCTTGCTATTAAAATACTTTCCACCAATTAAACTATTACTGATCATCCAACTTTTAGTTTGCCTTAGGAACACTGTGCATGGAGTTGCTTACCCTTTTTCATGCTCACTTCGCAATTTTTCTTTGTTTTTAAAAATACATCTTATTATTTGACAAATGAAAAATCATTTCTCATTATTGCTTTAAATTCAGCACTCAAATTTAGTTTCATCCAACAAAAGACTTTTGTAAAAGCAACCTTTGATGTTCTCAAAGCCAGCTCATATTTGAAAGCATGGGCGGAGTGTAATCAAATGGGGACCTCTAACACACCTATTCGCCTCACCTCTGTAGTAACAAAACAGTACCGTTGGAATATGCTCCACAGGTCGTGGAGGAGCTGTACATCATTCATTGCCATGTCTCTTGTGACTGGAGCCTGCTCATTCACTCCCAGAGCTGACCTGAACTTGCCTAGCAACAGGATGTTGTTGCTAATGGTAACCATTCCATGGGGAAATATTTCTTCTGGGTGTTTGGGGTCTTTGTCTTTACCGTTTGATAGACTTTATAAGTATGAGCAGCAAGGTCTCAATCCATTCCATTCTTTTGCCTCCTGTGCATTTACAAATTTAGAAATTTCCTCAGTAGGAGCACAGTTTACTTTTGAGAATTGGCCTCACTCTTGATTCAAATATCTACACTTTTTTTTTTAACTTAAGTAGAAATGGATATGAGTTCTGCCACATCTTATTAAGGCTGGCTATAGTTTCCTGCTTTTCCACATGGGCCCCACCTGTGAGTTCTCTGGTGTGGGCAGCTTATTTTAGATGGAACCTGAACTCTAAACATTTTTTTTTTAAATAATAACTTCAGAAGTAGTAAAATTCACTTGCAAAGGTATTTAACTTACCAACATGTTGAAGTGAGGTTGGAAGATCTTCAGCTTGAACCAGTTTGCTTTATTTTGTTTTAAATTTCTTTCCAGTTAACATACAGTGTTTTCAGGAGTACAAAACTGTGATTCAACAATTCTATACACTCTTCAGTGTTCCTCATATTAAGTGTGCTCTTCATCCCCTTCACCTGTTGTACTCATCCTTCCACTCACCTCCCCTCTGGTAACCATCAGTTTGTTCTTCATAGTTAAGAGTCTGTTTTTTGGTTTGTCTCTTTTTTTACTTTGTTCATTTGTTTTGGTTTTTAAATTCCACATAGCTGTGAGATCACATGGTATTTGTCTGTCTTTGATAGACTTATTTCACGTAGTATTGCACTCTCTAGATCCAATCATGTTGTTGTAAAAGGCAAGATTTTGGTCTTTTTTATGGCTGAGTAATATTCCACTGTATGTTTTTGTGTGTATATATATACATATACATATATGTATATATATACACACACACACACACACACCACATCTTTATTCATTTGTCTATCAATGGACACTCAGGCTGCTTCCATATCTTGGCTATTATAAATAATGCTGCAGTAAATATAGGGCTGCATTTGTCTTTTTCAAGTTAGTGTTTTCATTTTCTTTGGGTAAATAGCTACTGTATCATATGGTAATTCAATTTTTTTTATTTTTTGAGGAACGTCCTTACTGTTTTCTGCAGTGGCTGCACCAATTTGCATTCCTTCCAATACTGCATGAGGATTCCTTTTTCTCCACATCCTCACCAACACCTGCTGTTTCTTGTTTTGTTTTGTTTTTTATTTTTTAGCCATTCTAAGAGGTATGAGGTGATAAATCATGGTAGTTTTGATTTTCATTTCCTTGATTATTGATTTTGAGCATCTTTTCATGTCTCTGTTGACCATCCTTATGTTATCTTTGGAGAAATGTCTGCTTATGTCTTCTGCCCATTTTTAATTGGCTCATTTGGGGGGATTAGTGTTGAATTTTATAAATTATTTATATACTTTGGAGGATAACCCTGTATCAGATATGCCATTTGCAAATATCTTCTTCCATTCAGTAGGTTTTTAGTTTGTTTCCTTTGCTGTGTACAAGCTTTTTATTCTGATGTAGTCCCTATGGTTTATTTTTGCTTTTGTTTCCCTTGCCTCAGGAGACCTATCTAGAAAACTGTTGCTACAGCTGATGTCAGAGAAATTATTACCTGTGCTTTCTTATAGGATTTTTATAGTTCTGGCCTCACATTTATGTCTTTAATCCATTTTGAATATGTTTTTGTGTATGTTGTGAAAAAGTAGTCCAGTTTCATTCTTCTGCATATAGCTGTCCAGTTTTGCCAACACCATTTGTTAAAGAGACTGTCCTTTCCAGTTGTATATGCTTAACTACTTTGTCATAGATTATTTAACCATCTAATCATGGGTTTAATTCTGGGCTCTCTATTCTATTTCATTGATCTATGTGTCTGTGTTTTGTGCCAGTACCATACGGTTTTGATTACTACGGCTTTGTAGTATATTTTAAAATCTGAGATTGTGATACCTACAGTTTTCTTCTTTTCTAAGTTTGCTCTGGCTATTGGTGTTTCGTGGTTCCATACAAATTTTGAGATTATTCAAGTTCTGTGAAAAATGTTGATATTTTGATAGGGATTACATTGAATTTGTAGATTGCTTTGAGTAGTATGGAGATTTTAACAGTATTGGTTCTTCCAATCAGAAGCATGGAATATCTTTCCATTTGTTTGTGTCCACTGCAAATTCTTTATTTTTAGAGGATAGGGGAGAGTAGTCTGAATTGGGTTATGAGGCTCCCAGGCAGTGTA
Organism: Ailurus styani; assembly: GCA_002007465.1. Classification (NCBI taxonomy): domain Eukaryota; kingdom Metazoa; phylum Chordata; class Mammalia; order Carnivora; family Ailuridae; genus Ailurus; species Ailurus styani. The sequence continues at coordinate 1,840,581 of LNAC01000254.1, read as the reverse complement.
CCTCCCCTCAACCACTGAACTCACTTCACTCGCTGGCCGGGAGTCTGTTTCACGTTCCCACTAAGGAAGCCTCTGCCAGGCCACTCCCCTAGGGTGGGACCCATGACATCTCCTGCCCAGTCTGCCCTCCTGCAGAGCCCTGTTTTCTGAGAACTCGCTTCCCAGACCCTGTGAGGGCTGCTTTTACCCTAGTCTCCGACTCCATCTTCACTTTCTTTCATCAGTGCTTTACAGTTTTCAGAGTACAGGTCTTTCACCTCCTTGGTTAACTTTCCTCCTAGGTATTTCATTATTTGGGGGGTACAGTTGTAAACATAATTGTTTTCTTAATTTCTCTTTCTGCCACTTCATTATTAGTGTATAGAAATGCAATGGGTTTCTGTATATTGATTTTGTATGCTGAGGCCTTTCTAAATTCATTCACTTCTATTTTTTGGTGGAGTTCTTATGGTTTTCTATATATAGGATCTGAAGATAGTGAAAGTTTTACTTCTTCCTTTCCAACTTGGATGCCTTTTATTTCTTTTTGTTCTCTGATTCCTATGGGCAGGACTTCTAGTATTATGCTGAATAAGAGTGGCAAAAAGAGGACACCTTTACCTTGTTTCTGATCTAAGGAGGAAAGCTCTCAGTTTTTTAGTGTTGAGTTTGATGTAGCTGTGGGTTTTCCATATGTGGCCTTTATTATGTTGAGGTATGTTCTCTCTAAACCCGCTTGGTTGAGGGATTTTTATCATGAATGGATTTATGCTTTGTCAAATACTTTTTTTTGCATTTATTGAAATGATCATAGGATTTTTATCCTTTCTCTTGTTTATGTGATGTATCACATTGATTTGCAAATATTAAACCACGCCTGCATCTCTGAAATAAAATCCACTTGATTGTGTTGAATGTTTTTTTAAATGTATTGTTGAATTTGAACCACTTTGGTTTAGAACAAGGTTTCTCAAACTTCGCAGTAGACATTGTACGCTGGATAACTCTGTAGAGGACTTTTCTGAGCATGAAAGATGTCTAGCAGCATCCCTGGTCTCTACCTACTAGAAGCAAATAGAAGCCCTCTTCCCAGTTATGACAGCCAAAGATGTCTTCAGACATTGCCAAATGTCTGGAAACCCTTGCCTTAGTTGAGAATTATTAATTTAAAGAACTCGATTTAAAGACAAAAATTTTAAATGGAGGATCATGAACCAAACGAACAGAGCAGGCATAATTGATTGAAAGATGAATGAGAATCTTAAATTCTTTAAAGTCTGAGAAAATGACCAAAAATACCAAAACCCAACTAAAACTTCTATAGTGCTTACAAAGTACTAAGATATGACCTATCTGTGGGAGGCTAATGCCTAGAATCATGTTGACATTTTTCTTTTATATTTAGACCAATTTATTTTTCACTAGGTACTGTGGAATCTGTTTTCATCCCTTGCCTAAATCTTGTTTGTGGTTCCATCTATGATGAATTCTGGTGATTCTTATTACTGACTGGTCAGTCAGTTTCTGTGTCCTGCTCTAATTTAGGTTTCTGGGCAGGAATTATATATAATTGACCATATGAGGAAACTGATAACCTCAGAGACCAAACAATGATGCTACCATAATTTCCTAATATTGAGGTCATATTATAACTATAGAGGAAAATGCCTTGTTTTGTAGGAAACACATGTAAGTATTAGGATGACAGGATGTCATGTGGGTAACTTACTCTAAATCAGAAAAAAAGAAAAGTCTTTGTACCATGTTTACAACTCTCTATAAGTATGAGATTGTGTGGGTTTTTTTGTTTTGTTTGTTTTTGTTGTTGTTAGAACACACATGCACCTCTGTGAGCTGGGATTTGGGCGCAGAGGGAGAAAGAATCTTAAGCAGGCTCCACGCTCAGTCCAGAACATGACAAAATCAAGAGACAGACACTTAACTGAGCCACCCAGGTGCCCCTGATATGATTTTAAATATTATAAAAGTATAAAAAATTCCACTCTGTACAAAGCCCCCCCCCAAAAAAAGAGGAAGAACAATAATGTGAATAATGTATGTGATTACATGAAACAGACAGCCTCGACTGAGCATGAGCTGAAAGACATGGTTATTCTCTCAGTAGGTTTCGGTTCCTGCATGTGTCTCAGAGTGTGAACATCTTGACACACTTACATTTCATTGACAATTTCAGTACTTATCAACAATAACTCTTTATGCAAGTTTTTCTTTATGTGTTACTTTTATAAGTCATCCCATAATAAGATACAAATGGGGAAAAATGAAGAAATCCAAACTAAAAGATGCCAACGAAAGCCAAGGGAGGAGAGCGTTTTGAGAAGGACAAATTTGTATTAAATGCTCCGGTGGTTAAAATGAAGACTGACCTATGTAGAGTCGGCGTAGTATTAGGGCAGAGCTGGTCTAAAACCAAGGCTGATGTGCATAATGAATTGTTTAAAGAAGTTCATCTGTCCAGAGACCCCAGTGTATCTCATTGGGTCTCCTTTTGTTAGGGGCTGCTGACTACTTTCATGGATGGTAAGGAGGTTGATAAATGCACCAGCAGTGGCATCAATGTAAGTTTGCTAAAAAGGTATTGGTGACTCTGGCCACAACAATTCCAGTGGAGGATGGCAGTGAGTTCAAGAGACAAGAATGTAGAGACCTTCACCTAACTGAGTCTTCCAAGACACCAGGTCAGAGAGGGGAGAAACATGTAGACAGTACTTGTGGAGGAGCATATGATTGACAGAGGAATTATTTATTTATTTATTTGCTATTTGTTTGTTGAGATGAGAGAAGCTTAAACAGGTTTAAACGTGGTGGAAGAAAAAATCCACAGAGTGTGATGAGCTTTGCAAGGCAAGTGGTTTGGAACAACAGCAAGAGTCAAAGGAATTGAGTCCATGATAGAGCTCAGGCACACTCTAGCAGGAAGAAAGGACTAAATGAAATGGGCATTATGGTTTCAGGAATGAAGCACTTCTGGGTGAAGAAGTGGCTCTGTGGAACTCGATTTCAAGTAAGAAAAAAGGACCCAGGGTATGACCAAGGAAGTGAATGACTGAAGAGAGGCATGGAACTGAAAATATGAGGGGTGAGCTGGGTCACCTACAAGGTCATTGATTGTAACTCCTAGGTGTGACTTACTTGTCTGAGGTATGATAAAGGGAAACCTGTGCTAATTTTCCTGTGGGAATTTTGTATATAGAAAGAGTCTCTACCACATCCTGTTCCCTTTTTACAAATTATGACCACTTCTGGAATCTACAGACCACCCGTAGGAACCCACTTAGTTCTAAACATAACAGTGTGGAAAGCTGTGTATCAAGACATAACCCAGTCCCCGCTTTTCTGGAAACTACTAAATATTCATGTTTAAACAATGCTCCTTATTTTATACCTTACATTTTCATACTTGTGGAAGTCCCTTTCCATTTTGGTTGGGGGAGCCTTAATCAAGTGACCTGCAAAGCCCAGGGAATAACTTTCCAAACTAGAGATCCTTAAGAGGGGGCTATTTTGAGGGAATTGCTTTTAAAATAGAATTTTTGTGATACTGCTGACTCCAATGTTTAAAATTTGTACTTGTGCCCTTCAGCAAAGAGTGCATGGGGGTCCTTTTATTGACCTAAATAATAAATATGAAAAGTCCATTTGCTTTGGATTAAATAAATGTGCCATTTCTGCTTGAACATAGATATCAAATTCAAGCAAACAAATCAAATATGAAGGGAGATTCAACTAAAGACAAACAGCAGTAAAAATGTCCAAAGTGGCTAATGATGAGCAATGAGTAGACTGTCTTTGAATCTTTCAAGACTATTAAACACCCTCATTCTTAGGATTAGATTCTATCCATACACTGTTTAGTGAATTTGGATGTTGTTCCATTATCTGGGGCAGTCAAACTTGGACTTGCCTGGAATTAAATTTGTTCTTCGGGCCCATGACATCTATCAATACCGAATGTGTTCCTTAGAAAGCCGGTGTCAGTAATTCAAGACCCAGCAGCACTGAATAGTTCCACTTTCCTCTGAAGCACTTGTTCATTATGGCTGATGGACAAGGCAAGATGTTGGTGTGCACACACACACACACACCACAGAGGTGACTGATGGCGGGTGGGAATAGTGTGAAAAACCCAAGGACTCCTGGAGTACAGAGGAATCCTTTACGGCTACCTTCTATAGGTGTGAGCCAGTCCCTTCCTCCCAGTGCTTATTGTGTTGTTTGTCTTATTTAAATTGCCAGCCCACTGGGTAGAGATTGTAGCTTCTTAATATTCCATTCAGAGACTACTTCACAGTGGGTATTCGATAAATGTTAAATAACAATAATAACACCATATAGAGCCGCTAATTTCAAAAAGTGAGGTAGAAATTGGTGTTTTGAATCTCCATACAAATGGCACTGGCTCTTGATGCCTTTTTTCCCCTCCCAACACTGTCTGGCTCCCGCAGGCTGTTAGGCTTTATACACGACACAAAGCAGCCGCTACCAACTACCCATCCCTAAGCAGTTGCCGCAAGGGTCAGGAGCCGTCCAGATCCGGGAGAGGAGACTGCAGGCATGCGTAATAGCATGCCCACCAAAGGGCAACAGCGGAAAGCCATTGCCCTCAGAAGGCAGGCTCTCATCCAGCTGCCTGCCACACAGGATCGCTTCTGCCATGAGTGCCACCCACTTGAGCACAAAAGTGTGCCCAGAGAGTGCTAGAAAGGAAAAACCGTGGTTTCTTTTACAGCCCTTTCTGGCCACTAACAATGACCAGTGAGCTAGCCACTGGTTCAGCCTAGTGATCAGCATTTGCTTGAAGTGGAAATGGATTTTTAATGCTTCCCCCCACCCCCTTAAAGTAGGTAACTGTGTTTCCTAAGAGACTTCTTTTTATTCAAAGTGCCACTTGGCAACTGAGAGCAGTTTAGCTTCAAATTAAAATAGTTGCTGTCAATTACAAGAAACTGACGACAGGTCCAGTGGGCTTTTTTTTTTTTTAATTGAAGATATTGGTAGATTTTCTTTAGGTATAAGAAAGGGAGAGGAAATGAAGGAGTCTTGGGGACAGGGCAGAGGAGGAAGGAAGGGGGAAGGGTGAGGTTTGGGGAGTCTTATGCAGACGGCAGGGTCAGAGAAAGAAAACCAAGACTTCTTTTTGACTGCTTCTTTGTCTATTTTATGAGCCGTGCTTAAACTGACTTTGTGTTTGGAAGAATAGAATTCATCCCAGAAGGTTCTCTAAAGGGCAGAACAATATCTTTGTTTATGTTAAATGTGGTAGAGATAGATAAATGTCCTAATTTATATTTATAATGGACTCTTTACAATGGCAAATTTTAATTCTATGAGCATGGGGTGACCATTTTAGCGGTGTGGGTACTGTAGCTGTCTTTACCTTAACTCAGAGGAGGGCTCGGGAGGTGGGTACAGCACAGAGTCTTCACAAAGCGAAAGTAGGACTGTCTAATAAAATTCAAAGCACTGAATATTTACCACATGCCAAGTGCTATTCTATCTAAATGATTCCCATAAAATGATTTCCTCAAATTCTCGCAACAAATCACTGAGAAGAGGGACTATTATTCCTATCTTACAGAGAAGGAAATTAAGACACGGAGAGATTAAGTAATTTACCCAAGGTCACACTGAGAAAGTCATGGTACAAGAATTTTAACTCCTTCATTTTGGTTCCAGGAGCCATGGTCTCAACTGAGCACTCGGTATTTTAAAAAGGAAGATCAGACATTTAACATACTTAGATATAATTCTATTAGTTATACTGATGCTAGTGACATAATTAGAATTTAGAACCTCGTGTGACTTTTCGTTAATCTGCAAGATAAATTCTTCTCTTTAGGAAGTACATTGCATGTTTAAAGTCCTTCATGATCTGGCCACACCTTCCATTTTCCACCCTAGCTTCAGCTCCTCTTCACAGCTGAGCCTCTAACTAAGCCATCTTAATCTTCTTACAGTTGTCCTTTTCCCTTATAGCTCCTCACCTTCTGCCAATATTTGTTCCTTTCTTATAATTCCCACATCCCTCACTGTCTCTCTTCCCTATCCATCTGATAGATTGCCTTCCAATACTTGGCTCAGACTTTGCCTGCCCTAGGAAGACCTTTCTGAACTCTCTAAGCACGTTTAATAATTTTTTTCTATGTGATCCCACAACATCTATATACTCACGCTTTGGAGCACTTACCATATTGCCTTTTTGTTTTTCTTTTATATATTCTACTCTGTTATTTGAATACAAACACTCAAAGACAAATACAACACCTTATTCATGCTTATGTATCTATTGTCTTTAAAAGTGCCTCATGAATGAGAGATATACAATAATCATGGATGAATCAATGTTAAATGAGCCTTATCCTTAGGCTCCTTTTAATCTATCAGGTCTCAACCTAAACGTCAACTCCTCAAAGAGTTCTTTTCTGACCATTCCCTCCAGTTACCCTCTGAGAAGATTAAAGATTAAATTACTTTCCATTCCTCCCGTGAAGAAGTGGGTCTAAAATCTTGCCCTTGGGCCTGAACAGACTAGTGACTACATAACCAAAGGAACACTCTAGATTTCAGGCTCAGGCCATCAGTGACTAGAAGCTTCCTCTTCCTGCCTCTTGAGATGTGTGCTCATAGATCCCAGATGCCAATCTATGAGGAAGCCAAAGCAATGCTATGAAAAGACCCATGTGGAAAAAAGCAGTCAACAGTTGTTACCAAATTGCCATCCATGCAAGTAAAATCTCATGTGTTGGCATAATTTAGAATAGGTATGAGCTGTCCCAACTAAATCCTGGGACCAAAGTGCAATTTGTCAGTAAAATAAATGATTATTGTTGTTTTAACCCAGTAAGTGTGGGTTGGTTTGTTGGGCAGTGATAGAAAAGTAAAACATTCTCTAATACATCCTCCTGTTTATTTTGCTTTATATAACTTATCTTCACCTGCAAGATGCTTATCATCTCTCTCTTCCAAGTCACCACCCTTGATTAAATGTAAGCTCCATATCTGTCTTATCTACTTCCATGAATAGAACCTTTTCTAGACTAAATGCTAACTAAATATTTATTGAATAACTGAATGCTTTTAGAACTATGTTAAAGAGTTGCCTCATAGATGCAATCAAGGACTTTTGGACATTTTGATGCAGTAACCTGTCTTATGTGGAAAGTTTCAGCATATTTCCTAACATAACTGTATTTCAGGTTTTGTTTTATAGCCTATTACAGTTACTACATTGGATTGATTTATTAGGGTAGAGTCATATTTCTTGTGTTAATACATATTTCTTAAGATATGTTCTAATAAGGAGAGGAAGGGAGGAGAGGAAGGGTGGTGATGCCATGGAGGAAGAGAATGGCTGTATCTCTAGGGAAATAATTTACAAGAAAATCTGGAAGGTTTAGATTTCAATTTTTCTTAGACAGTCATTCTAGAGATTCAGTGCATAGAAGGTCTCAGAAATACAATTTCTAAAATAAATGATCTTACTATGTTCTTTTAAAAATCCAGTCCTGTTTTAATATAGTCTTAAATAATTACACACAGTCCTTCAAAGTACAGATCATAAAACTTAAGAAAAACTCACTTTCCTAGAAGTCACTTAAATAAAAAAGCAGAAAGTATAAAAATTGTAATGGTATTTTTCCCCATAACTGGACACTTCTGTATATACTAAGAGGGGAATTTTGGTCTCTGTATGCTTTTTCCCAGCTCTGTAAGCAAGTGGGGCACTTTAAGTCCATGTAGGGAATAAAGTATCAAATGATCAGCAAGAAGCTGAACTTTAAATTTACAAGTGCACTTTCAATTCCCATGGAAATTGCACATTTTGTGGAAATGTGCTTAGATTGTCATTGTCTAGTCAAATACAGTGAAAATGCAAGTTGAAGGAGCATAATTAAGGGTAAAAAAAATGATACAAGGAGAATGGCTGTCTTTCGTGAAGCCTAATCAGCACCTTGGATGTATCTCTGGGCACGGAATGGTCAGACACATGCTACTGAACCACTGGTCCTCAATTATCATCATCTGTGGGTTGTTATGTAAGTGTATGCACCATTTCTGTGTCCCTGCTTAGGTAATCTGGGTGCTTGTTTGAATAGAAATTTTCTTTGAGTGGGCTTCCTCAAACCCCATTGCCTTGTTCTATTTCTTTGATTTCATGCATCTTGTCAAGTTATCAGTAAAGTAGAAATACCTTTTTTTTTTTTTTTTGAGAGAACTTTTTTGGCAATATGGTCAGTGAATTTTAATGTTGAAAAGGAAATTACAAAAATAATCGAATATGCAGTTATGTTTTCTGTGAATCCACAGATATAGGAATAATAGGCCCTGATAGAAGAATGAGCTTCGCACACAGTTAAAACTCCAAATATCAAACCTCTCCTATAGAACATGATACAATTAAACTTGAACCACAAGTATTTATTATTTATTGAACATCTATGCTGAAGACCTTGTCCTGTGTTCTGTAAAGGACATACTGAAAATGAACCTATAGTCCTGAGCAGCAAGTACATTTCAAAGTATTTTTAATATCCTGCCACTTAAGAAAATAAATATTTTTATAAAAATGGATTCAATGACTATAAAAATGTGTCCAAAAACCAGGGAGTGCACTTGGACCCTCAAATTCAAATTCCCTATGGCCTTACATATTTGGATTAGCAGAAGTGGTAAGGTAACAGTCTATTAAAAACTATTAGGTCCAGGCTCATAAAAATAAAGATGTAAAAATGAAATTTTTCCTACATCTTTTATTGAAATATTGCTAATGTTTTCTGATGATAAATAATTTTAGTGTAATTTTAATAGTGTAGGATGACTATAAACTTCCAAATGCTGTCACTCTTTCTCACCTATAGGACATGTTACTGGCTCACTTATTTTTTCACTTGAAGCCTTTTCATGAATTTGAGTCAGAACACATCCTAGACTAGGAGGAAGTAATATTCAAAAGAAGATATTTGGGGTTTCAAAATCCAACTAGGTCAAAAAGAGGACTGGGGAGATGTCTCAATCATATGTTCCCACTCCTCCCCACCGTCTGGTTTTTACTACAGAAGGAAGTAGCTGTCTATTTTCTTTTATAAAAATGATTTGAAAGGTTTTTGCTTTCTTATCTATAGAATCAAGTTCACAAAATTAAATTCCAAGAGATTGGTAAGTTTGCATTCATTGTGCTATGTTTCATCTCCTGTTCCTAGAATACAATTTTGATTATTTCAGAAACACATTGACTGTGGGATATAAATGGTCTGTGTACTTTTCACGTTTATTTCAAGGACAAGTTTTCTTGCAGATAAATGAAGACAATTATCTTTAAAAACTCCTAGCAGAACTCAGACCTTGGTAGAAACTTGTTTCAAGTCATCACATTCAAATTCAAGTACAGAGAGTACTATTGGAGTTGAGTGTAAGATTGTCAGGGATGAGATGATAAAGCATTGTGCAGGCGGTGTCAGGAAGTTCGCATATTTTGTTTAGGTAATGGGAACCTGTTGAAGAATTTTAAGTAGGGGAATGGCACAATAATATTTTCAGTCCAAAAGATCATTGGAAGCAATATAAAGAATGATTTGAAGGAAACAAGATTGGAGACCAAGAGATGGGGAGAGGCTCAAGAGAGAGATAAAAGTAGAATCAACAGGATTTGGTGAGCAACTTGGTATGAGAACAAAGGGGAGGGCATAGTGATGATTCTCATGGATTCTGGCTTTGGAAGTTGGGCAGGAATTGCTGCCATCTGACAGAAAAGGGGAAAAAATCAAGAAGTAGTTTGGAGGTGACAAGGATGAATTGGAGAATTCAGAAAGCATCCTTCCAACAAGATGCTTAGAATAGTTGGGCTATCTAGGTCTGGAAGTCAGGAGACCACGGTTCTATAAGTTTTTCTGTTACTTTAATTGTCACATTGTTCCAAACTGGTGCCAGGGTATATGCGGAACTTGTAGATCATTGGTATAAAGGTGGGGGTTGATAAGATCACTCAGGGGTAGATAAATGAGAAAAATAGGACATTGAGAATGAAATCATTATTTAAGGGTAGAAAAAGTGGAAATCTGCAAAAGATATAAAGGAATAAAAAAGAATCGAGGGGGAAAGTTGTCCTAAAAGCCAAGAAAAGAAAATGTTTCAAGTATGACAGTTATCAGCAGTATCAAATGTGACATGAAAGTGAAATATGAGTAATGCATTCACATATAGACACTTTGTATATTTGATAACCAATAAAACCATTTTCCATGGAGGAAGTACACTCTTCACCCGGTTTTGTCTTTAGTAGTCCATGTGGGACCCACCCCCATGCTTGAGTGCTCTCCTCCTCTTGTTGGGTTCTAACTTCCCATGATAAGTTATCACCCCTCCAGCCATGGACTCTGACACTGCACATTGTGCTGCCTTCCTGTGCCAACGTCATTCTCTGTTTGATCAGACGCTAGTACCACACTCTAGTCTACCAGCACTCCTCCCTATCCCAGCAAGGAGAACCACATACTTTGCCGCATTTAATGCCTGTAGCAGTGAATTATCCACGTAGGGAAAGAAAAAGGAAGAGAAAGAACAAGTTTGTATAATTTAAATGAGTCTATGATATGAATCTATTGGCCTCACACTCCAATATGCAGCACCTGCTTCTCTTTTATAGGGAGCTCTGAATTCATCCAGATGTGGCAAGTGTGATAAACCAGTTTGGCCAGCCAAGAACTTTACAATGTTCATTAGATCTGTCTATATGAGAGTGTCAGTGATCTTGGCTAGAACAATTTTACTGTCATTTCCCTGGTTGCCATATTTCATAATTTTCTAAACATCTGGTAGTCTCCATTAAATTCTCCTTAGATGACTAAGGAGATCCAAAATTTGACTGCTTTCCCCAAAAAACCTGACTGATCCTGCTTTGTTTTATCATGAATGGTTTCTCAATTCTACTGGTTACCCATGTTAAAAATCTAGTGCCATTCCATACTCTTTCTTTTCCCTGATTCCTCAAAACTCATGTCTAAGCCCTGCTGCTTCTATTTCCTAAACCTAAAATATGTCATCTCCTTTTTATTTCCACTATTACTGCCTTAATTGGATGATGTGGTTCCTATCTCCAATCACTCAGGACCAAGGAAACCATTCCCTCTAACTACTAGGATGTTGCCTGCTGGTGGGTCACAGTGGAATTCCCTTTAACCAGGAATTTCCCTCAAAGGAAGCTGCCTTGTCTGGGGTTACATTCTCTTTCCAGAGGCAATTCACATCCAATGACTACTGGCTGGTGCAGGGGTGCAAAGGCCTGGTCCTCTTTGCACAGTCTGAGACAACAATGAACAGCCATCCCAGTGCCTAAGATCCCCCACGGGACAAGCTGAGGATTTCTTATAATTCCATTGCCGTTTGGCTTCTCCCAATCCTGACTTCCCCCACAGCTAGCTGTTGCCAAAAGCACACTCAAATAAACTTGCTCTATGTAACTCTCCATCTCACGATTTGTTTTCTGGGAAACCTGACTGAAGATGTAAAGACAGTTGATTCCAAGAGTATAGACCAAAGAAACAGAACTTTGAAACTGTATCACCTACCAGTCAATTGGCAAGTCTGGCGAGAAGTCTTATCATCTCTGACATGCTGTACTGATTCAGTTACTAAAACTTTTCCCAGTGGTAAATTCAAAGTGTATAGTCATGGAAAGGAGTGCACTAGAAAGTGTAATGTCTCAGGTACTTGAAAGATTGAGACTAAATAATCATAATAAGGATAATGGAATTGTGTGGCTATTTCTGGTGCCATTTATTCATTGGAGAAAAAAACCTGGGAGTGTTAATCACTAAGACAAATGTTAAAATCAGATGGTCTCCTTGGCAGCCAATAAAGGGACTCTTACTTTTATAATTTAAGGCAGATAACTTTGGATCAGGTTAGAATCAATTATAAAGACAGTGGTGCTCCAGGGAAAATTGAATTCCTAGCCATGGCAAGTCTGCTATGCCAATATCAAAACGGTGGTTGGAAAGTAGCAGAGCCATGAGACTTAGGATAAGAATATCTAATCAATGCACTCATGAATCTTGAATCTTCAGATCCCCTTTAACCCTCTGAGTTTGCAAAGTGGCTCACTCCTCCTCCTTAAAGACTAGCATTATCCTTCTCTGCCTTGAAAATGATTCAGAGACCTCTGTTCCTAACGAAAACATGAACACACATACACTTGAACCCAAGATCTATTTCCATGCCCTCTCATCACCACCAGACCAGTAACTAGGTTTAAATCAACAATACTTAGCCAGAGAAGCCACTAGACTGGCTAAAGTGAGAGAAGGATTATAATCTGAATAAATTGCAGGACCTAAGCAAAAATTATCAACAATAGCTAAGGAAGCATACAATGGGATTGAATCCTGAGGGTGCTAGGTCAAAAAGGGCACAAAATAAAGTTGGATAAGCAAGAGTTCATCAAGTCTTGTACGATTTAATACCACCATGGAAGAGGCATGAAACAGTCAAACTGTCAGAAGAATGCCTTCACCAATTGATGTGAGCCAGCCTCTGCCATCAGCTACTCCAGCACTGGCAAACTGGATGCATGATAAATATTCTATGGGCCAAAAGTATGGGCTCCCACCCACCAAGGATGGGTTTAGCTATTGCAACTGCCAAATGTCCAATATGCCAACCACAGAATCTGACACTGCTCTCCCAATATGGCAAAAATCTTTGAGGAGACCAGCCATTTGTTAAAAGTTATACCTCTTCTCGTACATCTTGAATTAACACACATTCCGGGTATGAGTTTGCTTATCCTGCCCACAGGCCTAAGCTAATACCATGTCAGTAACAAAGTAAATAAAGACCTCTACCCTCAAAAAGCTCACATGATAACAGGGTGGGAAGGCTAGTATCTGATCCTGACCCTGGGGCCAACATGGGATGGAAGAAAATTATGAAAAGTAGGAGATGGCAGAAGAGGGAGGGGTAGAGAATGGAGAAGTGACATGGCCAAATATTTTTACACATATCCTAATCACATTTCCTAGTTCATACTTACTAATGGAGAATCCTTATCTGTGGTATGCTATAAGTAGCATGTACCTGGCATGTCTAGTTTTGCTAATGAGAAATCAAGGGATTTATTAGGCATGTCCCTCTGTATTGGTGCCAGCTGTGTAATTTTTGGAACATAAAATGGAAAATTTGAATAAACAAGACAGTCCTCTTGTGTGTATCAGAGGTCAGCAAACTATAGGCTATGGGCCAAATTCTGCCATCCGCCTTCTCTTACATGCTGTGTATGATTTCAGATCTGTTGATTTCACTCTACTGTGGTAGAATTGAGAGTACTTGTTACAAAGACCATCTAACCTACAAAGCTAAAATACTTCCTATCTGGACTCGTACAGGAAAATGTTGCTGATTCTTGCTGTAAAAGATGCTCCACAAGCATCACTTAGAAAATTCCCAACTTAAACCAGTGCCATGGCTCATCCTAATGTAGCAGGGAGGGATAAAAGCCAACATGGTATAGTTCCTGTAAACCAAAGGAAGAATATGTTTCCAGATGGTGGGAGCTTTGTTCTCTCAAGGTTCTCTGTGTTATCAGAGCTGTAAATCAAACCCTTTTATGATTTAATTTGGGTAAGTGCCCCCCTCCATCCCTCAGTCAGAAAATAATAGAGATCTGGCAAATCAGGATCCTTCTCTCTCGCCTCTTTATTGTTCCCTGACTTAAGTGGACAAGTGGTTCTTTCTTGACTGAAGTGGAGTAATATTTGCAACGTTTTAATATTGAATAATGTTTGGCATGTTCCACAAAGTCCCTCAAGGTGTTCTACAGCTCCTTGTGTACTGATTGATTCTCTAATTTCTTGGTAGTTAAGTTGGTCATTCTTCAATGAAGGTCTTCTGAATTTCTTTTGAAAAATACCTCAATGTTTCAAATAGACGTTATAATATAAGTTTGAGCATCTCTATTGAAGCAAAATGTTGTTAGGAACCTAGAACCCCATCTGTTCCTTTCCTGTGGTCCCTCCCACAGTGGCCGTGGAGTACATTTCTTAGAATCCCTTGAGCTTGGTGGATCAAATTGAAAAAATCACTGAACAGATAATATTAAGGTCTCTTTCAAGATTGATTTGCTATGACTTTTAAGTCTTCCCTCTTAGGCTCAGTGGAGTCTTTTCTCTGCTTTATCAGTTCCTCTATGTTCTTTGGTAGAAATACTTATTACATGTTCAAGTGTGCCAGCCGTTTCATTACATTTCAAAATGGATGCCTTGGCTTTCCACAATAGTGAGCCAGAAAATACTCCTTTCTTCTACTTTTTCATCCTAGCCCATAGAGGAGGAAGTCGGCTAACATATTAGCCCTTACAGGCTTCCCATAGGAAGAGTGACTGGTCTGACTGGTGGCAGTCCAAGATATTCTCAAAAATCATTTTTCTGGGTGCCTGGGTGGCTCAGTGGGTTAAAGCCTCTGCTTTCGGCCCAGGTCATGATCTCAGGGTCCTGGGATCGAGGCCCGCATCGGGCTCTCTGCTCCGCGGGGAGCCTGCTTCCCCCTCTCTCTCTCTGCCTGCCTCTCTGCCTCCTTGTGATCTCTCTCCCGCTGTGAAATAAATAAATAAAATCTTTAAAAAAAAAAAAAATCATTTTTCTACCAGTGCTAATGTTCCCCACTTTAAAAGCCAATGGGAGTACTTTCCTGTTCTTTTACCTCCTATACCCAGGTGCGTACAACAACCTCTGTCCCCTTGAGTTTGCATGCCTAGACAGGGCCCAGTGTTTGCCTTCTAGAGGTCTGTAGTATATTATTATGGTTTATATTATTACATATTGCAATGTTAAGTGGACACTTAGGTTCCAAATAATAAGACAAGACCCCATGATAACCTTGGGTCTAAGCATTTCAGTGTAAAAAAATACCATATTAGCATAACATTTAAGGAGTTATTAGGTATTTACCTGCTTATGAACAAAAACTGTGATACCCTCGTGGTCAGGACTCTGGAAGGGAGATGAAAGATATCCTCATATCTTATATCCTTACCAGCATTTACGAACCAAGTGACTCAGGGGAAGCAAAGCCCCTAGAACCATTATGGTGGTAGGTGTCAGTACATTCTGAAATGGATTTGGTAGGCATGACTTGACAAAGCTAGTTTTCAAGCCATCTGTGGCTGGGTCTCTAGGTACTAGGCTACAGATGAGCTTGGCCAAAACAGTTATTTCAGGAGTTAGAAGTCTAAGCTCATTTGCCAGAATCATAAGCAAAGATCAAGGGTGGGAGGGCTTGGGGCAGAGAGGGATTTCTTTCCTGGAAACAGGAAATCAGAATAAAGGTGAAGTTCTTCTCCGGAATACTCTGCAAACAGTTACTTTAATCAACATTGCCATAAGACCCAAAACCTAAAGCAGTTTTCTCAACTCTGGTGCACATTAGAATCAGAGAGGGAGTTTTGGAAAAATATATGTCTGATTCCTAAACTTTACAACAGACCAATTAATAACAAAATCTCCAGGGGAAGGGGTCCAAGCAGTATAGCCAGGTTTGGGAATGAATAGGCAGCATAAGTACTACAGAAATGTGCAGGGAAAGATTTTTGTTGCACTGAATTTTGTAAGGCAGAAATCTAACCAGTTTTGCTATTTGCTTTTATTCTCACTCATATATTTCGGCCAGGGCTGATGGACTAGTAGGAGGAAATGTCTGCTTTGGTTGCACCGGGAAAACAGGTAGAAGGAAAAGCATTTTTGTGCTGACGGAGAGGTGAAGGTTTCAGTTTAAAAAGCCAAGGAGAGGCAAGGTTTTGGAGAAGGGGGAGTAGGTCTCATTTGGGTTTTAAAGAACTGGAAGTAGTTTTGAAGGTTAAAATTATACAGGAGAGGCTAACAAGAATTATGATAACCTCCCTATTTATTTAGATTATCCTTATGACCAGCATTACTGTAGGTGTGCTAATAAACTAAAGACTGTTTTGAAACTCTCCCTTTTTTTTTCCCTCTGTTCACTCTAGACAGTTCAGAGTACCACCAGGAAAACTCAATTTTTAAATTTCAGGTCCAGCCAAATCATTAAAATAGCGAGGGTGGCTTAGTGGCTTCATAAAAATTAAATCAGGCACACATTTTGAGTAAGCTCATTATGGAAATAAGAATCCACAGAGCCATTTTAAGGTTGATGCCCAACCCAAGATCTTGCCATTATCTTATGTGTGTGTATATCTATGTGTGCTGGGATGTCCAGTATGTGCTTATATAAAAATGCCTGATGGCAGCCCCTCTGCTTTCCCCAATGGATATTTTGATTTATACTGCTTCCAGCTTTATTCTACTTCCACTGATTAGTTTGCATTTACATTTTCATAGCATCCAGCTGCTCAGCATTCGTGATTTACATTCATCCAATGTAATTAAAGTATTTGTTGTGGGTTTATAAGCTTTTTAATGGTCTATATTTCTGCATTTTGTGTCTCTCCTTTTCCAAATTTATTTTATTCATCAAGCTGTGTCCTAAAAAGCAGTAGAAACAATTATCTCTAAAGTATGTTAGTATACAGCATGAATAACACTCACGCTGGATTTAAAACTACCCTCGCTCGAATTACCAATTCAGTGCTGAAAATAAATGTCTCTCTCTCCAGAAATTAGAATCTAATTATGTACAATAAACCATGTTAAATAATATCAAGGGTCTAGCCTAAACCAACAAAGACTCAAACATCCCCGCAGAAAGCTGAAATGTTCCGGCTCACATTTCCTCTTCAGGGCCAAGGTTATTTTCAGATGCCTCTGGCAATGTTGAGAGTCTGTCCAGGTTTCAACCCCATAGAGTTCAAGAGCTCATGAAGGAAGGAGGAGCCTGTTTTTCTTGCCTGGTGCTCATCACAAACCGATTTGGTAAATACTTTGATGTCAGTCCTCTGTAATTAATAGTTAGCTGTGGCTCTGGGAAGTAACAACAAAGTGACAAACTATTTACAATTTTACTACAGATGGAAATTATCTGATGTAGTCAATAACTTCAGTGTAGTTTCAGAAACTGAAATAATCTCTATGATTTAAATTCTCCTTGACCTCTAAGGCCTGACTTCTCACTTTGAAGTCTCATTTGGCATTAACCTCACTCCATATTTGATTTCATCTTTGGACGTATGTCTGTAAAATCCTAGAATCAGCAAACCTTGTCTTCTAAACTCAATTCTTTGAGGGTTTTGTTGTTGTTGTTGTTTGTTTGTTTGACCAATATAAATACCACCGATTTATCTTATGAGATGCTAGGGCACACTTTTCATCTATTTCAAGCCACAGGTCAAGGCTAACATTTTAAAGAAAACCCTGCCTGGTTCATACCAAAAATTTACTCTCAGCATCAGTCATTATACATTGTTCACACATTGCCACAGTTATTTTACCCTTGGGTCTGTTTATCTTTTTAGTATTTGTGCTGCTTTAACTATCTGCTCTCCCCTGTATTGTTGAAGATGGAGGGTAAGAGATTGCCCTTTGTTTTAATTGGTTCTGAAGACAGCTTTAAATAATTGCCAGAAAAAAAAAATTGGGTAAGAACAAAATGGACCTTCATGCCAACTGACTTCTGCTGGAAATAGAAAATGTATAATGGGACAATTATAAAAACCTTTGCTATGCTAATTAGAATGATAATGTTTGTGGTCCATAATCCTTGGCATGCTATTATTAAAATAAGGTTTTTTGCTTTTTTGTTTTTTAAAGATTTTATTTATTTATTTGACAGAGAGATCACAAGTCGGATGAGAGGCAGGCAGAGAGAGGAGGAAGCAGGCTCCCTGCCTAGCAGAGAGCCCAATGCGGTCCTCGATCCCAGGACCCTGAGATCATGACCTGAGCCGAAGGCAGAGGCTTTAACCCTCTGAGGCACCCAGGCGCCCTTACTAAAATAAGTTAAATAATTATAGAATATGCTCAGTGTCACATGGCTATGCAGGCTTTCATTGAGTAGCCTACTGAGATTCTGGTGTAATTTTTTTTTTTTTTTAATGGCTGTTTCATGAATTTAACTGAAATCCCACCTCTGAACATTTAAACTACAACTCCTAAGAGATGACTCTCTCTTTGGAAGACATAGCTACCAGAAACTTTATTTAAAAAAACGTTATTTTTGAAATAATTCTAGACTTAAAGGAACATCCTAAGAATAGGATAGTAGCGGCGCCTGGGTGGCATAGTCACTTAGGTGTCCGACTCTTGGTTTCCACTCAGGTCGTGATCTCAGGGTCGTGAGAATGAGCCCAGCGTCACTGGGTCCTCGGTGTGGAGTCTGCTTGAGGTTCTCTCCTCCCTCACCCCCTTCCCCTCCCACTCATGCCCTCTCTAAATAAATAAATAAATCTTTTAAAAAAAAATAGCGTAGTAGTTTCCTAATGTTGTTCTGAAAAAGAACCACAAATTTAGTCCAACTGAACTACAGTCAAGGCATCAGCAGGGCTGTGTTCCTCCTGGAGGCTCTGAAAGAGGCTCTTTTCCTTGCCTTTTCCAGCTTCGAGAAGTCCCCTGCTTTACTCGGTTCATGGTTCCCTGCTTACATCTTCAACACCAGCAGTGGAGCACCCTCAGATCTCTGGGACTCTCCTGCCTTCCTCTGTCATTTTCAAGGATGTTTGTGATTACATTGGGCCTACCTGAATAATTCAGGATAATCTTCCCATTGCAGGATCCTTAATTTATTCACATTTGCGAAGTCCCATTTGCCGTGTTACTTAACATATTTATAGGTTAGGACTAGGACAGGGATACCTTTTGGGAGGAGGGGGCACTGTTCTATCACAAAGAGTATGAAGAATTTTTATATATTCTCCACCTATAGTCTCTAAATGTTAACATTTTACCACATTTGCCCTATAGATTTTTCTTCTTTTCTCTCTCTGCTTATACACATTCTTTCTTTCTTAGCCTTACGAGAGTATGGTACAGACATGATGTCCTTTTATCCCTAAATACTCAATGTGCATTTCCTAAAAACAAGCTCATTCTCTTACATAATTACCGTAAGATTTATCCAAATCAGAAAATTAACATTGGTAAAATACGATAAGCTAATCTACAGACCCGTTTCAGATTTTGCCAGTTGCACGATAATGTCCTTTATAGCAAAAGAAAATCCCAGAACATATGTTGCATTTGTTAGCTATTATATCTCCTTTGGCTCCTTTAACCTGAAGCTGTTTTTCATTCTTTCTTTAGTGACATGTATAATTTTTAAGAGGACAGGTCAGTTACTTTGGAAAATGTACCTCAGTTTGGGTTCGGTGTTTTCTTGGGATTAGATTCAGGTTATACATCTTGGGCAGAACTAGCTCAGAGATGATCTTGTGTTCTTTTCAGTGTATCATGTCAGGAGACACCAGAAACCATTGCTGGACCTGAATTCCAGTCTCACTAGTAGCAAGGCCCAAAATGAACTGAATTTTCCGTTTGTCTGAATCTGTGCTAAACACTCTTTTTTACCATCTCATTTAATTGATCATATTTGTTTTCCCTACAACTGAATGAGAGTCTATACCGCTGATGCTATAAAGACCTAGAATGTGAACCCTTGGTCTTTTTACTCCAAATGCCACCCTCTTTCCACTTTATTTATAATAGCATCACTAAGTTTTCATATTTAAGACTGACCAAGACAGCCTTAATATGCCCACGAGCTTAACTAAACTTCAGATAGGTTCTTCCCAAATGTGGGCCCCTGACCTCTCTTTCCTTAACCATCTATTTTAAAAAGCTTGTGGTTGTGAATTCTTTCTCTGATACTTTGAGATGTAAATCTTGTCCCAGCCTCTTGCCAGTTACACAATCCAGATATGTTTTTCTCAAGGACCTGGAAGCCATCTCTTTGAAATATCATCATCAGGAAAGAGTGCACCATTCTCTGGGCCTCTGTGACAAGGTAGGAGCCTAACTTTTTAAGTGACGGTTAGCAAACACACTGACCAGCCTCCCTTGTTCATATCCAGTACTTTCTCACTAACTCACCCAAGCCCATAAGTGATCTGCCTGCCTTCTGTTTCAGTGGAGGTAAGTCCAATCTCTTCCCCCTACTGCAAGAATCTTAATAAAATCTTGTCCAGTGTAGTATTTCTTTTATAGGTTTACGTGAAAAAAAATGATTTTAATATATAAAAGTCATGTTTCCTCCAACAAATATAAATGATGACAAGAATAGCAGTTTTAGTAATTTTTCAATGGCTCTCGAATCACATATTATTTAAGAGCTCCCAAGTTGACATAGCCATGGTCTTGTTATACCTTCCTGTTTTGTCATTGAAACAAACACCTAAGATTGTCTACTACCCATTTCAAGGAATGTTTATGCATGTGAGCTGATGGGAGCTGTCAGGTTAGCGCCATACCATCTCTCTTTGCTTAATCCTTAAAACATTCCTCTCTTTGCTTAAGGAGTTGGGTTTCTGTCTTTTGCAAAGGAAGGAGTTAATGTTCTCATCACTTAAGATGTACTTCCACCACTGCCGTGGTATGGAGTCCTCTGTTTGGAGGTATGCATAAGAGTGGTTTTGACTGTCCAGAAACTTCAGGGTAGATGGCAGGACTTAGATTTCTGCATCCTTACTTTTCTGGCTCTGCGCATGAGGGTTAAGGAGAACGAAAGAGTATACATTTTCCTGTGTTAAAGACTGTGACTTTTTTTTAAATCCCAGGAATAGGTAACAGATGAATATCTTTACTACTAATCCTCAGTTTCCAACTTCAAAATTGCCTTGCTTCACCTTTGATTTTTTTGCTTTGTCTTCGAGGTACCCAGCTCCCACCGTGACTTTTTCACAGATACCTTTTCTCATTATCCTGAGAATATTTATACTTTCTTTAAAGTTTTCTCTACGTCTTGCATTAGCTCTATGTTATCCAAGTTTTTATACTCTAGCTGTCCCAAATATTGTAGAGATTTTCTTCAACTAACTGGTGAAATCTGGCCCCATACTCGTATTTAAACGTAAAGTACTGAAAAGCTAATGGAAGCTCTGTCTGTGTCCCTTCCCACCAACCTCACTTGCCTGTTTACTCGGAGTACTTCTGAACAGCATTACTTTTCATTCCATCTTATCAGTCAGGAATCCTACAGCTGCTGCCTGTGGGTAGAAGCAAAGCTGCAGGATGGTGGGTGCTAAGGGTAAGATGAAGTGTGGGGAGCTAGGAAGTTCATGATTCAAAATAAAGACTGAGATAGAGTAACATTTTTGGTTTTCATTTCACCTGCTTGATAACATATTTCATGCTGTGAAGTCCACAGCCTCTCTGGCTCCATTTTGCCTTTTCAGTGTTTGTGTGCGTCCTAAGGGGAAGTAGGGGGAGGGAAGGGCTAGCCACCTGATGGCAAGAATTGGGGAGGAGGGAAGGGGAGCTCCTAATGCTTTTTATGCTTAATTTTAGCTAGTTCTCTCTTCCCTGCCTGGAATTCCTTATTCTTATGCTGGAGTTTTCCAGCATAAGCTGCCCTGTTTTTGTTGGTTTCCGTTGTTGAAGAGGAAGAAATTCCTCTCTCATTTAGGGTCCTTTTGGCCAGCTTAAGAATCAAATTGACATGAGACAGATGAGCAGGAGAAAGTCAAATTTAATTTCATACGTATGGGGAACCCACCCAGACATGGAAATTCCAAAGACAGGCAAAATGAGGTATATTTGTCATTCTGAACTAAGAAGAAGGGGGTAGGGGTCTGGCACTTCAAAGGGAAGACCTGTAATTCACAGGAATATGAAAAAGTAAATGTTTGGTAAACAAATGTTTGCTGAGCTACTTAGAAACAATGGGACATAGAGGACTTTGATCCCAGGGCCTTGCTAGGTTCCTCCCCATCTACCAAACCTAGTTCAGGTCCTAATGTAGTTATCTACAGAGATAGTTCTCTTCTTGGAGCAAGTCCTCTAAACTCTTCTAGGGAAGTTGTGTGGGGGTGGGGAGGAGGGGTAAAGAGATTTTCCTGAATCTGCTGGGTTTTGATTGCTTTGTTATTATTTTTTCAAAATAATCTTCATGCTAAAATCCTCCATCTTGGGGCAGCCTGCCCGGGACCCCTATACCACTTATATGGATACCTTGTCTCTTCCTTTGTCCTGGTTCCTTTCTTTCTTGTTCCATTCTTTGTCCTTGTCGGTTCATAATTTTAATGGATTTGATGAAGGTACAGAAGTAGATCCAAGAGTTCAGTCCACCATGTTTAACTGTGGGTATAACCATTTTTTAATTTAGATTTCCCTGCTTTGATGACTATCTCTTTACAGCATCTCTTTTCTAACTAGATTTAACTGCCTGGAAAACAGGTATGTCTTCATACCTGCTTTTGTGTATGGCATGCATGCATCTTATCTTTGTGTACACGTATAGTATTTGTTGTGAGTTTTAGAACTCTGGTATTGGCTGCTACTCCTTAAGCACTCTCATTTGCCAGACACTCCCAGTGGATTAATTCATTTATGCATTATATCACTCTTGTGTCCTAAATATTACTATTTTTTTTAAAGATTTTATTTATTTGACACAAAGAGATCACAAGTAGGCAGAGAGGCAGGCAAAGAGAGAGGAGGAAGCAGGCTCCCTGCTGAGCAGGGAGTCTGATGCCAGGCCCAGGGCTAGATCCCAGGACCCCGAGATCAGGACCTGAGCAGAAGGCAGAGGTTTCAACCCACTGAGCCACCCAGGCGCCACTAAATATTACTATCGTTAGGTCTGATTTATAGAGGAGAAAACTGAGATGTTCAAAGGTCAAGTAACTTTGCCCAAGTTCTGCTATGAGACGGTAGAGCTGGGATTCAAACACAGGCAGTTTGGCTCAAGTCTGTGCCCTGAACCACGGTAGCCCATTGCCTGTCCGCTGTGTACCTTGCACATATGTATCTGTACCTCTATTTATCGGTCTTACAGCGCGCTATCTGCTATACAGATTTTTTTCCTTTTATTGATATGATTATTACAGTAACTGAGAATAATGTTTGCCTGAGAACAGAGGTTTGTATCCTTGGAGGACGGATGGCCATTGACACTGTGCTGCACCTTCTTACCCCAGCCTTAGTGGCGTGCCTCGTTCATAGAAAGCTCAGTGAATGTTTATTCTTTCACTTTATTTTGATACCCAAACACGGGAAATTTTATCCATAATTTGGGCTTTATACAAATTCTTTAATCTGAAAATATTCTTGCATCTATAATGTAAGCTGTTTTTAGTGGGGGGTGGAAGGACCAGTTCTCACAGAGCCCTTATTTACGCAGGAATTGTTTACTTCTGGTTTGAACTGAAGAATCTATTATACAAGCCGACTGTTGTATTCCTGTAAGCACTTTGCATTTAGATGTACTCTCTTTAGGGTCCGCTGTACATGATTTTAAGCCATTTAAGTTTAGATGAGCCCTGGACTGCATCTGATCAGGACAAAACTGCCTCTTTTGAAAAAGAGTGACTTAAACTTCTGGACGCGTTTCAAGAATGAAAATTTTGGCTTTTTTTTTCTTCTTTTTTTCTCTCACAAAAGATAGAACCCTAAGTGCTTGACTCAAAAAGGGATAAATGTATATCCCCTTTCCTCCCTTGCAAATACACAGCACACACCTTGTTATCAGGTTTGAGGTCATAGTCAAGGCTATTTTTTCAGCATGTAGAATGTTAACAAAGGAAAATGAATGCCTTTTCATTGTCAGGTCAGGTCACATCTTCCTGCTATCTTTCTCCTTCACTCTTTAATTTATTTATTTATTTATTTTTATTTAATTTTAAAGATTTTATTTCTTTATTTGACAGAGAGAGAGAGAGATCACAAGTAGGCAGAGAGGCAGAGAGAGAGGAGGAAGCAGGCTCCCTGCCTAGCAGAGAGCCCAATGCGGGCCTCGATCCCAGGACCCTGAGATCACGACCTGAGCCGAAAGCAGAGGCTTTAACCCACTGAGCCACCCAGGCGCCCTATTTATTTATTTTTTAATTGAAGTGCAGTTGACACACAATGTCACCTTAGTTTCAGGTATACAGCATGGGGATCTGACAATTTATATGTGATGCTAGGCTCACCAGGAATGTAGTTCCAATCTGTCCCCGTGAAACACCATTACAATACCATTGATCATATTCCCTGTGTGGTACCTTTCATCCTGTGACTTCCTCATTCCACAGCTAAAGGCCTGTACCTCCCACTCCCCTTCCTGCTTTTGGCCCTATACCTCCTCTCCCCTCCCCTCTGGTGACTATTTTTAAATAAGAAAGCAGTGAGATTCTTAGCGTACATTTTGACAAGAGACTCAATTAGTATTAGATTTTTTTCAATGAGTGACGATTTGCATTCACTTCAAAATAGCCTCAAGCCACGAACTTCTGTCACAAAGCTCACCTGAGGGCTTGCAGTAGGCAGCGACTTTGCCGTCATTACTGATCTTTCTATGATTCGAAATAGAAATGGTATTTTATGTCTTATTTCCCAGCTCCTCTGCTCAACAAAATTCCCTGTACATGATTTGGAGCTATCTATATGTACTCTTCTAAGAGAGGATTAGAGAAATTAGAACCAGTGACCTTCCAGGGCAAAGCATGCAAACATAGACTTAGTTTACTCTTTATCTGGACTTTTAGGATATATTTGTGCCTACGTGGTATATCTGCGGTTTTTATCCACAGATAGTTCATTAGGACTAGATGATAGGACAAATCTGTTTTCCAGTTCTAATAAAACGAAAATGAATAAAACAGACTTTCCTTAAATTTAGCAGGTGATGTCTCATATTTTATAGCAGTATTCAAAACAAGTGGTCATAGGCATATTTAAATTTAGCTTCTGTTTTCTCTTTCCTGCTATCTCTCAGCGATCTATGCGACTGTTCTCCTTTTCTTATTTTCTCAGAGCTTTGGTATTATCTCCTCTATGTCCCTCTTGGTTCCTTTTTTCTTCTGGTATATAATTAAATTTCATGAAATAAATATGGATTCATTCTGCTGAATGTTAATATGTTGAACTCTGCTGTTAGTTTTGGCCATTTGGGGAATGCTGTAAAAGTCTTTTGGAATTTTCCCAGAACTAATAGGATTCTGAAAAGAAAAATCCATCAGTTTACTCCCCAAGTTTGATCGTTGTTGGTTTCTTAATGAAAGAATGTGACCTTTTCTTGATGAACTTGGCATTGATCAGACTCGGAGTTGAGAGGCTTGCCCAGAAATTCAGGGGCCACAGGACAAGTGGATGTGTAGCAAGAATCTGGTTTTCCTTCTCAGAATCCATTGCACTGTTCTTACTCGACAAAGTTGTACTTCACCTTCTTGTACTCCCCTGTCATTAGCAGGGGAACTACCTCAACACCTGTGTGATTATTTGTGGCACTAGAAAGTACTGTACTTTTAATACAGCCATGCCATTTACATAATGTTCTTACACACTCAGGAAGTTTTCTCTTTCCTCTCAGCAAAATTTGCATCTCAATCTTTCTTCGTTGTAAGAGCCTCCAAAAACCCTTAAATCACAGCATTTCTGAAAACATGAAAGTTATGATTTGACTTTCCCATTGCCTGTTTATCCATTGGATTAGTGATTTTCATTAACCTCGGGAATTTAAGGAGGCAGAGCTCCTGACTGAGAATAGATCTTTATCATGAAATCAAATTATCAGATGAAATCTTAATTAGGATTTGCACTGCTGATCAAAGGAACATCCAAGGGATTATGTGGCAAAAAAGGAAACACAGAATCTGCCCAGGGCCAATAGATGGATTTTCTCCGTGATGCTTTCATACATGCTAAAGTAAGTTTTTGGACACATGGCCCACTAATAAACTAGAAATATGAATCTGTTCTGTTTAAGTGAGCTTACTAATTCATTATTTGAGAGTCCTTCTAAAGAGAAATATGAAAGGTGCTGAAGTAAAATAAATCCTGGATCTGTAAACTTACTTAATTTTATCTCATACCACCATCTCTGCCTTTATTTCAGCCTCTGAAATCATTCATTACCCATGGGGCTTATAAAGGATGAGACCGCCAAGGGAAGGCCGTCTAAGCAAACTCATAAGATTTAGCACAGACCAGGGCCCAAAGAAGGAGCAAGTCTCTGTGTTAGTCTTTTTAGGGATAAGCAAAAAGGAATAAAAGTCTGACGTTAGGTCAGAGAAATCGGCTTACGGTCTAAAATCAGCTTACGTGCCTGTGAAGCTTTGGCCAGCTACTGGTACTGAACATCTTCTAGCAACAAATTCAGTCTCTAAAGTCCTGAACCAGTGAGAGCCACGCCTATCATCAGACTCATCATCCCCCCTCCACCCCCCTCAGTGAGTTTGGAATTAGCCTATGGTCTTCAAGCTAGTGTGATCCCCCCTGGGATTCATTTCATGTACTCAGCTGATATTAGTTGATCATCTTTATGTGCCAACTGCCTTGAGGGGTGCTGGGGAAACAGCAGTGGAAAACACAGCATTCCCCTTTTTTTTTTAATTGAAGTATAATTGACAAATAATATTAGTGTCAGGCATACAGCATAGTGAGTTGGTATTTATATACATTACAAAATGATCACAATGATATGTCTAGTTACCATCTGTCACCATACACAGTTTTTATGTATACAGTTAACTGACAAAAATTTCAACATTTTTAATAAAAATGGCAGGTGCTATGTTAGAGGTAAATATGACAAAGGATACAAGAGGAATATAGAAGACACTTATCAGATCTACTTGGGGGAGAAGGGGTCAAGGATGACTTTAAGGGACTTCAAAATGTCTCCCTGGAGCGTAAAGGGTATGGACAGCTGTGTGGTGGGGTTCACACCAAAGAAGTCAGACTTTATCCTTTGGGCAATAGAGAAAGTAAATGGAAGGTTTTGATCACAGGGGAGATATGACCCATTGGGCATATTAGAAATAACCGGAGACCACTGGGGAGCACAGTGTGGAAATGAGTAATACCACTCAAATTTCTTGCCTGGGCAGATGGGTAAGTGGTGGTCTGGTTGACCGATGTAGGGACGACATGAAAAGTAGATTTTCCAGAAGGCAGTATATGGTAAGTTCAACTCTGTATGTATTTAATGTGGGACGGCTGCAGGCATCTGCATGGAACTGTCCATCAGGCAGTGTGCACTGTTAACAGGAGGTGGAACTCGGGAGACAGGTCTCCACTGCAGACATTTGGGGGTTGTCATTCTAGAGCTGATGAGTGAAGACATGAGGATTGAGAGTAAAGAGAAGAAAACTTACAGGATGTACGGAGAAAGAGCAGCTCATCTCAGGAAGATGAGCAGTGTCTTCCTGCACTCCCTGCCTGAGGTGCCCTTGCCCTGTGATTTGTTTTCTGTCTTGCTTTCCGATTCCTATCCCAGCTCCCTGCTGGGATGACATCCCTGCTTTAAACCCTAAGATCACTTTGTCCGAGCCGAGCAAGTCTGTGAGCCCTTACTTACCGAGTCCCTTTTCAGAGTAGATGAGGCACTGTTCCTTTACCACCAGCTAGTGACTGAAATCCAGCTCTAACCCAGTCATTTTCTCTTGGGACCAAGCTACTTTACAGCTCTTCCCAAAAACTCCTCGTGTTTAGTCCCTTCCACACATACCAGACCAGACTCTTTGGATATCAACACTATTCCAGATTAAACTCAAGACTGTCATGCTTCCTTGGCCTGCTGGGTGCCTCCTTTTGTATTAAGTATATTTGAACTTTGGAGTCAGACAAACCTCAGTTTAAAATTTGACTCTACCACTTAATAACTTTGCCACCTTTGGCAACTTACCCTTTCTGAACTTGATTTTCTGTATTTACGAAATGGATTAATAATTCCTACCTGCCAGCACTATTTTGAGGATTGAACATATATATAAAGTTCTTGGCACTTCTCTGTAAATTAATACATTTTACTTCTTTCTATATTTTTCCCCAGCTTGATTGTAAGTAATGTGAGAGCAGTATGATACAGTGGAAGTAACAACTGCATATAGTAAATGCTTAAATGTTTATATTTTTAGAGTCCTAAAATGGGTTTCAAATTACCTTACTTCTGTGTGAGTGATTTTATGTATGCCAGTTCTTTTTGAGCTTCAGTTTTCTCATTTGTAAAATGAGGATAATAATACCTGTGTTATTTACTTCACAGTTGTCATGAGCCTCAAAGATACTGCAGGTGACAGCACTTGCAAAACTAGAAAGTTCTTTAAAAATATCAAATATTATCTGAAGCACCCTGCTTTTCTCATAGGAGATAGGAATAAACTTCTATTTTTGATATTCTAATGTGGACATATTTGACACTCCAGACTTGGCCAGAAAATATTAATTTATTGCTATTTAGTTGAATTGCCTACAAAGGACATCTCAACTGCAAAGAGACTCAAGAAGATTTTTTATTGCTAGGGTCTAAATTGGTCTACAAACATTTAGTGGAACAGTCAGTGAAAGGTAGTTGTGTCTGGGGCCCTAGGAATACAGGGAAGAAATATCAAAGACCTGCCTTTCAGGAGTTTGTGTCCTAGAATGAAGAGAGTCAAATAAATAATTACTATCAGACTGATAAGCTCTTTGACTTAGTAGATAGGTAGGTGCCTCGTCAAGGCTGATGGGAATCAGGGAAATCTTCGAGGAGGTGATAACATGTTGGGTTCTGAAAGATGATCAGGGAGAGTTAGCCAGGTGACACTTGGGTGTGGAAGTGGAGGCCTGGGAAGAGATTTCAGGCAGGAGGAGCAGCAACAACAAAGCAAAGTCATTCACACATTTGAGCAATCCAGATTCTAACCCCACTGCATTCATTTGGGGAATCGAGAAGGGTTGGGGAGAGGGGGAGGAAGAAGCAAGCCTATCCCTCCAGGGATCTGGAAAGGATTCCGTGAGAGCACGTACCGGACATACCCAGAGCCCGAATCTGCACCACGCTTGCTGTGTGCTCTCACTGCTCTCAGCACGTGATGTAGATGAACTCATTTCATCTTCCCAACAAGCTCGTGAAGTAGATGCTGTTTTTATCATCATCCCCATTTTACAGGTAAGGAAACTGAGGCAAGGAGATGAAATAACCTGTCCAAAGGCGTGCAGGCAGTAAACGGCTGCTTTGGCTGGTCTGACTCTGAAGCCTCTGCTCTCAAGGGCCACATTCGCTGCCATGCTGAGCAGAGCGCCCAGGTGTCTCAAGACTATTTCTCTTTCTGTCTAAGAAGATGTTGTGCTTTTTGTGTGCAAAGTGATTTCATTTTCCTCTTGTGATAGGAGAGGAATAGCTCCTGAAACTCTACAGATAACAGCTTAATAAGAAAAAAAATCTGTGAAATGAAAGAATAGCAGATGTTAAAGGGAAGCTATGAAAGGAAGGGTCTCCCCCTCCTCAGTAATTAACTGAAAGCCATCCCTCTCCAGGCAAGAACACAGATTGTCTTCTTGATTAAACTAGAGGCAGTGACCCAATCCACTGATCTTAGGCAGTTATTATTTCAAGGAGCCATTTACCCAAAACAAACCTGTTTTTTTCCTGTCTATATGTTAGTATCTAGCTCATGTAATAAAACTCTTTATAAGAAAAGGTTCTTCAGGTGCCAGTTTGGATAGCCTCCTGATGTAAAACCACATAGGAATGAGGTCTGACCACCCCTTTCTGACTCTGCGATCTTGGCCAACCAGTCAGTTTACCTCTCATTGTGTCCACTTCCCAGGGCTGCTTATGGAGTGGCGACAATATTCTGAAATCCCCAAAACCAGGTCTGTGCCAGAATGAGCCCTCAGTAAATGATGGTGGTTGTCATCATTATTTCAAAAAATCACTCAACTTTCTTAGAAAAATTGAATCCCTGAGACTTCTTTGCCTGTCCGTACTTATCATTGATCTTTCTATTTTAAAGCCAATGATCATATTCTATTTTGAAGTCTAACAAATTCTAATCTCTCAGAAAGGTTCAAACAATATTATCATTCACTATGAATTTGAGCGGTCCTTCTTTCTACTTTGCTGACATTTGAGTTTGAATTAATTTCATTACAGCTGCACATCTCTCCTCTCACGGCGGTTATCTACACAATTGAGAATTATGGGCCACGCAAATCAGGTCGATGGGAAGTTCTAATTGTGCTCAGCTATCTTCCCTACACACCTTTCTTTACACTGCAGTCACTCCAACTGTGACTACAGTCACCATGTCAGAATGCTGGGTGACTCCGGCTTCTCTCTTACTCTTCGAATGGCTCAAGAGTGAACCTTCCCAGGATGTCCTTTGTCTCTAAAACTAACTTGTTTAAGAGCTTTCCTAAGTAAAAGCCCATAGTGCATTATGTACTGTGTATTTCAGGCAAATAAAATGTTTAAATCCACAGACTGAAAATGATCTTCACACATAAAATGAAATCTGATCAGTTTATAGCCTGACATGAACAGAACTCCCAAATTAGGCACTTCCAAATTCAGCACGGCAAACACTGCCAGCCGCCAAAGGAATTGGAGAAATCAAAGCCCTTCTAAATCTTCCTTCCATGACATATAAAAGATTCAGCAGAGTAGAGGTCAGAGAATATGAGGGGGAAAAATGTATAAAAGAAAAGAAAGATAGCTGATTTTTTTTTCCAGTATGAAGGGATAGAACCTAATTATTCTTTTATGCAGAAAATCCCTTTGGCTGTACACATGAATAAGAACACTCAAGGCAGCAACATTTTTCTTATAATTAGAAGAAATTATGATGTCTCTCTTGAAAGGCAGAATTTTCCTTATCATGAAAAACAGTGTTCTTTATCATCCTTACTTTTTATTAGAACCTTCAAAATGAGGTTTTCTTGAGCCTCTTGAAATAAATCCATTCCACTTTGAACTGCCGGAGCTAACTATTAAAATGGGGCCTGATTCATCCTGAGAAATGGCCACATGCCCACTTGGCCTGGAATAATAATGACTGCTAGGTAAATGATAAAGAACACTGAATTCCTTCATCCCACCACCTGAACTGTCCAAGATGGAAAATGTATTGATCACCCTTTTTAATAGGCTGGCATGTCTCATTTACACATGCATTTATTTT
Source organism: Ailurus styani (assembly GCA_002007465.1). NCBI lineage: Eukaryota > Metazoa > Chordata > Mammalia > Carnivora > Ailuridae > Ailurus > Ailurus styani. The sequence goes on along the minus strand of LNAC01000254.1, from coordinate 1,809,608 downwards.
TTTTTCCCAAGTATTTGTTAAGTGACTCTGTGAACAAGGCATTGGTGGGGAAGGGGCTTAGTTGGCTGTGGCTGCTATGGAAATTAAGTTAAACAAAACATGACACCTAAAAAGATGATACTCCTCAACGAAATGAAGAGAATTGTTTTTAAATAGAATTTGAAAACATTGGAAAGTAACGGTGTTTTAATTTCATGTCAACTCTTCATGGGGCACAGAGAGTACGACTCGGAGTTGTTATTAGCGGCTGATGAAGTATTGACTTCAGGGGTGGGAAATCCATGCAGTAGCTGCTCTGCTCAGCTGTCCTTGCTGGGTTCGGAGACAAGAGCCTCCTTCTAGGGCATGTCCTACAGAATGTGGCTTAGCCGTTCACCTCTCATTACTTGGTGTTCGCCCGCCCATGCACACGCTCCATGTATGCAAGTCTCTCCTGGGTCATTTTAGCTCACTTGTCTTTTATTGTTCCCCATGTTTTCTTTGACTCTTTTTGTAGTTCTTTTCCACTTCTGTTTCTCACATGCCTAAGGTACCTTTAGAAGGTCTGAAAAGAAGAGGGAAATAAATGAAAACCCTTCCCTTAGTTGTAGCTCTAACAGTTTCCATGCAAGACTATTTTGATTCCAGGTACCTTAATGATCAGCTTCCTTCTTCTATTAGATAGGAAGTTACTGGAGGGGAAAAGCTATGTTCTATGTGTTTCTGAACCTTAACCATCTAATCACCACCGTGGGTGCTTGGCAGGTAATTTATAAATGAAGAATTGATGCATTCTCTGTGTCACCTTAATGCTCCACATAGACTGTATTCAATTTATTTAAATTCAAATCTTTTAGCACCTGGCCATGTACAAGACTCTGTACTACATGGCCAGAAGGAGCAAAGCTGAGCAAAATGGAGTGTCTGTCCTTAGAAAGGTCTAAAGGGCAAAATAAAATGAATGTAAAGTAACCATAATAAAATAAAAAATTTAACTTTTGGGGTATCTGTAAACCCAGAGTTAGAACATGTCCATCAATAGGCATAAAAAGATCCTGATCCACCCTTCTCTTCCCTTTCTGTATAATCATAGACAAATATGTAAAAGACAACATTGACAGTCATCATCGAAAAGAATAAACACCTCCCATGACTGTACCACAGGCCTACGCACATGAGCTGTAAGCGTGTGACGCAAATTTTTTTTTTTTTTTTTTTTTTTTTTTTTAGAGCACAAAGTAAGGGATGGAACACATTGGGCTGAGGTGGCAAGAATGGAATTCTTAGAGATTATTTAAAAAGGGCCTACAAGGTGGGGCGCCTGGGTGGCTCAGTGGGTTAAAGCCTCTGCCTTCACCTCAGGTCATGATCTCAGGGTCCTGGGATCGAGGCCTGCATCGGGCTCCCTGCTCAGTGGGGAGCCTGCTTCCCCCTCTCCCTCTGCCTGCCTCTAGGCCTACTTGTGATCTCTCTCTCTCTCTCTGTGTCAAATAAATTAAAAATCTTAAAAAAAAAAAAAGGCCTACAAGGGTGGTAGAATATCATCAAGAAAAGAGAGGAGCATAACATTACATGTGGAAAAGAAGAACAATTAGTACCTTGGAAGCATAGAGAAGAATGGAGTGGAAGGGTCAGTGCTCTGAATGGTTAGTTTGGCCAGGAGATTGGGTTGGAAGATCGACAGGATACTCTTAAAGCTAGAGTCTCAGGGGCTGAGCCACCACTCAACCTCAAGAAACAAACATTTCTATCTAGATTTCTATGGAAGCACCTATAGGACTCCAACTGGAATGCCTGAGACCCAAATGGGTCTCTTTACAAGGAAAGCTTTTGAAATCTGTTGTCTCATGTCTCCTGCATTCTTCATTAATTGGGAAACTTAGGTTGTAGACTAAATGCTCAATAATTATTCATTGACAGACTACTGAGCCTTATAAAATATCCAAGACTTGAGCTGTGAACTAAAAATAACAAGTACATAGCTTTTTCCGATATTTGAGCATTAGTCCACAGTAACTGAGCTTTCTAACTCCTAGCAACCGTATCAGGTGGGAGTCTGATCAAAGTGTATGCAAATGGTTTTGGAAAAGATTAATGTTTTTTTCCTCCCAAATTGCTTTTGGTGTAAAGAGATCTAGAAATGTGTTACTCTATAAGTAAGAGAACTGGCATATTTTAGGAATACATCCTATATTATCTCAGCTATTAATTACATGTTCTCTTATGTATGTGAGCATTTATTCAAAATGTACATATCAATTGCCAGATCTGAGGCTCTAAATAAGATTGAGGTGATTGTGAAGATAAGGGAGGTAAGATTTCTGCTCATAAGGGTTCACAATTTAGGATGCAAAGAGGATAAAGAATGGTGGAAAAGGTTTTTGTCACTAAGAAGATCTCAATTCCCTCTCCAAATACTGCCACTGATAGCATTGAGACTAGGTAATCACTTATTTCTAACAATTGGTTCTGACAGATCAATTTTTTTGGATAAATTATATATTTAGCCATATACCTCTTTATTAAAACATCTATTTTTTGTGTGATAAGAAAAACAGCAATATTTAAAAATTATAATGCAGTCATTGGCTCTAAAGGATAAAATAATTAAAACTATCCAAAGAAATATTTTAATAAGATAGTCATTAGAAATATGTGGAGAGACAAACAATTTAGAAACCCAATGCCTTGTCTCTCGATGTTATGACCGAGCATAATATATTATTGTTAGTAGGAATAATTATGAAAAAAGGCTCACTTACATTGTATTTATTTTACAATAATTTGAAATAAACACAGCCCATAATCTACTTTTAGATCTAGATCAGAAGATTTAAGGAAGATGGCTCTCGTTGACGGTATCCTCATGACTGCCAAGAACACAGATGTCTTTAGAATCACTAAATAACTGTCTCATACAGTCTCTTCTCACTTTTAATGGTTCGAGTTCTTTATGTAGCCATCCATATAAACTACCTATGTGCCTAGTGTCTTTAATACTGTTTTTCAAAATGCCTGTCCAGTCTGCTGCAGAATAGATGCTGTTGACCCCAGGGTAAGTTTTTTCCATCCTAATTTCGGTTCCTCGTTGAGAAGAGGGTTTGAGAATGGAATTGTTTCTTGTGATCCTCACACATTCACAACTTAGATTTTTCAACAAAGGGTCTTTCTGGTTCACCCTTTTGGACAAATGGCTGGATCCTAAGGAGTTAACATAGTTTAAGACTTGAAAGAGAAAAATGTTCCTAGCAAAAAAAGGCTTACAGCAAAATAATGAGTGCCAAGGTTGAAGCTGCTCTTTCTTTGCTTTAGTGCTAGAGCTGCATTATTCACAACTGCCAATCAGCTAATCTGAAAAGAATTTGTTCTTTACTGCATTTCTCCTTTATTGCTCCCACCCCACTGGTCTGGTGTACATTGCCTCCAGCTAGGAGGGTTTAGAAATAGCTCCTAAACAGACAACAAATGCTAGTCTGTGAATCGAAGGGCAGTGGACACCGTGGAGAGAAAGGGCTTTTGCTCACCCCATTTCCTTTTCACATTTAGCCTTTGCTACTGCCGTCCTGAAAAGCTCGGGGTACTGCACAAAGGAGAAATTGCCTGTCAATTTCTGAAAATTCAACTCTGAGCTTTTACTGAAGATTCCGGGTATGGGACTGGTTGCAGCTCCCTGAGAAACTGGTAGTTAGAAAAAAAGAAGAAAAAGAAAAAAAAAAGAAAACCCTTTTAATTCTATAGGAAATGAATTTTCACAGATTCTGTGGCTACTGCCTAACCTAACACCATTAGGTGTGAAGGGAGGGAATGAGACCTCATGATTTATAGTTGAAAACAAGAGTCCTAGAGATGAGGGTGAGATCCACGTTCTGCAATTACCCCTACACTGATATTCAGTGTCCTTCCAAAGGCTTTTCCTGTTATTATGCCAAATGTGTGCGTGCGTGCGTGAATGAGCAACGTTAGTAGACGTATAAAAATAGATCTATGTGTAAATAATTGGAGGGGTATCTTTTAACCAAGCAAGGAGGAGTATCTCGGCCAATTTGATTAAGGCCCCAGGGTACTGTTTTCCCCTTTGGTGTATATTCATGAAGCACCAGTTAAGAATGTTGGAATTTATGTAGGTCTACTGGGGAGTAATTATCACTCAGCGCGTTAGCATGAAAAACCAGACATCCCTTGCCAGCTTTCCTCCCTTCCAAAGCAAAGCTAAACATTCACCGGGATTGAGTTAACCGGCCTTAGTTAAATTCTTGCACCAACTCACCAAGTGTCAGTACCAGAGGGACACTGGCTCCGGGTGCAGATACTGCTGTTCTGAGGAAAAGAGGACCCTGAGACGCTCTTGGTTGTAAACCAGGAATTGCTGCGTGCTCCACATGGGCACACACCCAGGGGATGTCTCCCTGGCAGGCTCACGGGGCGTGGACTGGGTCTGAGCTGGTGTGTCTCGCTGCTGCTGTTAGTTCCCGAGCTGAAGTGCCCAGATCTGGTCGGAGTGCTTGGCGGGCTGAGGGGGACGCGCAGTACACCTGACTCAGATGCAGGTGCTAGTTGTACTCCCAGCCTCAGCTCAGGCCAAGCAGACGCTGGAGCTTCACTGCCAGCCCCAGGCTCGCCGTCAGCCCCTCGTGACAGGCGCAGCGCCCCATCCCTCAGCACAGCCCTCTGTGTGGCCACCCCAACCCCGCCTTCACCACTGCCCCTCCAACGTCCCCCGGGCCCCCACCCTCCCCTCCCCTCCAACCCACAGATCCGCTTCCCCCACTGCACTCATCCCCTTTCGCTCCAGAGCCTCTCGCCTCCTAGGGAGGAGCGGGAGCACGAGGCCATCGGGCAGGCGGCGCACTGCGGACAGGACCGTGGGTCCCGCGTGCCCGGTACAAGTCGGCGTCAAGTCCACCAAACCGCGGCGTACTTTCGAGTCTTGGGGCGAGAGTCAGTACGGCTGGGTACCCGCTTATCCTGACAAGGAAACGTAATTGAATCACTGAACAGACCCAGCGGCTCCTAAAACAGTTAAGTCATTTTGGTTTTTTGGCCAGAGAGAGTTCATTTGTTAAGACATGCAACTGAGAATCTAATGAACGCATCGCTCTATCGGCTTGAAAAAATTTGCTTCTGCTGCCGCCATGACCGGGTGTGTATATAATGCCATTTAAGTGTGATTTTGTTACGAATGAACTGCATCCGTGTGACTTAAGTGCCCCTGCCTAGGTGTGTGTCTATAAATACTGCGTCTGGAGAGGTAGGCGGTGAGAAGGGGCGGGGGAGCGTGAGAGCGCAGGCGCAGGCACGCGACTGAAAGGGGAAAAAAAATTCCAGAGGACTCACTGCGGTGCAGTTTTACATACAGGCCTGTAGGAGCAACCGGAATGTTATTAGACCATAAAAGCACATCAGGCTGATTTATGGTTTCTGATCAAGGTTTCTGTGAAAATTACTCTGCATCACCGGCTCAAGGTGACTGCTACCATTAATGTGTGGAAAATAAATGAGATGGGGAGGCTGATAGCACAGGAAGGAAGGGAAGCGCTGAGGCAGTTTATACAGCACAGGTTCCCCATTTTGTTTTACAGTGCAGAGAAGCCTGTCATCAAAATGATTGCTGTGGGGCAGGAGAGGCAATTCTTGGTAATTAGATCTTATGGCATGTAGCTGATGCTTTCTTATAGCGAATACATCAGGATGGTAGGACGGATGCCTGGCTCGCTGCATGCCTTCTTTTCTGTTTCCTGCTCATAGTCAGATAGCAGAGTTTAAATCGAGGAGGAAAAACATGGCAGTGCTGTTTTCCTGACTCCATTTGTTTCGACTTGTATTCATTCCCGTTCTCCTGTGTTCCTGACTCTGTTTCCCATCCCCCCCCAAATAGATAATCTTCCAAATTTGAGACTTTCCAAAAGAAGTGATGGCTGGAAATAGTTTATATATTATCTGATCGTCACAAAAGAGTTGCACTGGCCTTTCCATGCCTGCCCTGTTTAGAATTTATCACCAAAGCATTTCATAGATGGAATGCCCAGCTGCTTGTTTAAGTGTAAACAAACACCATATATCCCAAGATTTTCATGTGAGATCGTTGCTGAATGCATGAAAGCTGTTTGCTTGAAGAATGCCCTCCCCTCCTTTTTTCTTTGTTCTTGTTGTCATTATGAACTCTGCCTGAGTATTTGCTTATGTTGGGTATCTCCAAATTGACTTAGACTTGGGAAATAGAATCTATTCCAGGAGTTTGAGTCTATATGCAAAGTAGAAAACCCTGCATTTCGGAATGCTTGAGATGAAATCGAGTAGATTAAAGATTTTAAAATCTTTTTTACTGCACCCCTTTCCTCAGCTCTTACAACTTGCCCTCTGGTGCTTCTGTGTAACATTCCACATCTGGAACAGGTCGGTGTCTGCTCTCACAGCTGGTTTCTGCTGTGGTGATGGCCATTAAGAGACATGACTTCAAGAAAACCCACAGGCCAGAGAATAAATACTCAGCCAAGCTAGCCAGGAAAGAATGGAAACCTGTATTCCTCTTACTCTATAGTTTTGAGTAAATTTTTAAATGACACATTCCACTCTAAATGCCTACTTTTAGATTATAGCAAGTCTAGATTGAGACTTTCATCCCTACACATGCAACACACACACCCTGGAATATTAATTGAGACAAATATTCAACATCGGTACTTATACATGTTGTCAACGATTCTCTCTCAAAAGCTCAAATCTAGTGGCCACCCTCCCCTTCCCCACCAAATACAAACTACAGAAAGATTTAAATGAGGCAAGGGATTCTAGTATCCATATAGTACTTAAAATTCTTCCAAAAGTTTTCACTGACATCATGTCATTTACATCATGACAGTGTCAAGAGATCACTAAGATTTGCATTATGATTTTGTACAGATGGAGATGCAAGCTCAGAGAAACTAGGTGTTTTGCTTGAGATCATCTCATTCACAGTAGTGGAACCAGTCCTCATTTTCTTTACCTTTATCTAGGCTATTATTGTGTTTTTTGTTTTGGTTTGATTTTGTTTTTTAAATCATTGTTCTGGGAGAAAACAGGCTGCTGTTTCTGTAGTGATTCTCCTATGATCAACAGGCAAGATACAAGAGGAGGCTTCTACCTTGGCTTCTTCGGTTGGCTCAGCTTTAGATGGACTAAAAGTTTCTATAGATCCTTCTAGAACTTTTTTTCTCCTCAAAATCTTGCTCACGAACCACACTGTTCAGAGATGAATAACCAGTCATGACCAACATCTTGAAAACAGAAAGGAACTCCCTTCCCATCTTCCATCTCCATATCTCACCCCTGACATACACGTGTGTGTGCCCCTTAACCACACACACACAACCATTCTGTTTGAAAGAGAAATTTTTGAGAGGAGCCAGCAATTCTTAGGAGTATATGGACACCCTAAATATAAGGTTAAATTAAAATTTAGGGCATCCTACATTTTCAGATTAACATTCATTTCTGAAAATAGTTGCTAAACTCCATAAAAAGGCAAAGGCACAACTAGAGGTTCTAGACGGACATGTGCCAAAGTAGAGTGGCATCTGAGATGTTGCCAGATTGCTGTTGCTTGATGGCCTGGCACAAGCTGAATGGATCTATTATGTCTCCCTTCATATGGGGTCATCCCCTCATCATGCAGCTTCATTTAATTTGGCAGAAGCTACCTTTTACAGTAAAAGATTCTACAATTTGCTAATTTCTTCAGCTTCAAAAGAATTATTGATCTTTGGAAAGGCCTATTTGTAAACTCAAGGATAATGGTAGGGTATTAGGAATTCAGGCACCTATGAGGGTATGGAAATGTTAGGGAGAAAAAGGCACGTTCATCCTTTAAAAGAAACAACGCTTTGCTTGAGAGTTGGAGAGTTGATTGATCACAGAGCTCCCTTTTTCCAAAAAAAATCTATTTCCAAAATCTGTCCCCTTCATGATCCTAGTGTAGTTTATTGGATTCACTTAGCATGTTCCAGCTAGAAAACTTGATCAGTGTTTTGGAAACTGTACTCGTCTTGCTGGAGAATTTTCAGTTCCAGATGTGGTAAAATCTCTTCCTCACTTGTATCTTCCCTGACTAAAACCTCAACATCTCCAACTCCTTCTTTTTTTTTTTTTTTTAAGATTTTATTTATTTATTTGACACAGAGAGAGAGATCACAAGTAGGCAGAGAGGCAGGCAGAGAGAGGGGGGAAGCAGGCTTCCTGCTGAGCAGGGAGCCCGATGCAGCCCTTGATCCCAGGACCCTGAGATCATGACCTGAGCCAAAAGCAGAGGCTTTAACCCACTGAGCCACCCAGGCGCCCTCTCCTTCCTAGAAGACGAAGTACTTAACAATCAAAAAGAAACTAGAACCACTGAGAAAAAAAGACTATCAGTTGCACAGAAAATATTTAGAAAGGCCTCAGGGTGGAACCATGCTAACAGTCTCAACAAGGTGGAGGGGAAAATACAGTGCCACACTAGTGTCTGAGCCCAGTGACCAGCTGCTTTGAAGTTAGTTACCGGAAGGATGCTCTGTGTGGATTAGAATTTTTTTTTTTTTGCTAATAATAATGAACACGATATATCTGACTTCCTACAAAAGGCCACTAAAACCTAATGCATGGCTAAGAGAAAGACACAAATGTCCTGGAGGCACCTATGTGTTTGTTTTAGAGGATCTAGTAAGTCAGAGGGGGAATGGCTAGAGATAGGGACCGCCTTTCCTTTCAACAAGATTCAGCTATCTACTCTCCTTTGCCTCAAGACAATAAGCAGAGTGGCTAAACTGCTTAAATCTTCATTCTTCATAATGCACAGAGCAGACATTGTCTCCCTTCAGAGAAACCCTGCCATTTCTTTCCCATAATTGGCTAGAAATAAAATGGCACGCTCTCTCTCCTCTGAGGAAACACACCATGGGAGGTGTTGTTAAATTTAGGTCAATGGATGGAATTGATTTGCCTCTTAGTCCTTAAAACTCAAAGCCCCAAACCCATACATTTCCTTGGAGAATCAGTGCTTATACAATGACCTTGTGTTTTGTCATTTTTGCTATAAAAATACCCAATTCTTTTAAGTACTGTAATTTTGAAAATTTCCATTTATTCTGGAAGACATCATCTAGTGGCCAGACAGAAGAAGCCAGCGGGATGACAAAGCCCTTCAATAAGCTGATCAGAATCTTTCCATACTTTACATGATAAATAGTTTACCTCAAGGAAGATTTCATTTTCCTTGTTAACCTTACTCAGTTTAATAAACTTGTACAGAAAACTTCTCTAGCTATGAAGCTCTTGTGTGTACAAGAGAACCCACCTCGAAACTTACCCTTTTTCATAGAGTAGAAAGAAAACTCACTGCTGTCAACCATTTTTAGGACAATCAGTTGTGGCAGTATATGAATGGTAAAGGCTGTTTTTTTTTTAATTTTTTAAGAAGATTTTATTTATTTGACACAAAGAGATCAGATCACAAGTAGGCAGAGAGGCAGGCAGAGAAAGAGGAGGAAGCAGGCTTCCCGCTGAGCAGGGAGCCCGATGCGGGCCTTGATCCCAAGACCCTGAGATCATGACCTGAGCCAAAGGCAGAAGCTTTAACCCACTGAGCCACCCAGGCGCCCGGTAAAGGCTGTTTTGATATAGAAATTAAACTTTCCTTTCCGTGTCACAGAAGTTTAGAATTAAGTATCCCTTGCCTTCAAAGAGAAGAAAATACATTATCAGGTTAATTAACTTTGGTTATAAAGGCTCAACACGAAGTGTTGGAAAAAAACCTGAAGAATAGTGAGGTATTATGGAGAAAACAAAAGAGAAAGGATCTGGGTACTTACTAAATATCTTAGACAGAAGCACAGAGGAAAGTACCTTGGACCTTTTCTGTCAACCCAGAAATTCTTTCTCTTCTCACCAGAGAGAGGGGAAGGTTGGCAGGAGTGTATCTAGGAAAATAGGCATCCTTGGTTGATGCCGATTTCACAGGCATGACAACATGATCCATGGGGAGCATGGCATCTTCCTAACAGACACCGTCTGAGCAACCAGAAGCTTGGAAACTGGCTCAACACAGCAGATCATGAAACCGTCATGTGTACCAGGTGTCAAACTGGTGTCCCTTTTATTATTTCTGTAGAGGATTTCCCTTTACTTCCAAACAACCACTTACCTAGAGATGGCCCAGCCAGAGTGATGCTTGTTAGTTCTTAAGTAAGCTGGGCTCCATTAGACTTATGCTTTGCAGATCCTATCATTCTTATACCACTAGGACCCTGACCACATAATGGCTCAAGACGAGAAGCCTGACATCATGACTTAAAGGCAGCAATGAATAGAAATAGATAGAAACCCACTTGAGCTGAGGTAGTACTTTTACTCTTGAAGGAAATGAAATTCTTGGAATTCACAGGTAGTACAGCCCAGTTATCAGTGTAGAAGAATCTATTGAGAACCAAGAATAGTCATTTGCCTAGAGAGTCCGCTATGCATATCTTCATTAACAACCCACTGACATAGTAGGTTGAACCATAAAAAATGCCAGATTGGCAAATGTTCAACCATTTAGGGTCTATTAAAAAGGAAATTTTATGTCATCTAACATAATCACAGAATAGATTAGGGGACTTGAGAAGCCAGCCAGTGATGGCTACAACATTTCTGGGGAAGAAGAACTAAACAACATTATTCTGGTGGAGGAGGGAGGAGACATAAAGGAACTTACAATAACACTTCATTTGCTTAGTAAACACTGCTTTTACTTAGATCCCTTTCCTCCTGTTTTCACCTCACTATCCTTATTACTGACACTGATCCACACTACTATTCTAGCTCTTCCTATCACACACATGACTAAAAGTATATGTGTGGACTTTTATTTTTTAAACTTTGTCTCCAGGCTCTTTATTTTCTTTCCGTACACTTCCTCTTGTATCACAAAGGCTTTAACTATGACACCAGGATCTGAGATTCCCAAACCAACATCTATGCTTCCTCTCTTCCTCAAACATACCTACATTCCTTCGGGGTTTTTTGTTTTTTTTTAAATTTCATCTTGAAGTTCAGCATGTCCCATTTCAAACTCTCCAGTTTCTTACTTTATTTGAGCAGAGAGTAGTTCAATCCAAACCATTACATGGCTCTCAAATGTATTTTTCCTGAGCTAGGTACCGCTGATTGAATGGAGCTGTGACCTGATTGCTCACATCACTCCTCTTAGTCACCCACATGTGGAACTTCAAGTCATTTGTGATTTCTTCCTATCATCCTCTATGCCTGGTTACCAAGTCCTAAATGACACTCCGTCCACACATCTCTTATGTCTTTTTATTAATTCAGCAGTGGTAAGTGCTTTTTATGTACCACTCTTGTTACTAGCTTTTCCTTTCCATCTTTTCCTTCCCCTGGCTGCTGCTGCACTTTAGGCCCTTAATGTCTTGGTTTTCTGTATTGCCTTCCCAACCGTTTATTCTATTTTTCCTTCCCTTCCCCTATGTTCATCGGTTTTGTTTCTTAAATTCCACAAAAAAGTGAGATCATATGGCATTGGTCTCTCTCTAACTTATTTCACTTAGCATAATATACTCTAGTATACTCTGTTCATATCAAACCACCTTTTCACTGCTGCCAGATTAATGGTTTTTATCGCTTTTTCACATTTTACAAATCTAACCCTAAGATGAATGGTCATTTATCAAATAAAATGGGAAAAAAAGAAAGAGGAAGGAAAATAAAAACCAGTACGAGGCTAGTCACCAAAGCAAGACAGAACACCAGTTATTGAGAAAATCACAGTGTCCATAGTATTCTAAGGGAATGGCAGGCTCAGCCAGAATGCAGGCATAAACAGCACAAGAATTTCCCAGAGGAACAATCAGGTTGTCAGTCGGACGCATTAGAAATAGAAGAGAATGATGGGTAACACCAGAGGTCATGGAGGGGTAGCCAATACAAGCTCCACTGTATCTAGGGGTGAAGATGCTAAGTCTGTTGAAATGTTTTAGGTTTTTTACTTAGTCTAGTATAAGAACTTGGTAGGGTTGTTTTGAGGGAAGAAGTTAAGTAGGTCCAGCTTTGTGGAACTAGGAAATAATGCAGAGGCTGATAATCCTTTAATTTCTCGGTTCAAAAGCACTGGCTCTGTACTGCCTTTACTTGTCAATGAAATCTTCACCATGTCCTTCAACCCACCTTCCTGGACTTGTTTTCAACAACTCCCCTACATACTCCTTGTAATCCATCCAATCTTCCAAATGCCCACACTTTTCCACTTTATGCCTTCCCGGTTCTTTCTCCCTGATCTGCTCTTATTTCCTCAACAATGCCATTTAGAATACCATCTGCCATTCACTTTCCGTCTTAGATCCCACCTCTTTCCAAAAGTATCCCTGAATCCAGTAGATAGGTAGAATTGCTTCATCCTTGGGAGTCTCCATTTCTCAGATCCATTCCATGTTGAAACCAAATTCTAAGGATATAACCAAATGCTTCCACGTAGTATTCAGAAAAATATATTGATGTCTTTTTGTACTTGATATTATACAATGGACATTTTGTACTCCTCTCGTCCCTTCTATGAAATTATAAGCATTTTTCCAAGCAGAGGTGATACATCAACTAATTAGTCCTTTATGGGATCTATCATAATGCCTCATATAAGATAGGCCTCAATCAAGATTAATTTATTAAATCATCTAATTGCAGTTGACCTTTAACATGTGTTTGAACTACATAAGTCTGCTTTTATATAGATTTTTTTTTCAATAAATATATTGGAAAATATTCTTGAGATTTTCAATAATTTGAAAAAAACTCAGACTAATATAGCCTAGATATATATATAAAAAAAGAAAGGTATATCATGAATATACAAATGTATGCAGATATTAGTCTATTTTATCATTTACTACCATAAATATAAATCTATTACAAAAAGCTGAAATTGATTAAATTTTACATACTTACAGACCATATATGATGCCATTTGAGGTTGAAAGAAATGTAAACAAATGTAAAGATGCACTATTAAATCATAACTGCATAAAATTATAGTATATACTGTATTACTGTAATTTGTAGCCTTGCCCTGTTGTTACTGAGATGAGTTCAAGTGTTGTGAATATCACCTTAAAATGCCATGAGACACTAATCATATCCCTGTGAAGAGTTCATATCTCGAGTAAATTGCATGTCATGGTAAAAAGTTCTCTCTCACAGTTCTTGTTATTTTTCAACCTATTTAGTGCAATGCCATAAACTTTGAATAACACCATGAGACCCCATCTAGAAAGTAACACTTGTAATGTTGGAAGTTCTCCCAAGAAGCAGAGGAACGTCAAGAGATTGCAAAAAAGTTGAATAGCTTGCTATGTACCATAAAATGAGGTCTACAACTGTGAGTGCCCACCATCTCAGAACAGATGAAGCCATCCTAAGGACCATTGTAAAATAACAAAAGGAAATTCATGAAGTCATCACTGCAGCTATGCCAGCAACAGAAACATTGCCCTTTTTGCAAAATACATTTTTATCCTATTTAATATGCAGCTTTTATGGGCACAAGACAGTTACAAGAAAGGCATACCTATTGATTCACATGATTTAAGAAAAAGTGGAGTCATATGACAAAGAAAAAGGAAAGTGAAGAATCTAAAACTGGAAAATTTAATGTCAGCAAAGGATGGTTTGATAATTTTAGAAAGAGGTTTGGCTTAATACACATCAAGATAACAGGAGAAGCTACTTTTGCCAATGAAAAGGCAGCAGATGAGTTCCCAGATACCATGAAGAAAATCATTGAGGAGAAAGGATATCTGCCTGAAATGGTTTTTAATACAGATGAAAGAGCCCTATTCTGAAAAAAAAAAGTTGTCACAAAGAATATTTATTAGTAAGGAAGAGAAGTGAACATCAGGATTTAAGGCAGGAAGGCATAGTCTAACTCCACTATTTTGTGCAAATGCAGTCAGGTTTATGATCAGGACTACCGTTATCTATAAAGCTGCTAACTTCCAAGTCTTGAAGGGAAAAAGATAAAGATGCGTTGTTAGGTTTTTTGGTTGTACAACAAGAGATCTGGAGAACGAGAACCCTTTCTTTGGATTGGTTCTATCAGTGCTTTGTCCCTAAAATCTAGGAAGTACCTTGTCAGTAAGGGACCATATTTTAAATTTCTTTCGATATTGGACAATGCCCCTGGATACCCAGAAATCCATGAGTTCAACACTAAAGGCATTGAGGTGGTCTACTTGCCCTTAAACACATGTTTCTGATTCAGCCTCTAGATCAGGGGGTCATAAGAACCTTTAAGGCTCATAACACGTGGTATTCTATGGAAAGGATTGTTCATGCTACGAAAGAGAACCCCAACAGAGGGAACATCATGAAAGTCTGGGTGGAGTACACCATGGAAGATGCCATTATTGTTATAGGAAAAGCTGTAAAGGCCAACAAGGCTGAAACAAATCCTGCTGGAGAAAACTGTGCCCAGATGTTGTATATGATTTTTCAGGACTTGAAAACAGAGCCAGTCAAGGAAATCATGAACAAGATTGTGGATACGGTTAAAAAAAAAAAAAGTGAGAGGTGAAGGGTCTCAAAGATGTTGAAGAAATTCAAGAGCTAAGAGACACCACACCAGAAGAGTTAACAGACAGCTTGAAGGAGATGAGTGTTTCTCAACCATTGCCAGATGACGAAGATGAAAACATAGGGACAGAAAACAGGACAGCCGAAGCAGGGACGGAGAACAAATAAACGTTAGACCATCTGGCAGAGAGGTTCTGATTACCCAAGACTATTTTTTACTTCTTTTATGAAACGGGCCCTTCTATGATACAGGCACTGAAACTAAAGCAAACAGTGGAAAAAAAGATTGGTCCATATAGAAACATTTTTAGAGAAATGAAAAAGCAAAAGAGTCAGAAATGATGATGTATTTCTGTGAAGTTGTTCTGAAGGTGCTTCCTCCTCCTGCCTCCCTTCCACTCTGCCACCCCTGAGACAGCAAGACCAACCCCCCTCTTTTCTTCTCCTCCTGAGTCTACTCAATGGGAAGACAAGGATAAAAACCTTTGTGACGATCCACTTTCACTTAACGAATAGGAAATAACCATCATGCTATATAGTTAACAAACATCTATTTTGTATGTGTGTGAGTGCCTTCATGTGAATATCTAATAACTGTACAGCAAAAACTGAGATGTTTTTGTGTCATTATCAGCATTGCCTAAGCAGTCATTGTGTTCAATACCTGTAAGATTTGCAGGGAAGTGGATAGCCTATCCTTATATAGGTATAATATTTAATATAAAATTAATAATGCATTTGTTTTCTTATGTTTTATAACTTTGCTTTCAAAGAATCACATTACCATATAGTATGTCTCTTTCTCATAACTGGAGAAACTAGATATTGGCCTATCATCACAGGTAAATGGTTTTTAAAAAGTATAACAATGTTTCCAATACAGTATTATGAATACAACTATAATACTGTATGGCAAAAAATTTTATAATGACTCATTCATTAGTGTTACCTAGGCTACTGTGAAGCAATCATATTAATTACACTAGACTATCATAAAGCAATCACTTTCCTACTTCATTCTCAATGCATAAATCGTTGTACCTGTAAGAATTTTTTTCACATTATCTTTCTTTGATGTTTAACATTAGTAATACATATAACACAGTGCTTTATGTCATATAATACTGACATAGGAACTGACAGTTTATTCCTCTTATAAACAGGTGATCTAAATTTAGAGTGTTGATAAACATAGTACAGCACTATAAATGTATTTTCTCTTTATAATTTCTTATTTTCTCTAGTTTATTGTAAGAATACAGTGTATACTACATATAATGTATAAAATACATGCTAATCAACTGTTTATGTTATCAGTTGGGCTTTTGGTCAAGAGTAGGCTACTAGTGGTTAAGTTTTGGGGGAATCAAAATTTATACACAGGTTTTTGACTGTGGCAGGTCAGTGTCCCTAACCCTCACACTGTTCAAGGGTCAACTGTATATATATACTTGTACAGCTCAAGTACTGAGCTTCACCTACATAGTGAATATAGATGTATCACCATTAAAGTTTTCATTCAAATATCAATGCCCCAAACCCTACCTGTTGAAGGATGTATGGGTCTTTTACAGAGTTCCCTTACACCAGAATTTCTGAGAATCTCCAGCAATGCCAACATGTGCCCATGATTTTTGATGGTCACTGAGTGCAACTGCTTCCCAATAAGAATCACGCAACCCAGACATCACAGTCCTAGCAAGGAGCCATTCAAGACTTGAATTCCACTCCTAACACTATCACTGCCACTATTGTAACTGGAGATCAGAAACCCTCATCATTGTTTTTTGAAGCGATAAAGAGAAACCTTTTCTGTATTATGCTTAACATAATGGTGTGGTCTCATAATGGTGGTCACTGTAATGGTGGTCTCATAACATGAGAGTGGAGGAGTGGGCGTGAGCCCTTTCATCAGGCCATAGAACTATAAAGTTTTATAGTGGCTATCAATATCTGTCACTCACTATTACAGCTAGTAATACCATGGCTTCAGCTCAGGCTTTGTTAATCCCACAGACAGGTCACTCATGTCTAGCCACCTGGTCTTGTTGTTGCTTTTAGGTCCTTGATTGATTGCCTTACACCTTAGCACTTTTGCTGTCACCACAGCTCCCTCCGGTGCTGTTGCCCACTACTGCCACCACAACAGTGCCTGGAGCTGGCAAGACAATGACACCACCAGCATTGCTACTAGGCTTGCTGTAGGACGTATGGTCCTTGGGTCCATTTGACATGAAAAGGTGTTACTTGACCAAGCTGCCTACTGTACCATTGCAATGTAGCTTTTCACTCTTTCACCTGGGCAAAGACAGTATGGTGAGAAATCTTATAACTGTTATGTTTATACTCTCTTAGATTGTGTCTCAGCACAGTTATCTGGGCTCCATTCAGTTCTTTCATTTTTGTATGTGCACATAGCTACATCCTCCCACATTTTCTCTGCCAACCCCCCCCCACCCCATTCTCTCTGTGGTGCCGTTGGGATGAGCTCTGGTATCAGCCACCTAGCTAAACTAAAATCAGTATTCCCTTTCTCCCTTTGGCCTACTTTGTTGGCTCACTATTTCAGTCTTCTTTTATCATTAAATTTCTCTCAGGGGCCCTATTTCCTTTTCTGAAAAGGCCTCCACATGTGAATGTAACCTGGAACCTCATTGGTGTCCGGGTCCGAGTCTTTTATTTAATCCCATGAGATCTCCTATCCCAATATAAATTAGTGAATGTAAGTGATGTTGGGTATGGGGAAGTGGCATTTGATCCCTTTATCCTAACCATCAAAGACATCTGTAATTACTGCCTATCAGAAACTATTTTAAAAGTCTTCTGAATTCCCTGGAGAAGACCAAGGAACTTTAAAATTGACCATTGCTATGCTTGGCTATTCATCAGAGTTCTGGTTGGTGCATATATAGGAGTTAACCACATGGGCTAGGCAAAGAACCACCCAAAAGTATTAGAGGAACAACGCAGGGCACTTTTGCAAAGAAGTGAAAACAACAAAACAACAACAACAAAAAAAAACACAGCCCCTAACAAAGAGAATACTCAGTCAAAAGAAATAGACACAGAAGTAATACATATGTTAGAATTAACAGAGGACATTGAAATGATTATTATAACTATTTTATATGTTCAAAAGTTAATTAGAAATATGAAAGTTATGAAAAAGAATAAAAACTTCTTATAGATGAAAACTTAATATCAGAGATAAAAATTACACTGGTATTATAGAAGATTAGATATTGAAAAAGGGAAGATTGAAAGATTAATGATCTTGAACACATAGCAATAGAACTAATTCAATAAAACACAGATAACCAATTCAAAATGAGCAATGAGCTACGGGAAAAGTTCAAGTGCCCTAAAATATATGTGATTAAAATTCCCAAAAGAGAGAGGAAGAAATATTAGAAGAAATAATACTTGTTTCCCAATTTTGAGGGAAACTGTAAACCCACAGATCCACGAAGCTCAATGAATCTCAAGCACAAGAAACACAAACTACACCAAGACACATCCAGTCAAATACGTCAAGACCAGTACTTAGTAGCAAACTTTAATACCAGCAGGGGTGGGAAAGACACATTGTATGAAGAGAAACCTAGAAATAGATGACAACAAATTTCTAACTGAAAACAATACAAGTAAAGAGAAAGTAATAACTTTAAAGAACTAAAATTAAGAAATAAATGATAATCCTATACCCAGCAAAAATATCTTTCAAACTGAAAGCGAAATACTTTTTAAGAAATACTGAAGTTGAGAAAATTTATCACCAGCAGTCTTGGACTATAAAAAAATCTTAAAGGCCTGAGACTAATATAACATTGTATTATTGTATGTTAACTATACCCCAATTAAAAAAAAAGTCTTCAGGCGAAGTAAAAGGATATCAGATGGACATATGAGCCTATGCAAAGTAATGAAGTGACTGGAAATAATAGGACAGAGGCAAATATATGAGATTTCCTTTTAATTAAGTGTTATTAAAAGATAATTGATTATTTAGACAACATGTGAAAAAATTGAATATGATGACAGTAGCATAGAAGCTTAAGGAGAGAAATTGAAATATACTACCATAAGGATCTTACACTGAATGTAAAGTTGCATAACACCACTGGAAGGTAATCTGTGATGAGTTAAAATTGTATGCTATAAATCCTAAAAGCTTTTTAGTTTGATGAAATCCCATTTGTTTGTTTTAGCTTTTGTTGCCCTCGTCTGAAGAGACTGGTCAAAAAAAAAAAAGTGCTAAAATGGATGTCAAAGAGATTATTGCTTATATTTTTCTTCTAGGGGTTTTTTAGTTTCATGTCTTAAATTCTTTAATCCATTTTGAATTTTTTTTGTATATGGCATAAGACAGTGGTCCAGTTTTTTGGTTTGTGATTGTTGTTGTTGTTATTTTGCATGTATTTATCCAGTTTTCCTGGCACCATTTATTAGAAGGTCTTTTCCCCATTATATATTCTTGCCTCCTTTGTCATAGATTAATTGACCATATAAGTGTGGGTTTATTTTTGGACTCTCTAGTCTATTTCATCCATTTATGTGTCTGTTTTTGTGTCAGTACCATACTGTTTTAATTTATAGTATAGTTTGGAATCAGGAAGCATAATGGATCTGACATTATGCTTTCTTCTCAAGATTGCTTTGGCGATTCTTTTGTGGTTTCATGCAAATTTTAGTTATTCTAGTTCTGTGAAAAAAAAAAAAGCCATTGGTGTTTTCATGGAGGTTACATTGAATCTCTAGATTAGTTTGGGTAGTATGGACATCTCACAATATTAATTCTTCTAACCCAGGAGCAGAGAATATCTTTTGTTTATTTGTGTTGTCTTCAACTTCTTTCATTGGTGTTTTATAGTTTGTAGGGCACAGGTCTTTGAACTTATTCCTGGGTATTTCATTCTTTTTGATGCCATTGTAAATAGAATGTTTTATCAATTTCTCTGATAGGTCATTATTAGTGTATAGAAATGCAAGTGATTTCTGTATGTTAATTTTGTATTGTGCA
Source organism: Ailurus styani (assembly GCA_002007465.1). Lineage (NCBI taxonomy): Eukaryota > Metazoa > Chordata > Mammalia > Carnivora > Ailuridae > Ailurus > Ailurus styani. Next base: position 1,790,038 of record LNAC01000254.1, on the reverse strand, counting down.
ACTTCACTGAATTCATTTATTCTAATAGACTTTTTTCATGGAGTCTTTAGAGTTTTCTATATATAGTATCATATCATCTGCAAATAATGAAAATTTTATTTTTCCTTTCCAATTTGAATGCCCTTTTATTTCTTTTTCTTTCCTAATTGCTGCAGCTGGGACTTCCAGTACTATGTTGAATAAAAGTGAATAGAGGGGATAGCCTTGTCTTATTCCTGATATTAGAGGAAAAGTTTTCAGCTTTTCATTGTTGAATATGATGTTAGCTCTAATTTTGTCATACACGGCCTTTATTATGTTGAGGTACATTTTTTTTCTATACCTACTTCATTGAAAGTGTTTATCATAAATGGATGCTGAATACGGTCAAATGATTTTTCTACATCTATTAATATCATTGATATTTATTCTTTGTTAACATGGTGTATTAACATTGAATGATTTGCAAATTATTGTTGATTCGTTGAACCATCCTTGCGCCCATTGAATAAATCTCACTTGATTGTGGTGTATGATACTGTTACTGTATTGTTGAATTCAGTTTACTAATATTTGGCGAGGATCTTTGTATATGTGTTCAACAAAGATACCGGCCTATAATTTCTTTTCTCTGTCATATTTTTGTCTGGTTTTGGCATTCGGATAATGCCCGGCCTTGTAAAATGAGTTTGGAGGTGTTTCTTCCTCTTCAATCCTTTGGAATAACTTTAGAAGGATAGGTATTAACTCTTCTTTAAATATTTGGTAGAATTCACCTGTGAAACTGTCTTATTCTGGACTGCAGTTTTTTGGAAGTTATTACAGGTTTAATTTCATTACTTGTAGTCTATCTATTGAGATTTTCTATTTCTTCACGACACAGTCCTGGAAGGTTTTGTGTTACTAGGGATTTATTCATTTTTTTCTAAGTTTTCCAACTTGTCGATATATAATTGTGCATTGTCTTAAGAAGCTTTGTATTCCTTATTATCAGTTCCAGCCTCTTAATTTTATTTGGGCCCTCTTTTTTTTTCTTGATGTGTCTGACTAGAGGTTTATCGATTTTGTTTATCTTTTCAAAGAACAAGAATTTGGGCACCTGGGTGGCTCAGTGGGTTAAGCCTCTGCCTTCGGCTCAGGTCATGATCTCAGGGTCGTGGGGTCAAGCCCCGCATTGGGCTCTCTGCTCAACTGGGAGCCCACTTCCCCCTCTCTCTGCCTGCCTCTGCCTACTTGTGATCTCTCTCTCTGTCAAATAAAATAAAATAAAAATCTTTAACAAAGAACAAGATTTTAGTTTCATCAATCATTTCTATTGTTCTTTTAGTCTCTATTTCCATTCTTACCTATATTGTTTCCCTCTTTTTACTTTCAGTTTTGTTTTCCTATTTTTCCAGTTCCTTAAAGTGTAAAGTTCAATTGTTTATTTGGGATTTTCTTTATTAAGGTTAGCCAATATCACTATGAACTTCCCTCCTAGAACTGCTTTTGCTGCATGCCAAAGATTTTGGAATGTGACTTTCCATTTTCACTTGTTTTAGGTATTTTATTTCCTCTTTGATTTCTTTCTTGACCCATTGGTGGTTTAGTAGCATGTTGCTTAGTCTCCACATACCTGTGTTTTGTCCAATTCTTGTAACCAATTTCTAGTTTCATACCATTGTGGTCAGAAAAGACATGCTTGATATGATTTCAATCTTTTTAAATTTATTGGCTTATGTTTAATTTATATATATTTTTTATAATATATATTATAAATATATATGTTATAAAAAATATATATAATATATATATAATTGTTATATGTATATAATGAATTAATTTGCTGCCTACCTTGTGATTTATCCAGGAAAATGTCGTATGTGCTCTTGAAAAGAATGTGTGCTCTGCAGTTTGGGGATGAAATCATTTGTATCTTTTAAGTCAATCTGGTCTGTGTGTGGTCCAATGTTTTCTTATTGATTTTCTACCCATTGAAGCAGGTGGGGCATTAAAATCCTCTGCTATTATTGTATTATTGTCAATTTATCCCCTTATATCAGTTAATATTCATGTTATATATGTAGGTGCTCCTATGTTGGGTGCATAAATATTTACAAATGTTATATCTTCTTTTTGGATGGACATCTTTATCATTATATAATGTCCTACTTTTTGTTACTGTCCTTCTTTTAAAGTCGATTTCTTCTGATATGAGTATTGCTGCTCTAGCTTTCTTTTTATTTCCATTTGCATTTAACAGTTTCTTCCATTCTTTCATTTTATTCTGCATGTTGTTAGGTCTGAAATGAGTCTCGTAGAAATCATATAGACAGGTGTGATTTTTTATCCATTCTGTGAACTTATATCTTTTTATTAGAGCATTTATACCATGTACATTTAAAATAATTATTGATAGGTGTATACTTACTGCCATTTTGTGGTTTTCTAGTTGTTTTTGTAGTCCTCTGTTCCTTCTTCTCTTGGTCTCTTGCCTTGTGGTTTAATTATTTTTTTAATTAAAGTATAATTGACATGCAGTGTTACTTTAGTTTCAACTGCATTACAGTAGTTTCAGTAACTACAACATAGTTATTGGGCAACTGCTATGCTCACCACATGAAAGATAACATCAATCACCATACAGTGCTATTACAATACCATTGAATATATTCCTATACTGTGCCTTGTACCCCATGATTTACTCATTTCCTAACAGAAACCTGTATCTTCCACTCTCTTTTACCCATTTCCCTGCTTCCCTCCCCTCTGGCAACTGCCAGCTTATTCTCTCTGTATCTGAGTCTATTTCTGTTTTATTTGCTTTTTAGATTCCACATATAAGTGAAATCATATGGTATTTGTCTTTCTCTGACTTACTTTACTTGACATAATACCTACTAGGTACATCCATGTTCTTCAAAGGGCAAGATCTCATCCTTCTTTATGGTCGAGTAATATTCCAAAGCGTATATGTGTCTGTGTGTGCGTGCGTGTGTGTGTATTCTACTTCTCTATCCATTCCTCTATCAATGGATATTTCAGTTGCTTTCATATCTTATTGTAAATAATGCTGTGATAAACATAGGGGTGCCTATATCTGTTCAAATTAATGTTTTCATTTTCTTTGGGTAAATACTCAGTAGTGAAATTACTGGATTGTGTGGTATTTATATTTTTAATTTTTGGAGGAGCCTCCATATTATTTTCCACAGCATCTATACTGATTTACATGCCCACCAACAGTTCACAAGGGTTCTGTTTTTCTTCACATCCTTGCCAATATGTTATTTCTTGTCTTTTTGATTCTAGACATTCTGACTGGTGTTATACCTCATGGTTTTGATTTGCGTTTCCCTGATGATTAGTAGTGTTGAATATCTTTTCATGTGTTTGTTGGCCATCTGTATGTCTTCTTTGGAAAAATGTCTATCCTCTGTCCAGTTTTTAATTGGATTATTTGGTTTTAGGTGTTGAGTTGTATAAATTCTTTATGTATTTTGGGTATTAATCTCTTATGTGATATATCTTTGGCAAATAACTTCTCCCATTCTGTTGTGTGCCTTTTCTTTTTTTGGTGATTTCCTTTGCTATGCAAAAGTTCACTTTGGTGTAATCCCAATAGTTTATTTTTGCTTTTGTTCCTCTTGTCTGAGGAGACATATCTAGAGAAACATTGTTATAGCCTGTGTCAAAGAAATTGTTGCCCATGTTTTCTTCTAGGCATTTTATGGTTTCATGTCTCACATTTAAGTCTTTAAATCATTTTGAATTTATTTTCATGTATGGTGTGAGAAAGTGGTCCAGTTTCATTCTTTTGCATGTAGCTGTCACATTTTTCCGGCACCATCTATTGAAGAGGCAGTCTTTTCCCCCATTGTATATTCTTGCCTACATGTTGTAAATTGACCATGTTAAGTGTGCATTTCTTTCTGAGCTTTCTATCCAGTTCCATTGATCTGTAGGTCTATTTTTGTAACAGTACCATGCTGTTTTGATTACTATAACTTTCTAGTGTATCTTGAAATCTGGGATTGTGATACCCCCAGCTTTGTTCTTCTTTCTCAAGAGTGTTTTGGCTATTTGGGGTTACTTGTGTTTCCATAGAAACTTCAGAATTATTTGTTCTAGTTCTGTGAAAAATGCTATTGGTATTTAGAGAGGGATTGCAATCTATAGATCACTTTGGGTAATGTGGACAGTTTAACAGTATTAATTTTTCTAATCCATGAGCATAGGGTATCTTTCCATTTCCATCTTCAACTTATTGCACCATTATTTTAAAGTTTTCAGAGTACATGTCTTTCACCTCCTTGGTTATGTTTATTCCTTATTTTATTCTTGGTACAATTGATAATGGAATTGTTTCTGAATCTCCTTTCTGCTACTTTGTTATCAGCATATAGAAACACAACCGTTTCTGTATATTTTCTATCCTGAGCTTCACCAAAAACTTTTAGAATAAATGAATTTAGTAAAATCTTTAGGGTTTCTATAGATAGTATGTTATCTGCAAATATATAAATTTAGGTGCCTTTTATTTCTTGATTGATTGCTGTTGCTGGAATTTCTAGTACTATGTTGAATAAAAGTGGTGAGAGAGAACATCCTTGTCTTGCTCCTGATCTTAGAGGGAAAAGCTCTTAATTTTTCCCCATTGATGTTAGCTGTAGGTTTTTAAATCTATCACCTTCATTATGCTGAGGTATGTTCCCTCTAAACCCAATTTTTTGAGAGTTTTTATGAATGGCTGTTGAATTTTATTAAATGCTTTTTCTGTATCTGCTGAGATGATCATATGATTTTATCCTTTACTTTGTTAATGTGGTGTATTACATTGATTGATTTGCAAATAGTCACCCATCCTTGCATTCCCCAAAAAACCCCACTTTCTAGTGGTGAATGATCCTTTTAATGTATTCTTGAATGTGCTTTGCTAAAATTTTGTTCATGAGTTTTGTATCTGTGTATGTAGTTTTCTTTTTTGTAGCGCTCTTGTGTGGTTTTGGTATCAAGGTAACGTTGATCTTAGAGAAGTCATTTGGAACTTTTCTATTTTTTTGGGGGGGGGGAACATTTTGAGGAAAACAGGTATTAACTCTTCCTTAAATTCTGGTAGAATTCACTTCTGAATCCATCTGGTCTTGGACTTTTGTTTCTTGGGATGCGTGTGTTTGGTTTTTTGTTTGTTTTAATTACAAATTCAATTTTGTTACCAGTAATTGGTCTGCTCAAATTTTCTATTTCTTCTTGATAATTTGGAATACTGTATGTTCCTTTTGTTCTAGATCATCCAATCATCCAATTTTCTGGCATGTAATTTTTCATAGTATTCCAATTCTTTGTATATCTATGGTATGTGTTACTTTCCTTTCATTTCAGATTTTATTTATTTGTGTCCTCTTTTTTTTCTTGATGAGTCTGTCTAAAGGTTATCAATTTTGTTTGTTATTGAAGAACCAGCTCTTGGTTTCATTGATATTTTTTTTTGTATTTTTGCTTTGTTTTGTTTTTTTAGTCTCTGTTTATTTCATTCTAATCTTCATTACTGCCTTTTTTCTACTATCCCTGAATGTTGTTTTTTTTCTTTTTCTAGTTACTTAAGGTGTAAGCTTAGATTATTTACTTGAGGTTTTCATATTTCTTGAGGTAGGCCTGTACTGCTGTGTAAATTTCCCTCTTAGAACTGCTTCTGCTGCATCCCAAAGACTTTTGGACCATTCTGTTTTCAGTTTCATTTGTCTCCACGTATGATTTATTTTTTGATTTTTTAATTCACCAATTAGCTGTTTGGTAGCATGTTACTTAGCGTCCACATATTTGTGTTTTTTCCAGTTTTTCCCCCCCTTGGGATTGATTTCAAGTTTCATACTATGTGGTTGGAAAAAATGCAAGATATGATTTCAATCGTTTTCAATTTATTGAGACATGCTTTTTGGCCTACCATGTGGTGTATCCTGGAAAATGTTCCATGTGCCCTGCAAAAGAACGTGTTTTGTTTTTTGATGAAATGTTCTGTATAGATCTGTGAAGTCTATATGGTCTAATGTGTCATTCAAAGAGTGTTTCCTTCTGAGCTTTCTGCCTAGATGATCTATTCACGAACGTAAATGGGTTGCTAGAGTCCCCTACTATTATTGTATTACTCTCAAACTTTCCCTTTGTGTCTGTTAATATTTGCTCTATATATTTAGGTGCTCTAATGTTGGGTAGATAGATATTTATAATTGTTATATCCCCATGTTGTGCTGACTTGTCATTATGTAATTGTCTTTTTCTTATTATAGCCTTTGTTTTAAAGTCTATATTGTCTAAGTATTGTTACCCTAGATTTTTTTTCTTCTATTTGTGTGGTATATCTTTATCATCCTTTTGTTTTCAGTCTATGTCTTTAGGTCTGAAATGGGCATAATATAGATGAGTCTTTTTTTTTAATCCATTCTGCCACCGATGTCTTTTGATTGTAATACTTAGACCACTTACATTTAAAATAATTATCGATAGGTATGTACTTACTGCCATTTTGTTATTTGTTTTCTAGTGGTTTTTATAGTTCTTTGTACCTTTCTTTTGCTTTCTTTTCTTGTGACTGATGACTTTCTATCATGTTATTCTTAGCTATCATTCTCTTTGCTTTCTGTGCATAAAGGTTTTGGGTTTGTGTTTACCATGAGGTTCATATGTAGGATCCTAATTATCTAACAATATATATTGATAGTCATTTAAGTTTGAACACCTTCTAAAACCTTTTTTTACTCTCATTTTGTGTATATATTGTCATATTTTACATCTTTTTATTCATAACTTTCTTCTAATTATGGCTTTGTCTTTTCCACTTAAAAGAGTTCCTTTAACATTTCTTCTAAGGGTAGTTTAGTGGTAATGAACTCCTTTAACTTTTGTTTGTCTGGAAAAATCTTTACCTCCCTTATTCTAAATGATGACCTTGCTGGGTAGAGTATTCCTAGTTTAGAGTTTTTTTTATTTCCAGGTCTTTGAATATTTCATGCCAGTCCCTTCTGAACTGCAGTTTCTACTGAGAAATCAAATGATAGACTTACAGGGTTCCCCCCCCCCATATAACATTTTGCTTCTTTCTTGCTCCTTTTAAAATTCTTTAACTTTCGGCATTGTAATTTTTGTGTGTCTTGCTGTGGGCTTCCTCGGGTTCAGTTTGTTTGGAACTCTCTGTTCTTCCTAAACCTGAATGTCTCTTTCTGTTCCCAGGTTAGGAAAGTTTTAAGCTATTATTTCTTCAAATAAGTTTTCTGCCCCTTTCTCTTTTTCTTCTGCGTACCCTATAATGTAAATGTTTATTTATTTGATCATGTCCACAGGATCCCTTAGCCTTTCTTCATGTTTTTAAATTCTTGTTTTTTTTCCTTTCTGTTACCCTGTCTTCCAGATCACTGACCTGTTCTTTTATATCTGCTAACCTACTGTTGATTCCATCTAGTATATTTTTCATTTCTACTATTGTATTTTTTTTTAAGATTTTATTTGTCAGAGAGAAACAGAGAGAGTGCACAAGCAGGGGAGCGGCAGGCAGAGGGAGATGCAAGCTCCCTAATGAGCAAGGAGCCTAATGTGGGACTTGATCCCAGGACCCTGGGATCATGACCTGAGCTGAAGGCAGATGCTTAACCGACTGAGCCACCCAGGGATCCATCTACTATTGTATTTTTCAACTCCGATTCGTTGTTTTTTTATATGTTCTATCTCTTTATTAAAGTTTTCACTGAGTTCTACTCTTCCCTCAAGTTTGGTGAACATCTTTATGGCCATTACTTAAAATTCTTTATCAGGCTGATTGCTTATCTCTGTTTCATTTACTTGTTTTCCTCAGTTTTTGTCTTGTTCTTTCATTTGTATCATATTCTTCTGTCTCTTCGTTTTGCTTGACTTACTGTATTTGTTTCTATGAATTAGGCAGAACAGCTAAACTTGAAGGCGTGCTCTTGGGTATGGTCATTCCCTGTATAGACTCTATGTCTGGTGACTTTGGCTGGTTGACTGGAGATGTGTCTGGCATGGACCGGGGGTTCTGTGGCACTCTGTGTTGGGGCTTCTCTAGTGGAATGACCAGAGCTGAAGTGGATGTGAGCTGGGACAGCCTCAGGTCTCCCTGTGCAGAAGGTACCCTGGCAGGACAGCTAAAGTTGAAGTGGGTATTATAAGTTGGGGGCTTCTGGGTCTCTGCATGCAGACAGCATCCTGGTGGGATGGCTGAAGATGAGGGGGAGTGTGGGCCAGCAACTCCTGGGGTGCCTGGCCATAAGGGGCACTCTGGCAATATAGCTGTAACTAAAGTGGGCACAGGCTAGGATAGTCCTAACGCTCTTCATGCAGAAGGTGCCCTGGGAGGACAGCTGAAGCTGAAGAGTGTGGAAGCCATGGTGTCCTCGGGGGGGCACTCTGGAGGGGCAAATGGATCTGAGGCAGGGCGCTTTAGCTAAGTGGCTTGAGCTAAGTAGGTGTTAGTTGGATGGGCCCAGAATGCTCTACACTGGGGGCATGCTAGCTAGCTGTGTGGAGCTAAATTGATGTAAGCCTTGAGTGTTCCAGGGTGTTTTGCACCTCTGTCACCTTGGAATGATGATGAAAGCTATAGTGAGCACTGAGCAGGAATGTCCCAGTGTGTGCCATGCTAGGGCCACTTTAGTGGGATGTCTATGACTGGTATAGGCTAGGGACCCAGGGCTCACTGAGGTGGTAGGGCAGTCATAGCACCAGAACTTCTTTTCCACCCATGTTATCAAGGTGGAGATGGAATATAAACCCTGGTGCTCACCAGTCCCTGCGACCCAGTGAGAGTTCCAACAGCTCTCCCACCATTTGGCAGGGGTATGGGGCTAGTTCTTTTACATTTTAAAGTTTTACTTTTAAAATTGCAGTTTTGTTTGTTTGTTTGTTTGTTTTCCTGTGCTCCAGGATGTCCAGGGCTGATGTGGGCTAGGGAACCAGTACTCACTGAGGCTGGAGGCCAGGTATGATGTTTGGAACTCTGGTCCTGTCTATGCTATTAAAGCAGAGTGGGAACCAAAACTATACCACTTGGCAGCCTCTCTGCCCTGGAAAGCTTTCCAGCAGCTCCCCCATTGTTTGGTGGAGTTCTTTTTTCTTTTTTTTTTTTTTAAGATTTTATTTATTTATATGACACAGAGAGATATTACAAGTTGGCAGAGAGGCAGACAGAGAGAGGAGGAAGCAGGCTCCCTGCTGAGCAGAGAGCCCGATGTGGGCCTCGATCCAGGACCCTGAGATCATGACCTGAGCCGAAGGCAGAGGCTTTAACCCGCTGAGCCACCCAGGCGCCCTGTTTGGTGGAGTTCTAAGGCTGGATCTTTTCCATTCTAGTTTCTCTTTTAAACTAGCTTCCCCCCTCCACCCCCCCATGCCACAGGGGAAATGAATCTGCTCAGGGTCCCTCAATACTATCCTTTCCACCGCAGCTGGCACCATTGGGGTAGCGGTTTCCTTTGTTACCATGTCTCCACTCTATTGCCATTCTCCATGTGGTCTATTTTCTGTTCTGGAGAAGCTGTTTGGTCAGCCTACAGTCTTCAGGAGGAATTGCTCTGTAAATAAGTGTAGATTTGGTGTGCCTGTGGAGATGAATTCAGGGTCTTCCTACATTGCTATCTTAGATTAGAACTTTAATGATTTTCTCTGATGTTTTGTTGTTTCTAATTTATTTTGTGTGTGTGTGTATCTGTTTTAGGATTTTGGTTTTGTGATACTATGAGCTTCATATATATCAACCTATTTATGTAATGGTCCATTTGAAGCTGATAGTGACTTAGGTTCAAAAGCATTTTAAAAACAATAGTTTTATCCCCCCATATGTTTTATGTTTTTAATGTCTTATTTTACGTTTTTAAATTTTGTGTATCCCTTAACTACTTACCATAATGATAGCTGACTTTACGATTTTTGTCTTTTAACATTCATACTAGCTTTTAAGTGGCTGACCCATTGCCTTTACGATATATATTTGCCTTTACTAGTGATATTTCTTTTTTTTCATGTAGTCTCTAATTTCTAGTTACTGCCTTTTCTTTTCCACTCGAAGAAGACCCTTTAGCACTTCTTGCAAGGCCAGTTTAGTGATAATGAATTCTTTTAGGTTTTGCCTGTCTGGGAAACTCTTATTTCTCCAAATTTTTCTCTTTCAGCATTTGAAATATATCCTGCCACTCTCTTCTAGTCTGCCAAATTTCTGCTGAAAAATCACCTCATAGTCTTATGGGGGTTCACTTGCGTGTGTGACTATTCTTCCCTTGCTACCTTTAAGATTCTCTCTAAATCTTTACCTTTTGTCATGTTAATTATGTCTTGGTGAGGATCTCTTTGGGTTTGTCATTTTTAGGACACCAATTCCTGGACCTGGATATCTGTTTTCTTCCCCAGATTTTTAGCCATTGTATCTTCAAATAAGTTTTCCGCCCTTCTCTCTCTCCCTCTCCTCCTTTTAGGACCCTTATAATGCAAATGTTAGTATGTTCGATGTTGTCTTGGGAGTTCCTTAAAATATCCTAATTTTTTTTAATTCCTTTTTCTTTCTGCTGTTCTAATTGGGTGCTTTCCTGCCCTGTATTCTAGATCACTGATCCATTCTTCTGTATCATATAATCTTCCCTTGATTCCCTTTAGCATATTTTCCATGTCACTTTTTTTTATTTTTCAGCTCTGATTTGTTCTCTCATAGGTATTTTAACTTTATTAAGGTTCTCACTGTCTTTCTCCATTCTTCTTCTGAGTTCCATGAGCATCTTTTAATCCATGACTTCAAACTCCATATCAGATAAATTACTTATCTCCATTTCATTAGGGTTCTTTTTTCTGAAGTTTTATCTTATCTTTTGCTTGGAACATACTCCTCTATCTCATTTTATTTGACATTGTGTTTGTCTATGAATTAGACAGAATAGCTTCTTCTCCTGGCCTTGAAGGTTGGCCTTCTGCAGAAACATTCCCTCTGTAGTTGCGTGTCCCCGGCAGTTTTGCTGGGTGGCTGCAACAGGAGTGGGTGTAGGCTGGGCAATCCAGGGAGCTCAGTTCCAGGGCAACCTTGATGGGACAGATGAAGCTAGAACAGGTGTGATCCAGGGTGGGGAGAGTGTCCCAGAGCATTCAGTGCTGGAGCCACTCTGGAGGGACGGCTGGTGCTGGAGCTGTTGTGGGCTTATCTAGGACACAGGGCAGACTATAAGAGCTGTCTTGGAGGCAACAGCTAGATCCGGTGTGGGGTATGGTCCTGGGGCTCACTGGAATGGCCCTCGTATGCCAGCTAAAACTCCTGAACCATATTCCGATCTACATTATCAATGTAAAATAGGAATGTAAAAAAAACTGAGCTTGCCACCACCTGTGATTCGAGAAAGACTTGTAGGAATTTCCTGCCAGTTTGGTAGATGCTCTAGAGTTAGCAAATGGATTTCCTTCACTTACACTCTAGTTGCCCATTTATTTATTTATTTTTGAATTGTAATCCTTTTTTATTTTTTAATTGAACACAACTGACATACAATGTTATATTAGTTTCACATATATACCATATTGATGCAACAATTCTATACATTACCTAATGTTCACCACAGTAAGTATAGTTACCATCTGCTACCAAACAGTGTTGTCATTGACTGCATTCCCTATGCTGTACCTTATAGTTTTGTGACTGCTTTGTTTTAAAACGAAGTTTATATCTTTTAATCTCCTTTATCTATTTTGCCCATCCCCCACCATCTCTCATTTGACAATCACCAGTTTGTTCTAAGAATCTGTTTCAAATGAAATTGTATGGTATTTGTCTTTTTCTGACTTATTTCACTTAGCATAATACCCTCTAGGTCCATCCCTGTTGTCATGAATGACAAGATTTCATTCATTTTTATGGCTGAGTAATATTACATTGTGTGTGTATGTGTGCGTCTTCTTTAAACACTTGGATTGCTTCCATATCTTTGTCACTATAAATGTTGCAATAAGCATAATGATGAATTTAAAATAAGTGTTTTCATTTTCTTTGGGTAAATACCCAATAATGGAATTACTGGATCACATGGCATTTATATTTTTAATTTTTGAGAAACCTCCATACTGTTTTCTACAGTACTTGTACTTATTTACATTCCCCCCAACAGCTCACTGAGGGTTCCCTTTTCTCCACATCCTTGCCAATACTTGTTATTTCTTGTCTTTTTGATTCTAGACATCCTATTTGATATTGGGTGATATGTCATTGTTATTTTGTTTTGTCTTTCCTTGATGATTGTGGTGTTGAACATCTTTTTATGTATCTGTTAGCCACCTGTAGGTTTTCTTTGGAAAAATGTCTTTTGAGGTCCTAAACCCATTTTTAATCAGATTATTTTTGGTTTGCTTTTTTTTTTTTTCTGTTGAGGTGTGTAAGTTCTTTATTTTGGATATTAACGACTTATTGGATATATCATTTGCAAATATTTACTCTTTCAGTAAGTTGCCTTTACGTTTTGTTGATGGTTTCCTTTGGTGTGCAAAAGCTTTTTATTTTGATGTAATCCCAATAGTTTATATATGCTTTTGTTTCCCTTGCCTGAGGAGACATAACCAGAAATATGTTACTAAGGACAGTGTCCAAGAGATTACTGTTAGGTTTTCTTTTAGGAATTTTACGGTTTCATGTCTCACATGTAGGTATTTAATCAGTTTTGAGTTTATTTTTGTATATGGTGTAAGAAAGTGGTCCGGTTTTTCCCCATACCATTTATTGAAAGACTGTCTTTTCTTTATTGTGTATTCTTGTCTCTTTTGTCATAGATTAATTGACAATACAGGTGAGGATTTACTTCTGGGCTATCTTGTTGCATGATCTCTGTCTGTGGTTGTGTCATTACTAGTAATCAGCTTGCTCTAATTCTGTGTTCTCCTTGAAACATTTTTAGAGGAATATATGTTTCTAGGAATTGGTCCATTTCTTATAGGTTGTCTAATTTGTGGACATATAATTTTTCATAATAATCTCTTATATTTCTGCCACGTTGGTTATTATTTCTCCTTTATTTTTTATTTTATTCCTGTGTCTTTTTTCTTGATGAGTTTGGTTGCACATTTATCGAATTTTTCTTTTTTTTTTTTTTTAAGATTTTATTTATTTATTTCACAGAGGGAGAGAGATCACAAGGAGGCAGAGAGGCAGGCAGAGAGAGAGAGGGGGAAGCAGGCTCCCCGCTGAGCAGGGAGCCCGATGCGGGCCTCGATCCCAGGACCCTGAGATCATGACCTGAGCCGAAAGCAGAGGCATTAACCCACTGAGCCACCCAGGCGCCCTGAATTTTTCTTTTTTTGTTTAAGATTGTATTTACTTATTTGACAGAAAGAGAAAGCACAAGCAGGGGGAGGGGCAGGCACAGGCAGAGGAAGAAGTAAGCTCCCCACTGAGCAGAGATTTCCCCATGTAGGACTCAATCCCAGGACCCTGGGATCATGACCTGAGCCACCCAGACACCATTTAAGACCAGATTTAGTTTCATTGATCTTCTGTACTGTTTTTTTAGTCTCTGTTTTATTTATTTCCATTCTCATCTGTATTGTTTCTTTCCTTCTTCTAACTTTGGGCTATGCTTTTTCTTTTTCTAGTTCCTTAAGCTGTAAAGTTAGATTATTTGGGATTCTTCTTATTTCTTGATGTTGACCTGTATCACTATAAACTTATTTCTCAGAACTGTTTTTGCTACATTCCATAGATTTTTGGATGTGGGTTTCCATTTTCATTTGCCTCAAGGTAATTTTTTATTTCCTCTTTGATTTTTTTCATTGATGCATTGGTTGTTCAATAGCATGTGGTTTAGTCTCCATCTCATGTTTTGTCCAGTTCTTGCAAGTGATATCTAGTTTCACAGCAATGTGGTCAGAAAAGATGCTTGATATGATTTCAGTCTTAAATTTATTGAGACTTGTTTCATGGCCTAACTAACTCTCCTATCCTAAAGAATGTTCCATGTGCACTTGAGCAGAGAAGCTATTCCACTATTCTGTGTATCCGTTCATTCAATCTGGTCTAATGTGATATTCAGAGCCACTGTTTGCTTATTGATTTTCTACATTCTTTTGTTGGATTGGATCCTTTTATCAATATATAATGTGCTTCTCTGTCTCTTACTACAATATTTTTAAAATATTTTTTGTCTGAAATAAGAATTGCTACCCCAGCTTTTTGTCTCTATTTGAATGGAATATATTTTTCTACCCTTTACTTTCAGACTGTATATGTATTTGGATCTGAAGAGAGTTTCTTGTAAGCTGCATATAGTTGGGTCTTTTCTTCTTCATCCATTCAGTTACCCCACATCATTGGATTGGAGCATTTAGTCCATTTATGCTTAAAGTAATTATTGATAGGTATGTAACTTATTGCCAGTCTGTTACTTGTTTTATAGTTTTTGTAGTTCTTCTGTTCCTTTTTCTCTAGCTCTCTTCCCTTGTGGTTTGATGCCTTTCTTTAGTGTTATGCTCAGATTCCTTTGTCTTTATGTTTTGTGATCTGTGACACATTTTTTTCTTTCTTTTAAGATTTATTTGATAGAGACTGAGAGAGCACAAGGAAGGGGAGGGGCAGAGGGAGAATCCGACTCTCTGCTGAGCCTGGAGCCTGACATGGGGCTCAATCCCAGGACCTTGTGATCATGACCTGAGCCAACATCAGTTGCTTAACCAACTGAGACATCCAGGCAACCCTGTTACACATTTTGATTAGCACCCTATGTATATGACAGTTTATTAAATTTATGGTTAAATTTGAACACATTCTCAAAGCACTAAATTTTTATTCCCACTTCCACATTTTATGTATACATCATATTTTATATATTTTGTGTATCCCTTATTTTTTTATTTTTTTTTAAGATTTTTATTTGACACAGAGAGAGAGATCACAAGTAGGCAGAGAGGCAGGCAGAGAGAGAGGGAAGCAGGCTCCCCGCTGAGCAGAGAGCCTGATGTGGGGCTTGATCCCAGGACCCTGAGACCCTGAGATCATTACCTGAGCTGAAGGCAGACACTTAACCCACTGAGCCACCCAGGTGCCCACCCTTATTTTTTTTTAGATAAAGCTGATTTTACTATTTTTGTGTTTAACCTCCATACTGGCTTTATAACTGATTAATCTACTACCTTTACTATATGTTTCTCTTTACCATTAAAATTTGTTTTTGTTTCATAATTTATTTTTATTTATGGTGGGGTTTTTTTTCCCCCACTTAAAGAAGTCCCTTTAACGTTTCTTGTAAGACTGCTTTACTGATGAGCTTTAGTTTTGGCTTCTCTGGGAAACTCTTTATATCTTCTCTATTCCGAATAGAATGCTTGGTAGAGTATTCTTGGTTGCAGGTTTTTTTTCCTTTCAGAAGCATGAATATATCATGCTATTCCCTTCTGGCCTGCAAAGATTCTGCTGAAAAATTACCTGATAGCATTACAGGGCTTCCCTCTATGTCTCTGTAGTCTTTTTCTCGCTGCTTTAAAAATTCTTTATCATTACTCTTTGTTATTTTAATTATTGTGTGTCTTAGTATGGCTCTCCTTGTATTCATTTTGTTAGGAGCTCTCTGCATCCTGTCCCTGGATGTCTGTTTTCTTGCCAAGCTTAGGGAAGTTTTCTGCCCCCACCCTCTTTTTCTGGGATCCCTACAATGCAAACGCTATGCTTGATGATGTCATGGGGTCACTGAAGCTATTATTATTATTGCTGTTCAATTTGGTTGCTTTCCATTACCCTGTCTTCCAGATTGCTGATCCATTCTTCCACATCCCATAATCTGCTATTGATTCTCTCTAGTGGATTTTTTATTTCATTTTTTAAAATATTTATTTGAGAGAGGGAGAGAGAGAGAGCATGAGTTGGGAGAGAGGCAGATGGAGGAGGAAAAGCAGACTCCCCACTAAGCAGGGAGCCCAATCTCAGGACTGTGGGATAATGACCTGAGCTGGAGGCAGATGCTTAACTGACTGAGCCACCCAGGCACCCTGAATATATTTTAGTTATTGAATTCTTCAGCTCTGACTGGTTCCTTTTTATACTTTGTATCTCTTTGTTAAAGTTCATACTGAGTTTATCCATTTTTGCTCTCAAGGCTGGTGAGAATCTTTATGACCATTACTTTGAATTCTTTATCAGGCATCTTGCTTATTTCAATTTCTTTTAGCTCTTTTAGTGTAATTTTGTCTTGTTCTTTCATTTGGGACATATTCCTCTGTCTACTCATTTTGTCTAATGCTCTGTTTTTGTGTATTATGTAAGTCAGCTATATCTCCTGTCTGCAAAGTAGTGACCTTGTAGTGACAAGATTTTTTCTTGTGGTGCCCTATAGTGAAACCTCCCTGGTAGCATACCAGAAGTGTCCCTTGTGCTGTAGGCTGTGTGCACCTTCCTGTTGTGGCAGAGCCCCTACTGCATCAAGCACAGCTGGCTTCAATGACCTTTTTCCCTTCTAGGATATACTGGGCAGAGGTTTCCTCCCCACACTGTTAAGAGGCTGGTGGCAGCCACAAGCTCTTTGGTGTGCTGGCTCAGTCTAGCTGTCTGCAATTAGCCTTTCTGCCACAGCTGCAAGCATAAAAAAGGATGGGCTTGCTCCCTGCATAGCAAGCTAAGAGGGCAGGTTGCAGGTACACTGATGTGTGGACTTATCTCCTCTCTCCGCAGGGCAGGAGTTACTTTGGAGTGGCACTGGTCCATGCCTGGCCTACCAGGTGTGGTGGGGCAGGAGTCACTTTGGAGGGATGCCTGTGGAGGCAGGCAGGTTAGATAGCCAGCGCCACAAGGGAAAGTCAGGGTGGCAACTGTGGTGCTAGCAAGGTAGGTGAAGAATGTTGGCACTGGTTCCCACAAGTATCTGTCTATCTAGGCCTGGAGAGGAGAAGCGAAATGGCTCTACCCTGCAGTTTTGTTTCCAGAGGAATCTCCTGCAGATCTTTGCCACTCCTTGCATTCTAAGAGTATTTGATAAATCTCTTTTGTGTATACTCCACCAACTTTTCAGACTCTACATCCTGCAGTGGGTCTCAGGCTGAATTATTTAGTGTGCCGGATATTTAAGTGTAGGAACTTAGTTTCATTTCACCCTCCAGCTCTCCTGGAGTTTAACTCTGCTGGTTTCCAAAGCCAGATGTGATAAGAACTGGTCCTCCCAGTGCAGGTGTGTGGTATGATCTTCTTACTCTTCTCAAGTTGTAATGTCCCTCCCCTTTGCAGTCTGTCCCATCCAGCAATTTGGTTCCCAACTACGTCTCTGCCCTTCTTACCCTTTATGATGTGACCTGCCCTCCCTAGTTGCCTGTGGAAGGTCTGTTGTGTCTGTCTTCAGGTCATTTCAGAGTTAGTCTCACAGATGTAGCTGTTATCTTGATGTGGCTGCTAGAGGACCTGAGCTCAGGATTCTATTTCACCATCTTCCCAAAACTTTCTCAGTCTAGATATCCTTTGAACCACTATTGTTACTATTTTTTACTGTGCCTTGGGGTGGGCCAAGTCTATGCACAGGCTCCTTGATCATATCCCTCCCTACTGTATATCATCATGTCTTCGGTGGGTGTTTAGTAGTTGCTCTATATGTAGGTATAGATTCGTTGTTGTCCATGGGAGGAGGTAAGTTTAGGAATCTTTTTAAGCTGTCACCTTGGACTACCCTACAAAGATTGTCAGATTTGACTTAAAGATAGATATGGTATACAAACTAAAAAGTTCAGAGTGGCCATATTAATAGACTAGAATTTAGAATAATAATACTAGAATTAGAATTCAGAACAAAAAATATTTTAAAAGGAGGAACATTCCTTAATGATGAAAGTGTCAATTTATCAAGC
This sequence comes from Ailurus styani, assembly GCA_002007465.1. NCBI lineage: Eukaryota > Metazoa > Chordata > Mammalia > Carnivora > Ailuridae > Ailurus > Ailurus styani. The sequence goes on along the minus strand of LNAC01000254.1, from coordinate 1,772,239 downwards.
ATAACAATCCTAAATGTGTATGTAACGAATAGTAGGGTTGAAAAGACAAACTCATTTATCTATAGAGTGTTTTTGCTTTTTAAGAATTGGCTCCCCCAGTATGGGAGCTGGCTGGTGAAAACTGTAGGTAGGTCAGCAAGCTCCAAACTCAGGCAGAAGTTGATGTTGCAATCTTGATTGCAACGGCTCACAAAAAAATTTTCTAGGAGGGCGGAATATTTTATATTTTGATTACAGTGAGATTACATGGGTGAAAATATTCATTAAAGAGCATTAATCTATTAGAGTATATTTTATTGTATGTAAATTACTGAGTGTTTTTTTAAAAATCATTGTAAAAATTTAAGTAGACATGTGTAAAGAAAAGTGTGTAAACCATCCCACCCAAAATCCACTTCCCTGAAGTCAACAGTGGCTAAACGACACCTTTCTGTTAAATTCCTTGACACATCTTTCTTGTTGTTTCCCAACCTTCTCCATAGCAAATCTCATTCTTCTGGATCCTAGAGTTTTCCACTATTCTGTACTAAATCCTTTTCTTGTATAGCTTTATATATTGTTCTTGCTTGATCTTACATTACCTCTAAACTGATAGTTTCTGAAACTATCATGGACAGTTAGTGTGCTAAAGAGTCTCTCTTCCTAAACCTCCCACAGGAATCTTAGTGAACATGTTACCATTCCTCAAATCTGCCCCTTGCCTATATTCACTTAACCTATTTGCCAGAAACTAGGAAGTTCATGTAGAATATGATGGGCAAAAAACAATCTTACACTACACGCTTTACAATCTCCTTCTAGAAAATATTTCTTTGGCCCAAAGGAAAATGATCTAGTTATTTTTACCTGTAATTAGCTCACATGTCACCCAAATAGTCTGTGGAGGGGATGAAAAGAAATAAAGAAAATTGCCATATTTCTGAATGGTCATCAGGGACTTCCGTTAGCTCACAGTCCAAGGCAGGTTCCCTTGAGCGCCATCACTTCTTACCAGTTTGTTAAAATAATTTCCTAATTGCCTTCCCGGCTCTAGTGTCCAAATACTGAATTCAGATATCTCTCCTCACATTGCTTCTGAGTATTCTTTCTAGTGGAAAAAAAAAACACACACCAATGATTAGAACTTTATATGTAGCCCTCCATACAGGATTTTTGATAGGTGCTCATGCGTTTTTACCTGATAGTATTCTTTAAATTTGATATGCTGGTTTGCACCCCAGATTTTGCTTCATTCACTTCTTGACTACTTACACTTCAATCTTCACTGCATTCCTACACAAGAAAAGTTCCCATTTTTCAAGCTTAAAAGCATTATCTTGTCAAAAAAAATCTGATATGCCTACCCACTCCAGCCCTAGTATAACTCATTTTATACCCTCTGTACCAAACCAGTATTGCTTTATGCTATAGCACCTATGTTTTTACCTTAAATGTTTTATGCTTTACACAACTTCTATATTCAGAGTCCTGTGCAGGATATCTCAATCTGGACATTTTAGACCAGGTAATTCTTTGTTGTGGGGGACTCTCCAGTATAATGTTGGATGTTGAGTAGCATCCCTGGCTTCTGCCACTATGTAGGACTTTCCTCCACCTCAGTCACGGCAATCACAAGGGCTTCCAGCCATTGCCCAGTTCCCTCTGTGAAGAAAAAAATAAATCTGGCTGAGAACTACTGGCCTGACATATATATTCTTACTTCACATGATTTTATAAACCCAGATATATTACATTTTAGGGGTGGCAAGTAATGACAGGAGAGGGTAGAACTTAATATAACATCTCATAATTTTTCTTGAGAATAAAAGGATGAGGTGGGTAGAAAGTGGGCCAAGGCAGAGGCTGCAATGTTGGAAGCTATGGGGGTGTGGGAGGGGGAAGGCTCTATGTGAAATCCAAGAAGGCACAAAACACGAACGTGTGTTTTCTTTGTTCTCTTTACAAAAGAAGTCCAAGCTAGTAGCTGTAGAGCCCAACTTTGAACTCTAACCTTTATCCTTAAGAAGACAAATATGTAGAATCCCTCCTATAAGCATGATTGGAGCTGGCCAATCTGAAAGTATATACAAAATGGGGCAGGAATGTGCTCTAGTGTTCACACAAGGAATACAAACAAACAGAGGTCACCTTCATGAACCAGGGATAAATATTTCCCCAAAATTGATTACTCCCCTCCTGGAAACCTGAGAAGGAATAAAGAATATTCCATTTCAATGGAATAGAAATGAGGTAGAAATTCCTTTCCACAGTTCTGGATTTGGTCATCAAGATTTGGAAGACACAGGCAGAAACAACTACAGAAGGATTGGTTTTAAATAAATTTTTTAGGACAGGTCAAATATATTTTTGTACTGAAATAAAGAACATGTGAGAGTCATAATAGGAATGCAGAATCATAAATAGCAAAGCTAATGCCAACACAGCAGCAGTACAAAAGATCAGCAAAGAGGCATGACTGAATGTTAAAATAGGTTCTGAAACAGACACAGTGAATATAAGAATTTTTTGTTTTGTTTTTTAAAGTCACTGTAACAAATGATGGTAATAGTAACTTTGGCAGGCCGCTAAAAAAGCTGGGTATCTCAAGAAATTATTCTCTCTTCCGTAGCAAAAATAAAATAAAACTGGGATATTTATTTCCTCTTTTAACATAGCAGGGATCACTTATAGCAAATAAGCTTAACAATGCTCCCATGTGGGAACCACTATTCCTGTTAAGAACTGACCATTGTCATTATCCACACAGTGCAGTAAATACCCAAATCCTGTCTCACATCAGTCTTCTACCTCTGCCTCAGAATGCTGTTTCTTTTTCCCCCAGAAAACCTTAGAAGAGGTTATTAAACAGAAAGGAAGGTCCTCAACTATTCTCTCTCCTCATCCTCTGCTGACCCCTCCCCCGTACCAGAAACAGAGTAAACAAACCCAAAATGTAGGATAAAGATTAGGCTACAGGTATGGAAGAACTTACCAAATAGGCATTTTTATTCATCACCTCCATTGTGTCAAGAATTTGTATCAGGTTCTGTGAAAGTAAAAAAAAAACAAATTCAAACTTTTTTTTTTTAGCTTGAAGATTGTTAAAAAGAACAAACAGGCTTATCAAGTAACTTTATATTTACAAAGCAGGCTGCTTAGATCAGAGAGCAGGGGCAAAGGAAGTCCCAGAGTCTTCAAGGGGACTCAATGAAGGCTTTCAAGAAGAATGTTTAATTGTGAAAGGGTGCATGACAGACACTTAAAAGCAGAACCGACCCTTATCAACCTGAGAGAAAATTAGATTTAAAAGCACTTGAAATCAGAGGGGTGAATTAAAGGGCATTAATATGGCTATACTTACAGCCTTGGGAAAATGGCTCAATCTCTCTGAGCCTCATTTGTAAAATGCTACATTGCTAATGCCTTCTTCACAGGTTGGTTGTGAAGTTTAAATGAGATAATGCATCTCGTATGTGCATAAGCAATTTAGTTGTTATTACTATTAGTGCAAGGACTTCCAGAACCATCCACCTATATTATGGGGCAGGAGAAAATGCACCTAACTGATCAAAAGCAATTGTCTATTGATACTGGGGTTGGGTGAACTGCTTTTCTTCTACCTTTCTGCATTTTCTACATTTTCTATCATGAGCATATATTATTTTATAATCAGTAAAATGCAGCATTTAAAACATTTTAAATTTAAATTTATTGAATGAATTATTTGGCAGGCTGATAAATGTTAATCCAACTCACATAATCAAGTGGCTTTTGAATGTATAAATCCTTGATTATACTGAATACTTAAGTCGTGCCAAACATCGTGCTAAGTCACATACAGATATGGGAAAACATGCCCCTGGTCTGCAGGGAGATTATTGGTCTTGTGAATAAATGCATCCTTCCTCTGTTTTTACAAAAGCAGTCCAAATAAATTGCTGCTAAGTACATAGATCTGCATGACGAGGTAGTAGTGTCCCACCGTTGAAGGTTCAGGATAGGAAATCAGATGCTGTGAGTTCAAATTCTGATTAATATTCAATAAGTAGTAACTGCCTCCTTTGTGCTGGGCATTTTCTACTTATGAGAAGTGAACAGCAAGTAAACAAGTATATAGTCCAAGATAAGTTTTTTAACTTTTTTTAAATTCACCAGTATGAAGAAAGCACACAGAATCCCTCTGTACTGAATCTTTGCCATCAGTATTTACACACAATGGTAAAGCTCCCATTTTCAAAATATTAAAATTTTTGATTCCCTATTTCCCTCCAGGTATCAACTACTTTTTCTTCCAGTTTATTGACTACTCTGTAGGTATTCAGTGTCTCCAGTTTCTTCCCTTTCCTTCTTTTGAATCCACTCCAAAAAGGCAGTGGCCCAGACATTGATTTTGTCAATAGGGTCTCAGCTAGCAAATACTATGTCTATGCAAATTAGAAAATGGTGCCCCTCTGGATGCATGAATTACAAATAGCTGTGCCCTCCATGTGGATGGAGCACAATGCAGGGAGTATTTTATAATCATCAACCAATCAGATGGGCATCTTTGAATAATGCATAAGCAGCACATCCACAATGGTTCTCCTTGTGATGGGCAGTGGCATCCAGGTGGTTAAAGCTACTGATTAATTTTCAGTCGTTATTCTATCTGCTTTATCAGCAACATATGTCAGAGTTGACTGACTGAAGCACTTTCTTCTCTAAGCTGCTTCCTTCCCCCCCAACCCTGTGTTCATTGAGATATACAATGTTCTATTTCAATTAGAAGTTTAAGGTACACAGGGTGATAATTTCATATAAGTATATATTGTAAAATGATTCCCTCAATAAGTTTAACACCTCATCTAATTACCATCTTGTATGTGTGGTGAGTACATTGATAATCTACTCTCCCAGCAACTGGGTGTAAAGTACAGTATTGTTAACTATAATCACTGTGCTATATATGAGCTTGCCAGAATTTATAACTTAAGTTTGTACCCTTTGATTAACATCTGTTTCCTCCAACCCTTGGCAACCACCATTCTATTTCTATGAGTAATACACTTTATGGTCTCACTTATATGTGGAATCTAAAAAAAAATAAGTGTCACACTCCGAGAAACAGTAGAAAAGTAATTGCTGGCATGGGGAGGTAGGAGAAAAAGGGATAGATTGGTCAAAGTGTACAAACTTGCAGCTATAAAATGAGTAAGGTCTAAGAATCTAATGTAAAACATGATGAGTAGAGTTGATAGTACTGTATTATAGTCTCTGACTTACTTTCATTGAACATGAGGCCCTCAAGGTCCATCTATGTTGTTGCAAATAGCACAATTTCCTTCTTTATGTCCAAATGGCTTTCCATTGTGTGTGTCATCTATCTATGTGTGTGTCTGTGTATATATAGAATTACATTTTCTTTATCCATTCCTCTGTCAATGGACACTTGCATAAAAGTTCCCTTTCCTCCGCATCTTTACCCAACCCTTGTTACTTGTCTTTTTAACAGATATGAGGTAGTATTTCATGGGGGTTTGATTTGTATTTTCCTCATGATTAGCATGCTGGTCCTTTGTGTGTCTTCTTTCGGTTTGTTGCTGTTGATGCTTATGAGTTCTTTCTGTATTTTGGATATCAACTCCTTATCAACTATATGATTTGCAGCTATTTTCTCCCATTCTGTAGGTTACCTTTTCATTTTGCTGATTCTTTTGTTCTACAGAACTTAATTTGATGTAGTTCCACTTGCTTCATTCACTTTCTTTGCTTGGGCTTTGATGTCCTATCCAAAAAAAATGCTGCTGGGACTACTGTCAAGGAGCTTCTTCTATATGGTTTTCAGGAATGTGCTGTTTAATTTTTACGTATTTGTGAATTTTCTTTTTCTTCCTTCATATAATGGTGGTCAGAAAAGACATTTGGTAAGATTTCAAAGGCTTGTTTTATGATAGCATATGCTCTATCCTGAAAAGTGTTCCATGTGCACTTGAGAACAATGTGTATTCTGCTGTTGAATGGAATGTTCTCTCTATAGGTTAGGTCCATTTGGTCTAAAGTTTATTTCAAGTCCAATGTTTCCTTATTGATTTTCTGTCTGAATGATCTATCCATTGTTGCAAGTGGGGTATTACAGTTCCTTATTATCATATAGTCGTCAATTTCTCCCTTTAGATCTATGTGTATTTCCTTAGTATATTCAGGTGCTCTGATGTGGGTACATATATTTTTATGATTATTATATCCTCTTGTAAATTAATCCCTTTACCATGATATAGTGACCTTCTTTGTCTCTTGTTACCTTTTTTTTGACTTAGTCTACTGGGTCTGATATAAATGTATTAACCCTTGCTCTCTTTTGTTTTCTATTTGCATATAATATCTTATCTCTCTTTACTTTGAGCCTATGTTGGTCTCTTATAGGTATATAGTTCGGTCTTTTTTTTTTTTATCCATTCAGCTACTCTATGTCTTTTGATTGTAGAATTTAATCTATTTACTTTTAAAGTGATTATTGATAGGTTAGGACTTCTTAATGCTACCTTATTTTCCAGCTTTTTCCTAGTAATTCTTTTGTGAATTGATGATTTTATGTATGGCTTAACTACCTTTATCTTTTGTGTATCAGCTGTAGGGTTTTGCTTTATGGTTACTATGAGGTTTATATAAAACATAATTATTTAAGACTGATAACTTAGTGTCCATCTCATTAAAAAAAACTAGTCTTTTACTCTCCCTGAGTGTTTTTAATGTCACAATTTACTTTGATATTGTGTCCATTAACAAATTATTATAGCTGTAGTTATTTTTAATATTTTGTCCCTGAACCTTTATATTAGTTGAGTAGTTAATACACCATCATATTACAATATTCAAGTATTCTGAATTTGATTATAGTTCCCAGTGTATGTTTTCATGTTACTCATTAGCATTCTTTTATTTCAACCTGAAGAACTCCTTTCAGCATTTCTTAAAAGCCACCCCCTACCACACACACAAAACTTCAAACTTCTGTATCCAATCGCCTCTCAGGCATCTGAGTTAACAACCCCAAGACTGAGTCTCCAATCTCTTCCTTATTCATCATGGTGTTTCCATCATTTTATTCAGCCCAAAACCCTAGAGTTACAGAATTCCTTCTTTCTCTCACACCCACACCTATCTCTATAAGCATATTCACCACCACAGTCTTCAAATATTGAAGGAAATCAACATTGTCTCTGGCCACTAGTCCTACTTTGTCCAAGTGACCACCCCCATTCATTATTTCAATTGTTTTCTACCTGTTGAATCCACTTCTGTTTTGCTCCCTTTTTAATCAGTTTCCACAAAAGTCAGAGTGATCTTGCTAAAACTTAATTCAGACTATGTCACCTGTCTTAAACCTTCTAATGGCTTCCAATCTAACCCAGAGAAAAAGCCCAGTAATTTCAATATCACACCAACCCCACCCTCAGTGCCTGGCTTGCATTGCCTCTATGACCTCACCTCCAATATCCCATTTCCCAGCACATCTTGTTCTTTCAACCTCTGTCACATTTGCTCATTTATTCTTCCTTGAGCACATCAAACACACGTGTACCTACTGCAGGGATTTTCTACCTGCCATCTCTGCTGCCTCAAATTTTTTTCCTCAAAAAGCTTCCTTGTTTACTCCCTACTGTCTTTAGATGTCACCTTATTAGTGATGTTTCCATGGCTACCATTTTTAAACCACAACCTTCCATTTTTCCTTCCAGGCTTACTATCCAATAATATATATATAATTTATTTTTTAAGTTGTCTCCCTCCCAAATAACATGAAATTCACAGTAACTTTGGAACCTAAACCGGAGCATGACAATTAATAGGTGTCCAATAACTATATGTATATGTGAAATAATATATAGTAATTATCAACACTGGCATAGCCTTTTACTTGACTATTTCCAAATGGCAGCACCATAGAAAATTCAGAAGGGGAAGAAGGGGAGTCCACGGATTCTGGTAGTGACTGACTGAATACCTCAAGTGACATGGCAGAAGACAAGTGCTGAAAAAGTAAAGACTACAGGAATTCATCTTTTTAAAATTTACTGAATTCATATTTATTTTATTCTTAAACACACAAATCAAATGTAGGTGACTGTAGAGAAGATTCCTAAAGGAACAGATTCAGTGAGGTTAAAACTGTACAGTAATATGCATGTGGAGGTTCATGGTTGTCACCAATATCATCCTTTCCTTTCTTAAACACTTGCTTTGTGTGGTCATTTGACCAGTTCTGGCTGATGGAATGTGAACTGTACATCCACTTGCTACCACCTGTGCTTTGCAGTTTTCTTTGTATTTGGTGCTCTGTTCCCTATGATTCTTGAATATGTGGGTTGATGTCTTGTATCTATTTTAGAAACATCTTAGCAGTTACCTTTCAAAATATTGCTTCTGTGCCATGCTGTATCTCATCTTTTTTTTTTTGTTTTGGTACTCCAATACAATACTACAAAGTTTTTTTATAAACATATTAAACCACTTGTCTGTATCCCTGTATTATGTCCCACATGTTTTGTTGTTGTTTTCTCCCTGTGCTTCAGTTCCTTTCATTGACCTGCCCTTGAGTTCCATAAGCAGGTCTTTTGTCTTATTCAAGCTATTGTTAAAACACATTTAAAATCTTAAATATTTTAGTTATAAAATATTTGCTTTTTTTGTCAATCTTTTCTCCCATTTCTCTGTCAATCAAGTATCTGAATATACGTGTGTCTGCTTTTATTGATGTTTTCCTAAATTATGATACATTTTGTCTCTTCACAAGTCTTTGTTTTATTTTTTTTTTAATCAATCATATAGTAGACATCATATGTTAAAAAAAAAAGTCTAAAAGTGATCCTGGGATGCCTGGGTAGCTCAGTTGGTTAAGTGTCTGCCTTCAGTTCAGGTCATGATCCCAGAATCAAGTCCTGCATCAGGCTCCTTGCTCAGCGGGGAGCCTGCTTCTCCCTTTGCCTGCAGCTCCCCCTGCTTGTGTTCTGACAAATAAAATCTTAAAAAAAAAAAAAGTGATCTACTTTTTTCCAGGAAAGGTAAACCCTTTCCTGTTCTGAGCAGATGAGTTGAGAGGCTAATCTTAACTACCCTAATAGAAATTGAGCTTAGGCAAAGCTGGGTTTATAGAAAGATCCTGAACTCATCCCCTCCCACCGACATACCAAATCTCCAGCTACAAATGGATCACCTCCTTCTGAAAAAAAATCTCCACAACAAAAGACAAAAGGACCACATCCAATGGATAGAAGAGGCTGAGACACAAAAACAAAAAAACGCCATCTCTGATGTGGTGACGTAATAGGGAAGGATCTCACCAGACAGCTGCTTCCCCCAGAGGAGGCCCTACATAGGGCACCCCAGTCCCTGAGACTATAATAGAGAGCTAAGTCTTCAGAGTATCGTGCTTAGAAAACCAAGGGGCCTGATGTCTGGGGGTTCCAGTGCTAAAGGAAACAGATTCACCTCTCAGAGGCCTCACATGCAATGTTGCTCACCCGAAGACTCAGTGAAAAAAATAGTTTGAGAAGTGTCTAGTGGAAACCCACTAGCAGATAGGATATCGTGGTATAAAAAGTCCTCCTGAGGAATGAGGGATTCAAGCTCCACATTGAGGACCCCTGAACTGGGAATCTATACCAGGAAAAAGAGCCCCAATAACAAGTTGCTTTGAAAATCATCAGGGTTTATGGTATGTAGGAAGACCATAAACTCACCTTCTCCACAGACATAACAAATCTATGCATATTTATACAATTTCTACTGAAGAAATGCTGATGGCTGACTAAACTGCTTCTGCACAAGAGAGAGGCCACACAGAGAATGACAAGGGAGGAGACCCGGCAACTAAAGGAAACCCCACTCCCAATGCTGCAACCTGCAGTGGAGAGGGATAGTACTGAGGAACCATAAGCAGGTTCATCTATACTGGGGCATAGAAAAAAAGTCATGGTTTAAAAGACTAAGATATAAAATATCCAGCCCTAGTACACCCAATGACAGGAAAGCTGCTTAAACTCTCTCCAGGTCAAAAGGGCTGGTGAGCATATGGCTTAGTCTACCTTCCACCTTGATAGTGCAGAAAAGGGCAGTGTTCCAGGTGCTTTGTCTGCCCGGTCATCTCAGTGAGCACAAGGCCTCTAGTCCACATCAGCCCTGAGTGGGGGGTGGGGAGGGAGCTGTTATTTTAAAAAGCAACCACAGTAAAGGAACTAGCCTTAGAACCTTGACACAGGGCAGAATTGCTGCTGAAACTCACTCCGGGTTGCCCAAGTTCCTCCTCCACTGATAGCCTAAATAGGAACAGTGTCCAGGGCCCTAGCCAACCTCCTGCCTCTATGAATTTAGCTCACTTAGCACAGCACGCTAGACACCCCTGGTGAGCACTCAGTATAGCTCTAGCCATCATGCCAAGTTGACACAGACACAAAGTATCTCAGAGAACTCCAGGCTCACAACTTTGGTTTCAGATGGCTTGCTAGGGCACCCTCAGTGCAGAGTACTCTGGAATACCCAAGCCCATGGTTGTCTTGGCCCCAGTCACCCCACCAGTGCATCCCTGTGCTGAGCACCCTGGGACACCTCTGCTCATACCAGCTTCAGCTTCAGCTGTTATGCCAGGACATGTCTATACTGCCCAGAGCAATCTATACTTTCAATGCCATCCTGATCAAAATTCCACCAGCATTTTTCAAAGTGCTGGAATAAACAATTCCTAAAATTTGTATGGAACTAGAAAAGACCCCAAATCATTAAGGAAGTGTTGAAAGAGAAAAACAAAGCCAGGGGGATCATGTTGTCTGATTTCATGCTTTATTACAAGGCTGTGATCACCAAGACAGCATGGTACTGGCACAAAAACAGACACATAAACCAATGGAATGGAGTAGAGAGCCCAGATATGGACCCTCAACTCTATGGTCAAATCTTCAACAAAGCAAGAAAAGATATCCAGTGGAAAAACATCTCTTCAATAAATGGTGCTGGGAAAATTGGACAGCTATGTATAGAAGAATGAAACTTGACCATTCTCTTACATCATACACAAAGATAAACTCTAAATGGATGAAAGACCTCAACATGAGACAGGAGTCCATCAAAATCCTGAAGGAGAACATAGGCAGTAACCTCTTCGACATCGGCCACAGCAACTTCTTTCAAGACATGTCTCCAAAGGCAAAGGAAACAAAAGTGAAAATGAACTTTTGGGACTTCATCAAGATTAAAAGCTTCTGCACAGCAAAGGAAACAGTCAACAAAACAAAAAGGTAACCCATGGAATGGGAGAATATATTCGCAAATGACACTATAGACAAAAGGCTGCTATCCAAGATCTATAAAGAACTCCCCAAATTCAACACCCAGAAAACAAAAAATCATGTCAAAAAAAATGGGCAGAAGACATGAACAGACACTTCTCCAATGAAGACACACAAATCACTAGCAGACACCTTGTTTGGAGAGCCCTAGCGGAGTACTTGTGTAACAAGTGCCCCAGGGTACCCTCTTTGCAGAAAGCTGCAGGTCCTGCCAGCTTGTCCCCACCTCAGCTTTCCCGCAAGAGCACCCTCAGTGCAGAGAGCCCTGGGATAGCTCTGGCCATCCCAACAAGGCAGTCTCAGCAAGGAATGCCCTGGGACCCTGTCCATACTACACACAGATCCAGCTAGCCAGCATCTTCCCAAGCACAGTCTACACCGGAAATGACCATACACAAGCTCATTTAAGAAGTAGCCGTACGGTCTAATTTGTAGAAAAAAACACAGAAAGCCAAGTAAAGTAAATAGAGGAATATGCTCCATAGGACAGAAGAAGAAAAAAATCTCTGATAAAGAACTAAATAAAATGGAGATAAGCAATATGCCTGATAGAGTTAAAATCATAGAATACTTACCAAACTTGAGACAAGAATGGAAAAACTGAGTGATAACTTCAACAGAGATAGAACACATACAAAAAGGACCAAATTTAAAGAATACAATAACTGAAATTTTAAAAATATACTAGATAGGATGCAGAAGAATGGATCAGGGATCTGAAAGAGGTGAAGGGAAAGAACCAAGCTGAACAATAAGAAGAAAAAATTTTTTTTTTTTAAAGATTTTATTTATTTATATGACAGAGAGAGAGAGATTACAAGTAGGCAGAGAGGCAGGCAGAGAAAGAGGAGGAAGCAGGCTCCCTGCCGAGCAGAGAGCCCGATGCGGGCCTCGATCCCAGGACCCTGAGATCATGACCTGAGCCGAAGGCAGAGGCTTTAACCCACTGAGCCACCCAGGCGCCCAAGAATTTTTTTTAATGAGGATAGTTTAACGTATCTCTTGGACAACATGAAGCAAACATTTGCATTATAGGGATCTCCAAAGGAAAAGAGAAGGGAGTAGAAAAATTATTTGAATAAATAATAGCTGAAAGCTCTCTTAACCTGGAGAAGGAAACAGACAACCAGTTTCAAGAAGCACAGAAAGTTCTAAACAAGATGAACCTAAGAGGCCCACACCAAAGACACGTAATAATTAAAATGTCAAAGGTTAAAAAGAAAATTTTAAAAGCAGTAAGAAACAAAAAATTACATACGAGAGAAACCCCATAAGTCTATCTGCTAATTTTTAAGCAGAAGTTTTATAGACCAGAAAGGGAGTGTCAGGATATATTCAAAATGCTGAAAGAAAAGTCCCTACCCCAAGAATACTCTACCTCTCCTTCTATTCTGAAAGGTAACTTTGCCAAGAATTTCCCAGAGAAAAATTAAGAGTTCATCACCACTAAACCTAAACCTTACAAAAATGTTAGAGTGCTTAAAGTGAAAAAAGGCCATAACTAGGATAAAACTATAAATAAAAGATGTAAAATACAACTATGGGGTGAGTAAAAAAAGTTATTTTATAATGTGTTCAAACTTCAGCAACCACCAAGTTAATATAGACTGCTATATATTTATTCTAGGAAAAAAAGGATGGGACAATATCTGCAAGTCAATCAATATGATACACCACATTAAAAAAAATGAAGGATAAAAATCACATGATCATCTGAATAGATGCAGAAAAAGGATTTAACAAAATTCAACAGACATTCATGATAAAAATTCTCAACAAAGTGTGTTCAAAGGGAACATGCCTCAATATAATTAAGGCCATATATGAAAAATTCACATCATACTCAATGGTCAAAAACTAAGAGCTTTCCTTTAAGCCCAGAAACAAGATAAGGATGTAGACTCTTTCCACTTTCATTCAACACAGTATTGGAAGACCTAACCACAACACTAACACAAGAAATACGTCATTGGTAATGAAGAAATAAAATTTTCACTATTTGCAGATGACATGATACCATATATAGAAAACCCTGAAAACACCCCCAAAAAACTATTTAAAGTAATAAAGAATTCAGTAAATTTGCAGAATACAAAATAACATACAGAAATCTGTTACATTTCTGCACTAACAATGAAGTAGCAGAAAGAGGATTAGAAAAACAATTCCATTTTCAATTGCACCAACAATAAAATACCCAGGAATAAAGTTAACCAAGGAGGTGAAAGGCCTGTACTCTGAAATTTTTTAAAACATTGGTGAAAGAAATTGAAGACAACACATATCGAAACCTATTCCATGTTCAGACTACCCAAGGCAATCTACAGATTCACTGCAATCCCTATCAAAATACCAGTAACCATTTTCATAGAACTAGAATCCTGAAGTTTCTATGGAAACACAAAGAACCCCTAATAGCCAAAACACTCTGAGAAATAACAACAAAGATGGACATACCACAATCCCAGATTTCAGGATCCACTATAAATTTATAAAAATTTTATTTTTATAAATCCACTATTTCAGGATCCACTAAAAATAGTATGGTACTTGCACAAAAACATATATATGGATTAATGGAATGGGACAGCCTAGAAATAAACCCATATGAGCAATTAATCTGTGACAAAAGAGCCAAGAACATACAATGGGGAAAAGACAGAGTCTTCAATAAATGGTTTTGGGAAAACCAGACAGCTTCAAGCAAAAGAGACAGACTGATACTATACTTATACTAATACTTATACTTACACACAAAATAAACTGAAAAAACATCTGTGAGACTTGAAACCAGAGCACTCCTAAAAGAAAACATAGGCAGTAATCTCTTAGATACCGTCTTTGGCAACATTTTCATGGATAGCTCTCCCCAGACAAGGAAAACAAAAGTAAAAATACATTATTGGGACTATATCAAAACAAAGAGCTTTTTCACAGCAAAGGAACCCAACAAAACAATAAGGCAACCTACTGAGTGGGAGAAGATATTTACAAATGATATATCCAATAAAGTGTTAATATCCAAAATACACAAAGCATGTATCCAACACTTAGAAAAAATTAAGAAGTGGCCAGAGGACCTGAATAGACATTTTTCCAAAGAAGACATACAGGCAGTCACTAGACCCATGAAAAGATGCTCAACATCACTAATCATCAGAGAAATGCAAATCAAGACCACAATAAGATATCACTTCACACAAGTCAGAATGGCTAGTGTCAAAAATTAAGAAATAAAAATGTTGGCAAAGATGTGGGGAAAAAGGAACACTTACTCACTGTTACTGAGAATGTAAATTGGTGCAGCCACTGTGGAAAACAGTACAGAAATCTTTGAAAAGATATATGTACCTCTATGTTTATTGTAACATTATTTACAATAGCCAAGATATGGAAGCAACCCTAAGTGCTCATCAATAGATGAAAGGACAGAGGATGTGGGATATGTGTGATGAAATATTAATCAGCCATAAAAAAAATGAAATCTTGCCACTTGTGGTTACATGGATGGACCTAAAGGGTATTATGCTAAATGAAAAAAATCAGACAATGAACAGATATTATTGCACTTTTAGGTAGAATCTTAAAAAAAGAATGAACAAACAAAGCAGAAACAGATCCATAAACACAAAGAACTGGTGCTCACCAGAGATCAGGTTTGGAGGGTGATTGGGCAAAGTAGGTGAAGGGGAGTAAGAGGTAAAGGCTTCCTATTACAGAATAAATACGTCACAGGTATGAAATGTACAGCACAGGGAATACAATCAGGTTGTAATAGTGTTGTAATGGTGACAGATGGTAGCAACACTTGTGGTAAAAATAGCATGATGAGTAGTTGAATCACTAGGTTGTACACCTGAAGCCAATGTAACTATGTGTCAACTCTGCTTCAATAAAGAAAAAAATATCAGTCCGGTTTAACTCCAGGAGAGCCTGAGTCCTATAGGAAGCTGAGATTCTGTTCTTATCCACAATCTCACTTCCTCAGAACCAGCACAGAGGCAGTCTGAAAAGCACCTGGCTCATAGGTTAAGATTTACTATTTGTAGGGCATATGACAGAGGGTCAGGGATTGGTAGGAAATTTATCCGGGAACAGGCACAGGTGGAAGCCATTTTTCTTTCTGTCCTTCAGCCTAGCTGGCCCAATCCTACCAGGCACCAGTTCTGACACTTCTCATCTACATTGTTAGCACTGCTTACCTCACCCTAGCATTCTCCATCAAACCTGCTTGCCCAAGCAGGTGCCTTCCTCCAAAGGGAGGTTCTGCTGGAGAAGGTTCTGCTGCACACTATCATGCCTCCAACAGTCACAAATGGCACTTACAACCAGCCACCCTGAATGTTAATATCACCACCAGCATGCCCATATCAACTTTTGCCAGGCCTCTCAGCCACCCATGTGGTGGTGGACAGCCCTGTCCCACAGTGCAACCATAGCAGTTGTAGCCAAGTTACAATAGGAGGGCACATACATCCCACACAGAAGATAGCTTTGGAACACTGGATTTTCATGACCATAAGAGATGGCACTTTGGGGCCCCACAGGTTGCCTTCTACATAAAACCACTATCTTTAAGGCCAAGAGTCATAGCTGACCTACCTAATATAGAAACAGACAAATTAAGGAGACTGAAGAATATGTTCAAAACAAAAGAATGAGACAAAACCTAAAGGGTAAAAGGGTAAAAAAGTGTAAAGAAAAAGAAGAAATTGGTGATAACCTGATGAAGACATCAAGGTAACGATTATAAAATGATCACTGAACATGAAAGAAGAGTAGATGAACACAGTGATAACTTCAAAAAAGAATAAAAATAACCAATCAGCGCCAAAGAATAAAATAACTGACATAAAAAAAAATTCCCTAGATGGAATACATAGCAGGTTAGAGGATGCAGAAAAACATCAGCAATTTGGAAGATAAAATACTAGAAATTTCCCAATTAGAACAGCAAAAAAAAAATTTTTTTTTCTTGGTTTAATGAAGATAGGTTAAGGGAACTCTGGGATGACCTCAAGCATATTAACATTCACATTATAGGGGTACCAAAAGGGAAGAGAGTGAGAGAGAAGGGAGCATAGTTGAAATAGAGAAAACTCATTAGAAGGAATAGTAGCTAAAAATTTGCCTAACCTGGAGAAGGAAATTGGCATCCAGGTCCAGAATACAGAAAGATAAACACCAAGACACATAATAATTAAAAATGTCAAAAATTCATAGACCTGTATCCCTGGGGCAGATAAAATTTTTTTTCAAATAAAATGTCAAAAATTAACAAAGAGTAAATCGTAAAAGCAACAAAATAAAAGCAAACAGTTTCACACTAGGAAACACCCATAAGACTATTAGCAAAATTTTCAGCAGAAACTTTGGCCAGATGGAGGTGGCAGGATATGTTTAAGCTGCTGAAAGAAAGAAAGAAAAAAAACCACTAAAATCAAGAATATTTTATCTGGAATTTATCATTCAGAATTAAAGAAGAGATAAAGAGCTTATCACCACTAAATGGACCTTACAGGAAATGTTAAAAAGATTATTTTAAACAGGAAAGAAAAGGATATAAGTAGAGGAAAATTATGGGGAAAAAATTTCACTGGTAAAAGCAAACATATAAAGGTAGTAACAGTAGTACATCAATCCCTTATAGAGCTAGTATGAAGGTTAAATGACAAAAGTAGTAAAATCCACTCTCTCTACAATTAGTTAAGGGATATAAAATAAAAAGCTATAAAATATGACATCAATACTGGGGAAGAGGATTAAAGATGTAAAGCTTTTAAAATGTGTTCAAACTTAAGTAACCATCTACTTAAAATAGACTGCTATACACATGGGGTGTTATATATAAACTTTGTGGTACCACAAACCAAAAACCTATAATAGGTACACAAAAAATAAATCACAGGGGAAGAGAACAAGAGAAAAGGGGAACTGAGAACTACAAAAACAACTAGAAAATACTTAACAAAATGGCAGTAAGTATATACCTGTCAATAATTACTTTAAATGTAAATGGATTGAATACTCCAATCAAAAGACATGGTGTGAATGAACAGATAATAAAATAAAACTGATCTGGATGCTGCCTGCAACAGACTCACTTCAGGCCTAAATATACATACAGACTAAAATGAAGTGATGGAAAAAGATATTAACAGCAAATAGAAAAGAAAGCTGAGGTAGCAATATTCATATCAGACAAAATACATTTTAAAACAAAGACTACAACAAGAGACAAAGTAGGGCTTTACCTAATGATAAAGAGTCAATCCTACATAAGAATATAACAATTGTAAGTATCTATGCACCCAAAATAGAAGCACTTAAATAGACAAAGCAAATATTAACAGATATTAAGAAGTTGACAACAATACAATAATATTAAGGAAATTTAACAGCCTACTTGCACCAATGAATACATCATCCGGACAGAAAATGAATAAAGAAATATTACACCAGATTTATTTAATAGATATACAGAACATTCCAGCCTAAAACAGCAGAATACACACTTTTCAAGGACATCTTTTCAAGTGCCTATAGAACATTCTTATTTATGGCTGAGAAATATTCTCCAGAATAGATCACATTTTAAGCCACAAAAAAGTCTCAATTTATAAATAAATAAATTCATGTAGATTGAAATCTTATCAGCATATTTCCCATTACAATGTTATGAAACTAGAAGTAAATCAATTAGAAGAAACTGGAAACAAACACATGGAAACTAAGCAGCATGCTATTAACCAGTCAATAAAGAAATCAAAAAGAAAATCAAAAAATACCTTGAGACAAATGAAGAGGGTAATACAATGTTCCAGTTTCCTTGGGAAAGAGCAAAAGCAGTTCTAAGAGGGACATGACATGATACATAGAAAACCCTAAAGACTCTACCAAAAACCTATTAGAATTAATAAATTCAGTAAAGTTGTAGGATAAAAAAATTAATATGCAGAAATCTATTGCATTTCTATTCACTAATAACAAAGTAGTAGAAAGCGAAATTAAGGAACAATCTCATTTACAATTGCAGCAAAAGTAATAAAATACCTAGGAATAAATTAAGCCAAAGAGGTGAAACTTCTCTATTCTCAAAACTGTAAGTCATTGATAAAGGAAATTCATGATGACACAATACATGGGGGGAAAAAACCACCATGATTATGGATTGGAAGAATTAATATTGTTAAAATGCTCACATGGCCCAAAGGAATTATGAATTTGGTGTAATCCCTATCAAAATAACATAGCATCATTGACATAACTATAACAATCCTAAAATTTTTGTAGCCAAAGCACTCTTGAGAAAGAGGAACACAGCTGGATGTATCACACTCCCAGATTTCAAACTCTACTACAAAGCTATAGTAATCAAAACAGTATGGTTCTACTAGAAAATATACACATAGATCAATGAACAGGAATAGAGAGCCCAGAAATCAACCCACGCTTACATGGTGAATTGGTGTATGGCAAAGAAGGCAAGAATATACAATTGGAAAAAGACAGTTTCTTTAGTGAATGGTATTAGGAATACTGGGCAGCTACATCCAGAGCTTGAAACTCAACCACTTTCTCATACCATATACAAAAATAAACTCAAAATGGATTAAACCTAAGTGTAAGACCTGAAATCCTAAAACTCCTAAGTGAAAACATATGCAAATATACTACTGGATATTGGTCTTAACAATATTTTTGTGATCTGTCTCCTAAGGGCAGTAAAAGCGAAACTACGTAATTGGGACTACATCAAACTAAAGAGATTTTGCACAGTAAAAGAAACCATTGGCAAAGCAAAAAGGCAAACCTACTAAATGAAAGAAGATATTTGCAAATGATATATCAAATCAGGAGTTATTATCCAAAATATCTAAAGAACTCCTACAACTCAGTGCACACACACACACATGCACACAAAATCCAACTGATAAATGGCCAGAGGACTTGAATAGAAATTTTTCCAAAGAATACCTGCAAAGAGCCAACAGACACATGAAAAAAAAATCTCAACATCACTAATCATCAGAGGAATGCAAGTCAAAACCATTATGAAGTATCACCTGAGTCAGAATAACTGGTATCAAAAGGACAAGAAATAATAAATGTTGGCAAGGATGTGGAGAAAAAGGAATCCTTGTGCCCTCTTCTTGGGAATGTAAGTTGGTACAGCCAATGTGGAAAAAGATATGGAAGTTCCTCAAAAAATTAAAATAGAAACACCATACTCTAACAATTCCACTGCTGAGTATTCACCTGACAAAAACAAAACATTAATCTGAAAAGATATATGCACACCTAATTCACTAAAGATTACTAGCAAGATATGGAGGCAACCTAAGTGTTCATTCATGGACAAAGAACATATTGTGAATATATATACATTAAACACACACACATACACACACACAAATATTTCTCAGCCATAAATAAGAATGAATTCATTCCATTTGCAACAACACTGTCATACCTAGAGGGTATCATGCTAAGTGCAATGTAAGAGAAAGATAAATGCTGTATGATTTCACTCATATGTGGAATCTGAAAAAAGAAATGAACAAACAAAACAGGCAAAGACTCATAAATTCAGAGAACAAATAACTGATTGCCAGAGGGGCTGGGGCTGTAGGGACGGGTGACATAGGTGAAAGGGATCAAGAGGTATAAACTTGCAGTTCTAAAATAAGTAAGTCATGGGAATGTGAAGTATAGCATAGGGAAAATAGTAAAAAGTATTTGATAACATTGTATGATAATAGACATTAATTATTTTTCTCTCAATAAGTATTTTGTAATGTATATAAATGTTGATTCACTATGTGGTACACTTGAAATTAATATAATACTGTATGTCAACTATATTTCAATTAAAAATGAAATAAAAAGCTGGAGTTTAGCTTTAATTAAAATTATTCTACCTCTGGTTTCAAGTGTCTTCAGGGGGAGTTTTGTCATCTCTATATTGTTGCAGACCTCTCCCTCTAGTGGGGCTTTCTTTTAAAGTACCATGAATTTGTGGGGGCTCTTATTCTCTCTAATCCAGCACCCCAATGTCCCAGTTACCCAATCATTCAAAGATCCCTAGAGAAAGCATCCTAGGAGTTTGAGATCTCTCTAGATTTCAGTCTTTCACATCAGCTTGCAACCATTAAAACCTATGCTGGTTTCTGTTCCCCCTAGTTGAGTGTTCCTCCCTATGGTAAGCACATCCTCAACCCATCTCCAGACAAGGCAAATATCCCATGGAAGATAATACCTTGTAAGCTAAATTTGCCAAGGAAATTTTATCCATCTGTAGAATTTTCATTTACTTTTTTTCTTCTAAAGCTCTGTGAAAATATAAATTTTATTAGTACTCTGATAAAGTACAGAGTACTGATAAAATACACTTTATGACTTTCCTTTTTTTAGGTGTTATAACAGGAGTTATAGCTTGCCACTACCTGTTATATCATAACCAGCAGTGAAATCAAATTCTGTATTTAGGCTTTTAATTGATTAAACCTAGGAATTTATCACTGTTAAGCTTTATATCCACTGCTCACACTTGAAATATTATGTTATTCAAAACTTTAAAAATTGCCAGTTCTGTCTCATCTAATACTTTGATTAGAATATCATCCCTATCTTTGATCAATAAATTAACTAGGAGTAAGTTACTCTGACTAGGACAACTATAAATCTTTCTAGTAAAATATGAAAATTTTGCTTGAATTGATAATCAATTACAATTCCTTAAGTAATTATTTAACCAGATGTTAGATTATTCTTCATCAATGCTCTGGCCATTTCTTCACCAACAAAAGAGATTGTCAACAGAAGTTAAAGAAGGGAAGATACCCTAGAGTAATTGTGGAAGGTTTGCTTAATTTTCCAAGAATACTTAAAGTAGTGACAGTCAGTTGTTTTAAAGTTGATCATTACAAGTTAAATTTATAATTGTTAAGAGTTGTGACAGTAGCTTAGAAGTGGTAATACATCATTTAGAATATTTATAATCAGTGAATGCTGAACAGATAAGGTTCCACCTTAAATTTAAAAGCACAAGTCAAAGTTTCAGATTTGAACCATGACAGAAATTCTAAGAAAAAATAATAAAGAAGCTCCAAAAGTAGTATTTGTGAGAAAATGATAAGAAAATAGTTTTCTTTAGTACAAATGTATTTCCTTTAGTTCCAGTAAATTATACACTAATTTTTTAAATTTTTTATTTATTTCAAAATAAACATTCTTTTTTACTGTACCTTTGTCCTATAAATGCAGGGATTTCAACACTAATTTTATACTAGGATCACCAGGGTGTTTTTGTCTTCATATCCATGTGGGGTCTCAGCATTAGTATTTTTTAAAGCACTAATAGCAGACCTCTGGATAGATTAAGATAGTTTTAGTTTTACAATAAAATGAAGATACAGTGATGTCCCATACATCCACAGCCCCCATATATCCATATCCTTCCCTATTATCAAGATCACTCACCAGCACCTTATTTTGGTGCCCAAAAGGGATTTCTTTACAGGGTGCCACAGGACCTCTACCTCAAAAGGCCACTAGTTTTAAGAGTAGGATACATAGCTGACCTACCTAATACATAGAAACACACACAGAGAGAGTTAGACAAAACCAGGAGACAGGGGAATATGTCCCAAATGAAAAAAACACAAAACAAAACAAATTACAGAAAAAGAGCAAAACAAAATAGAAATAAGCAACATGCCTGATAAAGAATTCAAAATAGTGGGCTTAAAAATACTCACGGGACTTTACAGAAGAGTAGATGAGCCAGTGAGAACTTCAAATAAAGAGACAGAAAATATAAAAAATAATCAGAGCAGAAAAATACAACTGAAATGAAGTATAAACTAGAGGGTATTAACGGCAAACTAGACGATCCAAAAGAATGGATCAGCAAACAAGAAGGGTAATGGAGAGTAAAGAAGCCTCACAGCAAAAAGAGAAAACACAATAAAAAATAAGAATAGGTTAAGAAAACTCTGTGACATCA
The DNA here is from genome assembly GCA_002007465.1 of Ailurus styani. NCBI lineage: Eukaryota > Metazoa > Chordata > Mammalia > Carnivora > Ailuridae > Ailurus > Ailurus styani. The sequence continues at coordinate 1,749,931 of LNAC01000254.1, read as the reverse complement.
TAGAGTATAATAACATTTGCATTAAAATAATCCCAGAAGGAGGAGACAGAGAAGGGAGCAGGTAACTTATTTGAATAAATAATAGCTGAAAAATAAAACATGGAGAGCACCAAAAAAAGATAAACAAAAGGAGGCCCACACCACAACTCCTAATTTAATTGGCAAAAATTATAGATGAGGAGAATCTTGAAAACAGCAAGAGAAAAGCAAACATTTATATATAAGGCAGACTCTATTAGGCTATTAGCTCATTTTTCAGCAGAAATCTAGCAGGCCAGAGAGACTGATGTGATGTATTCAATGTGCTGAAAAGGAAAATAATCTATAACCAAGAATGCCCTATGTGACAAGGTTATCATTCAGAATATAAGGAGAAATAAAAAAGTTTGCCAAACAAAAAAAGTAAGAGTTCATCACCATTAAACCAACCTTACAAAATGTTAAGGAAAGTTCTTTAAGTGGGAAAAAAAAAAACCGTAACAAGAAGCAAGGAAATTACAAAAGGAAAAATATTCACTAGTAAAGGCAAACATATAATGAAGGTAGTAGGTTAATCACTTATAAAGCCAGTATGGAGGTTAAGCACAAAAGTAGTAAAATCAATTATATCTACAAAAATTAGTCAAGGGATATACAAAATAGAAACATGTAACATACGACTTCATATACAGATAATGTGGAATGTGGAATAGAAATGCAGTCCTCTTGGAATGTGTTCAAACTTTATCAACCATGAAATGAGTATATACTACTACACACACAGTTTTATATATAAACCCCATGATAACCACAAATCAAAAACTATCATGGAGACACACAAACAGAAAAAAATCAAAGTGTAACACTAACAAAAGCCAACCAACCACAAAGAAAGAGAACAAGAGGACTAAATGTGCCAATCAAAAAACACGGGGTGACTTAACGGATAAAAAACAAGACCTATCTACATGCAGCCTACAGAAAACTCACTTCAAACCTAAAAACACATACAGATTAAAAGTGAAGGGATCAAACAAGCTATTCCATGCAAATAAAGCTGGGTGGGGGGTGGAAAGCTAGGGTAGCAATACTTACATCACAAAAAGTTGACTTTAAAACAAAGATAGTAACAAGAGACAAATGGTATTACATCATGATAAAAGGATCAATCCAACCAGAGGATATAACAATTGTAAATATCAATGCATCCACCATAGGAGCACCTAACTATTGAAAGCAAGTATTAACAGATATGAAGGGAAAGTTGACAATAATATTAAGGGACTTTAACAGTCTACTTACACCAATAGATAGAGCATCCAGACAGATAATCAATAAGGAAGCAGCAGCTTCGAACAACACATTAGACCAAATGGACATAACAGATATATATAGAACATTCCATCCCAAACTATCAGAATACACATTCTTTTCAAGTGCACATGGAACATTCTCTAGGATAGATCATGTGTTAGGCCACAAAACAAATGTCAATAAATTTAAAAAGACTGAAATTTTACCTACCATCCTTTCCAACCACAATGGTATAAAATTAGAATTATAAGGGAAAAAAAACATGAAAAAACACAAACACATGGAGGCTAAAAATATGCTACTGAACAGCAGGTCAATGAACAAGTCAAAAAGGAAATCAAATAATATATGGAGATGAATGAAAATGGAAACCTAATGTTCCAAAATCTTTGGCAAGCAGCAAAAGCAGTTTGAAGAGAGAAGTTTAGAGTGATGTAGGTCTATCTTAAGAAACAAGAAAAATACCAAATAGCCTAAACTTAAACATAAAGAAACTAGAAAAAGAATAAACAAAGCCCAAAGTTAGTAGAAGGAAGATAATAATAAAGACTACAGCAGAAATAGAGACTAAAAAAATAGAAAGGAAAAATGAGGCCAAAAACTGGTTATTTGAAAATATGAATAAAGTTGATAAAACTTTAGCTACACTCATCAAGAAAAAAAGAGTACTTAAAAAAAATCAGAAATGAAAGAGGAAAAATAACAACTGACACCACAGAAATACCATGGAAGGGATTAAAAGTGACTACTATGAAAAATTACATGCCAACAATCTGGACAACCTAGAGCAATTGGATGAGCTGCTAGAAACACAATTGTACACAACTGAGACAGGAAGAAATGGAAAATTGAATAGATTATTAGCAGTGAAATTGAATTGGTAATCAAAAAACTTCCAACAAAAGTCAAGGACCAGAGAGCTTCACAGGTGAATTCTACTGAACATTTTAAAAAGAGTAATACCTATTCTCCCCAAACTACACCAACAATAGAAGGGGAAGGAAAACTTCCTAATTCATTCTATAAGGCATTAACCTGATACCAAAATTTGATAAAAGTACTTCAAAAAAAAAAAAAGGAAAGAAAATTAAAGGCCAATATCCCTGATAAACATCAATGCAGAAATCCTCAACAAAATATTAACAAACCAAATTCAATAATACATTAAGACATTTATTACCATGAGCAAGTTGAATTTATTCCAAGGATGCAAGCAGGGTTCAGTATTTGCAAATTAGTCAATGTGATTCATCACTTTAACTAGAGGAAAGGTAAAAACCATATGATTCCCTCAATAGATGCTGAAAAAGCATTTGACAAAATACAATATTAATAATGAAAACTCTCAACAAAGTGGTTTTGTAGGAAACATACCTCAGCATAATAAAGGCTATATGTGATACACTCACCACTACATCCTTCTCAATGATAAAAAACTAAAATATTTTCCTCTCAGATCAGAACAAGATAAAGATGTCCACTTTCATCACTTTTCTTTAACATCATACTAGAGGTTCTAGGCACAGCAATCACACAAGAAATAAAAAATCTTCAAATTGGTGTAGAAGAAGTAAAACTGTCAGTACTTGCAGCTGACATCATAGTATATAGAGAAAATCTTAAATACTCCACCAAAAAACCTTTGGAATAAATGAATTCAGTAAAGTTTCAAGATTCACAATTAATATACAGAAATCCATTCCATTTCTATACACTAATAATGAAGTAGCATAAAAATAAGTTAAAAAGTAATTCATTTATAATTGCAACAAAAAAATACTAGGAATAAATTTAACAAAGGAGGTGAAAGATCTATAGTCTGAAAATTATAAGATATTGATTAAAAAAATTGAAGATAACATAAATGAAAGGATATACCATACTCATGGATTAGAACAATTAGTCTTGTTAAAATGTTCGTTCTATCCAAAGCAATCTACAGATCCAATGCAATCTTAATCAAAATACCAATAGCATTTTTCACAGAACTAGATAGAATTATCATAAGGTTTCTATGGAAACAAAGATCCCCAATAGCCAAAGCAATCCTGAGAAAGAAGAGCTGGATATATCACACTCCCAGATTTCAAGATATACTACAAAGCTAAAGTAATCAAAACAGTATGGTCCTGGCACAAAAACAGACACATAGATCCATCAAACAGGATAAAAAATCAGGAAATAAACCCACAGCTATATGTAGTCAATCCACAGTCAAGGAGGCAAGAATTACAATGCGGAAAAGACAGTCTCTTCAACAAATGGTGTTGGGAAACTGGACAGCTAACATTCAAAAGAATGAAACTGGGCCACTTTCTTACACCATATACAAAAAATGAACTCAAAATAGATTGAAGACCTTAACATGAGACCTGAAACCATAAAATTCCTAAAAGAAAGCAGGTGGAAATCAGCAGGTGGAAGTCTCTTGGAAATCAGCATTAGCAACATGTGTACAGCTATGTCTTCGTAGGTCAGGGAAACAAAAGCAAAAATACACACTAAGACTACATCAAAATAAAAAGCTTTTGCACAGCAAAAGAAACCATCAACCATCCAAAAAGCCAAAAAGGCATCCCAACCATCCAAAATGGGAGAAGATATTAGCAAATGATATATCCAATAAGGAGTTAATATTCAAAATATGTAAAGTACACACATACACACACAACTCAACACTGAGGGAAAATAACCCAATTAAAACACTGGGCAGTGGGCGCCTGGGTGGCTCAGTGGGTTAAAGCCTCTGCTTTCGGCTCAGGTCATGATCTCAGCGTCCTGGGATCGAGGCCCGCATCGAGCTCTCTGCTCAGCAGGGAGCCTGCTTCCTCCTCTGCCTGCCTCTCTGCCTACTTGTAATCTCTCTCTCTGTGTCAAATAAATAAATCTTTAAAAAAAAGAAAAAAAAAAACACTGGGCAGAGGACTTGGAAAAACATTTTTCCAAAGGAGACATACAGATGGCCAACAGACACGTGAAAAGATGCTAAAAATCACTAATCATCAGGAAAATGCAAATCAAAATCAAAATGAGTTATCACCTTATACCTGCAGGATGGCTAGAAGAATTAACAAGTATTTCTGAGCTTGCAGAAAAAAGGGACCCCTCATGCACTGTTAATGGAAATGTAAATTTGTAGCCAATGTGGAAAATTGTATAGGGGTTCCTCTAAAAATTAATAATTGAAGTACCATACAATCCAGTAATTCCACCCCTAGGCATTTACTTCAGGAAAAAAAAAACCACTAAGATGTACAGTCATTGCAACATTATTTCCAATAGTCAAGATATAGAGGCAACTTAAATGTCCACTGATAGATGAATGGATGCAATGGAATATTACTCACCATAAAAAGAATGAATCTTGCTATTTGTGACAACCCAAATTGACACAGAGGGTATTAGGCCAAGTGAAATAAATCAGATGGAAAAAGACAAATACCTCATGATTTCATCTATATATGGAATCTAAAAAAATAAACAGGTACAGACATATATTTAGAAGGAGGAGCGGCAAGATGGCGGAGGAGTAGGAGACCGATTATCATCAGGTCCCAGGAATTCACCCAGAGAGCTATCAAACCATTCTGAACACCTACAAATTCTACCGGAGATCGAAGAGAAGAAGAGCAGCAAGTCTAGGAACAGAAAATCGACCACTTTCTGGAAGGTAGGACGTGCGGAGAAGTGAATCTGCGGCGACGGGAAGATAGACCCCGGGGGGAGGGGCCGGCTGCCGGCAAGGGAGCGAGCAGCGGAGCACAGACTCGGAACTGTGAGAAGTCGGCTCCACTGAGGGACGTCGCCCCAGAGACCAAGCGGGGGGTGAAGCCCCTGCAGGGACAGTGTGGTCTCAGGACCCACGGGGACACAAAAAGACCAGGGGTGTCTGAGCGCGACCGAGCTCCCAGGTCTCAGAAGCCGGCGGGAGAGACGGAGCTGAGCTGAGGTGTCTCTCAGCTTGGGGTTACCTTGGGCTGGGATCTGAAGCTCAGCCGGGCCACTGATCTGTGAGCGGGGACCCCACGGGCAGCAGACCCGGAGAGACTCACCTTCCTCCTCCGGGAGCAGC
>LNAC01000254.1:1617580-1743680 GCA_002007465.1 Ailurus styani | reverse complement strand
AAAAAAAAAAAAGAAAGAGACCAGAACAGAATTTCAGCACAGTGGGTTGAACCACACTGTCATGTGATGGTACAGTGTATGGTTGGTTGTACCCAGGTTCAGGAGTTCTGGACATGGGATCTTCTTATATGGATGGGTCCCTACAGGAATATTCTGTGACTCAGAGAAAGTCTAAAAATTATAGATCAATTTAATCAGTCATCACTTGAATTAAAATTACAGATCAGACAAATAAGAAGCGTGGCTCCATACTAAAGATTAATGAACACTAGATTAGAACACCCTATCACTTCCCGCTTCTGCTTAAATGACACCTATTTAAACCAACAAGAAACACTGATGTAGATCATAGATTATGCAATTAAAAGACCCAATTATGTTAGAACTGAACTGGTCAGAGAGACAATAGTAGGTAGATAGATAGCATGAACCAGGTGAACATGTCAGAGGCCAGTGATAGAGAGAGAAGACACTTCTGAAATGAACTGCCAAGAGGCTCGGTAGGTAGAAGAAAGTTTTAATGTTGCCTCACATCTGGGAGGTAAAGAAGAAAGGAGAGAGTCTTTGCTCAGCCTCTAGTTGCTCTAGGACCAAGAAGTGCTTATGGGCAACATGCTGGGTCCAATATCACCTTGTTTTAACATCTTGAGCGGACCACTTATCATCTTATCAGGCCACTAATCATGCAATGGATGCAAAAGGAAGTTGGTAACTGAACTAATTAATAAGTCAAAGATCAATAAAGATAAGAGCCATCCAGTGCAAACTGGAAGGTGATAACTTTAGAGAGTAGAAAAAGCAGATGCTGACATATTACAGAGAATAGACTTCCACTCAGAATTGTGGATTCCCAGGGAGCCTGTAAACTGTTAGAAATATCAAATCCAGAGGTGCCTGGATGGGTCAGTCAGTCAAACATCCCACTCTTGGTTTTGGCTGAAGTCATGATCTCAGAGTCAGGCTTTGCTCTTAGTGGAGTCAGCTTGTCCATCTGCCTCCTCCTCTACCCTTTTACCCCTCTGCCCCTCTGCCTGTGTGCACTCCCTTTCCAAAATAAATAAATAAAATCTTAAAAATATACATATTCAAATCCATATACATTCTAGGCATTTTCAAATGATGAGATAATATGCCTGCATATATTTATGTTTACTACTCTTTTCAAATGTCTGTAGGTACTATAAGATTAATCAAATATGAATTAACTTAAAAGATACATTATTTAATTGAATTCATACAAGTTTATTGTCATTAGCAGTTTTCTCAGTAATTGCAAATACTAAAACATAACTACTATCAGATATTGGTCTGAGAAAATGTTTGATGTTAGAAAATATTCCCCACAGTCACATAAGCTGAGAATTACCACTTTAAAGGAAAAAACAGAGGCAATATCATCCCAAAGAGAAAGCAAGTAGAATTGGGGCCAGGGAGTACGTCGAAGGCAGTGTGGTCAAGTGGAGAGAACAGAAGGCCTTGTCATCAGTTCAGATTCCCTCTGCACCATTTCCTAGCTCTGGGATCCTGAGCAAATTATGTATCTTTCTATGGCTGATTTCATGAATAAGTTACAATATTATCCAAATTTAGAGTGTTATTGCAAGGATTAATGGCAACATATGGGAAGAATCTGGAACATAATAGCTACTCAATAAGTTGTAACCATTTAGAGCTACTTTGAAAGAGAAGGTAATTAATGCCTAGTAACAAATGAAGTTCAAAATAAGGGAAACTAAAGAAATGTTGAAAATTTGACCAAAGAATCATAAATACAGAGTCAAAGCATAGGCAGGATCTTCCACTAAGGAGGTGAACATGAATCACATGTAACCTGTGGACTCTAGATGCTTCCTCAGTAAAATAAAGCATCTGGACTCAGTTTTAAATCCTATAATTTCCCTTAAATTACTTTAGAAGAATTAGAATGTCAATCCCAGATACAAGCGTTGGTTGAGCTACTGAGGAATTGCTGCACACTCTTGGCAGCTTTTTGATCTCTGCTCCCGCCCCACCCCCCAGGGCCTCAAAGAACCTAGAAGGACCAAGCCTGTTGTAAGCCTGCTGGCAACTACATAATGCTGGAAGAGTTCTCTGTCACATAAGTGGATTCGGAATGAATTTCCCAGCTGTTGTTGGTGACTAGTTTCCTATGTTATAATAAACCCAAAGAAAATTACAAAATACCATGCATCTTAAGTATTATGTTGTATCCTAAGTACTATGAGATCACTCTCAGCCACAACTTCCACTGATTCCCACCATGTCTGCTTGCTTACTTCCCTTCTATGTCCTCTTTCCTTCTACACCCACTTCTTGTTACTTCATAGTACATGTAATTCTTGCTTACTCATAGCTGTAAAAATAATTCTGTACAATTGTGCTATGACGTATTGTAAAAATATACCATGATTTGTGTAACCTCCTACTTACTGACTTTTATCGGATGTCCAATTTTTATCTCTAAGAATAACACCCCCTAAAAAAATATCAATTTACATACGCATTTATGTATTCCTGCTTTTATTTCCATAGAATAGAGTCTCATTGTATAGTATTTCTAGTTGGAAATGGGTTTTAATTTTACTAACTACTTCCCAATTTGATTTCCACAAGAGCATTCAACAATGCATATTTCCACCATTAAAATCTGAAAATGTTTTTTTTTTCCTATGCTCTCTGCCAGCAGGTATTATCATTTATTTTGTAATTTTTGCCTATATGGTGAGCATAAAGTAAGTTTTAAATTTTACTTTACTGTGATTTTTCTGAAAATTTGGTATGGGAGAGCTCAGCTTATTTTCATATATCTATTTGTGACTTGAGTTTGCTCTTTTCTGAAATGCCTGTTTATGACTTGTGTTTACTTTCCTATTGGATGTTTCCTTTACTATCAACTTTAAGAAGTTTTTTCTATGTTATATTCAACATAAACTATGCATATTGCCATATACTTTGAAAATATTTTCAGGGCGCCTGGGTGGCTCAGTGGGTTAAAGCCTCTGCCTTCGGCTCAGGTCACGATCTCAGGGTCCTGGGATCGAGGCCCGCATCGGGTTCTCTGCTCAGCAGGGAGCCTGCTTCCTCCTCTCTCTCTGCCTGCCTGTCTACTTGTGATCTCTCTGTCAAATAAATAAATAAATAAAACCTTAAAAAAAAAAGAAAAGAAAATGTTTTCCCAAAATGTTTACTGATTTGGCTTTTGCCACACACAAAAATATTCAAATTTTATAGAGTTAAATATGGTTACATTTTTCTTAATAGTACAGTTTACTTTTTATTTTACAAGGTTTTTTTTTTAAAGATTTTATTTATTTATTTGACACAGAGAGAGATCAGATCACAAGTAGGCAGAGAGGCAGGCAGAGAGAGAGGAGGAAGCAGGCTCCCTGCTGAGCAGGGAGCCTGATGCGGGCCTCGATCCCAGGACCCTGAGATCATGACCTGAGCCGAAGGCAGAGGCTTTAACCCACTGAGCCACCCAGGCGCCCTATTTTACAAGTTCTACCCCCAATTCCCTAAATTTCCTGAACTATAATCTTTATTAATATTTATAATGTTGCTAAAATTGCTTTGAATATAGTGTGAAATAGGGAATCAAATGTGTCTTTTTCACATTAATTAAATTAACTACCATTAATCAAATGGTTAACCATTTGGGCCAGAACCATTTATACACTGAACCATTATTTTCCTACCAAACTGATTGTCCAACTTTGTAATATATTAAATTTGCATGATGACTGGAAGTCTAAGCTAATAGTATATTGTCTTTACTATGGTGACGAGAGGCAGTTTGTTGTATTCAGTTTTCCACTCTCTCTTGCCATGTGACCCCATAGCGCACTGGAGTGGGTAGAGCACATTTCCTACATCCCATTGATGTTGGACCTGGATGTGTGACATGCTTTGATTAATAGAAGATGGAAAGAAGTGAAAGTGTGCTAGTTTCAAGACAAGTCCTTTGTCCTTCTGTGAATCACCATGAGACGAACATGTCCCACACGCTCCAGGGATGGGAAGACATATGGAGCAGAGCTGAAACCAACCTAAAACCTGGATTCCAGTCTCGCCACTACAAAGCATGAAGTAAAGCCATCCCAGACAACCCACAGACACAGGAGAAGAAATGCTTGTTGTTATGAGTCACTGACTGCTAAGCTGTCATGTATCATCATGGCAATAAGATATGATTGGTACAGTATGACCATAGTATGACCTAATATCTAGCAAGGAATATGTACCTATTCATTTTTATGTATATTTAGCTATATTCAACTATATATTCTTTCATAGGAACATTCATATAAATTTTCATATTAAACTTTATCACATACAAGCCAAAGATGATGAAAACAACCCATAAATTTAAGTCACCATTTATAATTACATCCCATATCATTTTATTCAGATCTTTTTGTTTCATGTTCTGTAATGTAACTTAATAGTTTTCTTGAAATCCTTTAGCACATAGTTTGTCTCTATTAGAAATGGATTATTTCCCCAATTCTGTTTCTAGCTTGTTACTGCCAGTGAAGATGAAGCTAATAATTTCTGCACATTAACCTTATTTCCAACTACCTTATCAAATTCCCATATTAAATCTACTAGTTTTCTTTATGAGAGTCTTGGATTTCTTAAGGTATCCAGTCATATCAGTAAGATAAACCATAATTGTATCCCTCTTTTGTAGTAGTTATTGAAATTTACTTTCACTTTATTGTCTCATTGTGGTCAATGTAATGCAAAGTCTTCATGAACAACATTATAGAAGGCAGCCTAACACCAACCTGCATGAGGACCTAAGATATAAATAGAAATATAAATACATTCTTATATTAGAATTGAGGGTGGCTCAGTGGGTTAAGCCTCTGCCTTCAGGTCATGATCTCAGGGTCCTGGGATCGAGCCCCACATTGGGCTCTCTGCTCAGTGGAGAGCCTGCTTCCCCCTCTCTCTCTCTGCCTGCCTCTCTGCCTACTTGTGATCTCTCTGTCAAATAAATAAATATTTTAAAAAAGAATTGAATGTAACAGGATTTAGCAATGCTAAATTATGTATCATTATAGACTACAAAAAAAAATTTTAAAAAGAAAAATATTTCATTGTTCCTCACTAAGTGTTCGACATGTGAATCAAGCTGCTTTATTCCTCTAGCATTTAAATTTTAATCCTGATAATACTTTCATCAAAAGCAACCCTGCTCTTTGAGGCAGGAAAAAAGATCAAGATAGGCCAGGAAAATGTTGCTAGAAAATAAGGATGCTTTTTAAATGCATAAAGTGGTGCTGAAGACACAAAGGAGTGTCTAAAGGGGTTTGCAGTAGCCAAGTAGAACAATATAAGCATCGAAAGGAAAATAAAGATTCCAACTGGCTGGAACAGGCTGAGTTTGGAAAAAGCCATCCATCTGTAATGATACTCAAAAAGAAAAATGGAAAAGTAAATGTAAAAATAATTGATGAATTTATATGGTTTTAATGAGAGAAGAGTGTTGTTTTGTGCAGATTTTCTGTTTAATCTAAGTATATACTTATTTTATTTTTTAAAGATTTTATTTATTTGACAGAGAGAGAAAGAGTGAGCACAAGCAGGGAGAGGGAGAAATAGGCTCCTTGCTGAGCAGGGAGCCCCATGTGGGGCTGGATCCCAGGACCCTGGAATCAAGACCTGAACTGAAAACAGATGCTTAATTGACTGAGCCATCCAGGCGCCCCAGTATATATTTACTTAAGACACACCTACCTACACATTTTCTCTACCAGTTTAAGTGCAGTGGATCACAAAAGCTGGAAATAGATTGAATATCAGAGATTTTGGCCCCAAAAAAGGACATTATGTATACAATACAGGCATACCTCAAAGACATTGTGGGTTTGGTTCTAAACCACTGCAATAAAGTGAGTTAAATGATTTTTTGTGTGTCCCAGTGCATATAAAAGTTGTGTATACTATACTCTATTCTGTGTGCAATAGTATAACATCTAAAAAAGCATATATCTTCATTACAAAATATTTTACTGCTAAAAAATGCTAGTCCTCCTCTGAGCTTTCAGTGAATTGTAATCTTTTTGCTGGTGGAGGGTCTAGCTTCAGTCTTGATGGCTGCTGACTGATCAGGGTGGTGGCTGCTGAAGGCTGGGGTGGCCGTGTCAAGTTCTTAAAATAAGACAAGAGTGAAGTTTGCCACATCAATTACTTTTCCTCTCACCAACAATTTCTCTGTAGCATTTGATGCTCTTTGATAGCATTTTACCCCCACAGAATGTCGTTCAAAATTGGAGTCAATCCTCCCAAACCTGGTGCTGCTCTATCAACTAAGCTTAGGTCATCTTCTAAATCCTTTGTTGTCATTCCAACACCATCACCAGAAGTAGGTTCCATCTCAAGAAACCACTTTCTTTGCTCATCCATAAGCAGCAACTCCTTATCTGTTCAAGTTCTATCGGAGATTGCAGAAATCCAGCCACATCTTCAGGCTCCACTTCTAATTATCTTACTATTTCCACCATATCATTACTTACTTCCTCCCCTGAAGTTGAACCCTTCAAAGTCATCCATGAGGGTTGGAACTGACTTCTTCTAGACTCATGTTAATGTTGATATTTTGGCCTCTTCCCATAAATAATGAATGTTCTTTTTTTTTTTTTTAAAGATTTTATTTATTCATTTGACACAGAGAGAGAGATTACAAGTAGGCAGAGAGGCAGGCAGAGAGAGAGGAGAGAGGAGGAAGCAGGCTCCCTGCTGAGCAGAGAGCCCGATATGGGCCTCGATCCCAGGACCCTGGGATCATGACCTGAGCTGAAGGCAGGGGCTTTAACCCACTGAGCCACCCAGGCGCCCAATAATGAATGTTCTTAATGGCATCCAGAATGGGGAATCCTTTCCAGAAGGTTTCCGGTGTACTTTGCCCAGATCAGAGGACTTGCTGTCTGTGGCAACTATAGCTTTATAAAATGTATTTCTTAAATAATAAAACTTGTAAGTCAAAATTACCCCCTGATCCATGAACCATGGAATGGATATAGTGTTAGTAGGACTGAAAACAACATTAACCTTGTTTTATATAACCATCAGAGCTCTTGGGTGACCAGGCACACTGTCAATTAATGGTAATATTTTGAAAGGAATTTTCTTTTTTCTGAGCAATTGGTCTCAACTATGAGCTTAAAATATTCAATAAACCATATGATACAAAGACATGCTGTCATCCAGGCTTTCTTGCACCATTTATGCAGCAGAGGCAGAATAGATTTAGCATAATTCTTAAGGGCCCTAGGATTCTGGGGATGGTAAATGAACACTGGTTTCAATTTTAAGTTACCAGCTGCATTAGCCCCCAATGAAAGAGTCAGTCTGTCCCCTGAAGTTTTGAAGCCAGGCACTGACTTTTCTCCTCTAGCTATGAAAGTCCCAGATGGCATCTTCTTCGAATAGAAGGCTGTTTTGTCTACATAGAAAATCTGTGGTTTAGGGGTGTCTCCGTTGTTAAGCATCTGCCTTCAGCTCAGGTCATGATCCCAGGGTCCTGGGATTGAGCCCCACATCAGGCTCCCTGCTCAGCAGGAAGCCTGCTTCCCCCCCCTTCCACTCCTCTCCCCCTGCTTGTGTTCCCTCTCTTGCTGTCTCTCACTCTCTGTCAAATAAATAAATAGAATCTTAAAAAATCTGTGGTTTACTGAAGCTGCCTTCATTCATTATCTTAGTTAGTTAAATCTTCTGGACAAATTGCTGCAGTTTCTATATTAGCACTTGCTCCTTCACCTCGCATATTTATGTTAGGGAGATGGCTTCTTTCCTCCAACCTCACGAACCCACATCTGCTAGCTTCAGACTTTTTTTTCTGGAACTTCCTCACTTCTTTCAGCCTTCATGAATTGAGGAGAGTTAGGGCCTTGCTCTGGATTAGGCATTGGCTTATGGGATTGTTGTGGCTGATTTGATCTTCTATTCACACCACTAACACTTTCTCCATGTCAGCAATAACAGTCGTTTTTCTGTGCTCACTGGAGTAGCACTTTAAATTTCCTTTAAGATCTTTCCCCTTGTATTCACAACTTGGTTAACCATTCAGCACAAGAGACCCAGCTTTTAGCTTATCTCAGCTTTTGACATGCCTTCCTCACTAAACGTAATCATTTCTAACTTTTGATTTAAAGTGAGAGATGGGAGACTCTCCTTTCACTTGAACACCTAGAGGGCATTGCAGGGTTATTAACTGGCCCAATTTCAATACTGTTGTGTCTCAGGGAATAAGGAGCCCTGAGGTAGAAAAAGTACTGGGACAGCTGGTTGATGGAGCAATCAGCACACACACAACATTTACAAGTGTGCTGTCTTACACAGGCATGGTTTGTGATGCCCCCAAAACAATTACACGAATATTAAAAATCACTGATCAAAGGTCACCATAACATATATAACAATAATGAAAAAGTTTAAGATATGGAGAGAATTACCAGAATATGACTCAGAGACAGGAAGTGAGCCAATGCTGTTGGAAAAAAATGGCACCAATAGACTTACTCAACATAGGGTTAACACAAACATTCAATTTGTAAAGAAAAAAAAAGTAATAACTGCCAGGTACAGTAAAGAACAGTAAAATGAGGTATGCTTGTATGAAGAAAATTTTACATTGCCTCTGAGGAATAGAAAACTAACCAAATAAAGAAGCAGGCCATATTCTTTGATGGGAAGACTCAATGTCATAAAAGTAACAATTTTTCTTCTTTTAGACCCCAGTAACAACAAAGGTGGTTTTATTTTTGTTGAACTGGGCAATCTAATTCTAAAGTTCATAAGGAAATTTCCTTTAAAAAATGAAGAATTTTGGAAGTAGATTTCTAAGATCTACTTCCAAACTGTTAACAAATAATAAGTTTGAAGGTTTAGAAAGTGCCAGAGAAATATGCAAATTTTAGAGACTTCACAAATGATAAAGAATTTCAAGTTAATGGATGAAATTATTCATAAATGGAATTAAAAAACAGGGAAAATATTCAGAAAAATCTAAAATTTGATCCCAAATGCATGAATTACATTTAAATAAGTGTAGTAAAGTTTTTAGTATTAAGACAAATCATAAAATTATTAGATATCTTACAAATATCCTTTCTCAGGTTAAAGAAATCCTTTCTTTGCCTGTTTTTCTGGAGGTTTTTTTTTTTGTTTGTGTGTATTTTTTTAATAGACGCTAAATAACTTTCAGAGTTGTTTTTGTTTTGCTTGAGATCAAACAAGTTGACTTTCGCTCTAATATATATTAATATGGTGAATGATATTTCCACATTTTATCTAAACCATTCTTTCATTTCTGGAATAAAATTTGGTCATGGTTTACTAACATTTTAATATATTTTGTTGGTTTGTACATAGTTTCCTTGGAAATATTATATCTATGATCATGAGAGGCATTTTTCTTTGATTTTTGTTTTTCATAGTGAGTTTGGCTTAATTTCAAAGTCACACTGACCTAATATAATAAGTAACAAAAAATGTCCTTATTCTATTCTCTGGGATAGGTTGTATAAAATAGGAATCATCTGTCCATTATTTGATGGAGAGCATCTGTATAACTCTCAGAATTTTATTTGTTCTTTGTGGGAAAATTTTAACTTCTGATTTGATTTCTTTAATAACATTGGGACTATTCTGGCTTTCTACTTTATCTTGAGTAAATTTTGGAATAGTATATTCTTCTATGTAATTGTCAATTTCATCGAGTTCTTTATGTAGTCTTCCATAACTGCTGTGAAAAAATCATCCCCAAACCAAATGGATTAAAACAACACAATAATTTATTGTGCTCGCTAATCTGCAATTTGGGTAGGGTTTAGTTGGATGGCTTGTCCACATGGCATTATCTGGGGAGGCTAACTGAAGCTAAATGGTTCACTTCCAAGATGGCTCACTCACATGGCTGGTAAGCTCTCTGTTGGGGCCTGAGTTGGAGCTGTTGGACTGATGCCTCCCTTATTCTTCATGTGGGTATCTCACAGAATTGCTTGGATTCAGTAAAGCAAGATGGATTGGTTCCAGACATGAGTGTTCCAAGAGACAGGAAATGGAAGCTGCCAGTCTCCTAAAGTCTGAGTCTGAAAAAAGGAGACCACCATCCTTCTCCACATTCAATTGGTCAAATTATCAGAGAGCCTATGCACAAGGACAACAGACATAGATCTTTTGATAGGAATGTCAAGAAATCTTTATTCCATCATAGTTTACTCACATAAGATTATTCTTATAGTATTATTATCCCTTAAGTATCCCATCTGTAGTAAACATCTTTCATTTTTATTAATGTTTATTTATTCTCCCCACCACCTTTTTTTCATTCTTTCCAGTTAATTTTTATCTTATACTCTTTTCAAGTTTTAGTTTGGTTGATTCTATTATAGTTCTGCTATTTTATTAATCTCTATTTTTTTGATTGTTTTATTCCATGTATTTTTCTGAGGTTTACTCTGCCACTATTCTGATTTCTTTTGGATGATTTTTAACACAAGCATTTAAAGTGATATATTTTTCCCACATTTAAAGTAAATGCAGAAAAAAGATACCACAGCAAGCTTGTCTACTATCTTTTGAAATGCCTCTTACAAGGCTGGGCCTAGGCTGGTATATAAGAACTTGTATTTGGGGAGGGTTCCCATCATTCACTGGTAAGAGTGGCTCACTGTGCCTCAACTGTACCAACAATATGGTTTATTCTGAACACTTTGCTTTCACTACTTGGGTACCTTCCAGGCAAGGGGTACCTATGTAACCAGTTCACAATAAAAAGCCTGGTCACTGGGTCTCTAACGAGACTCCCTGATGGGCAACATTTTATATGCATTGTCAAAAGTCCTTGCTGGGTGAATTAAGCAGCTTCTGTGTGGTTCCTCTGAGAAATAGCCTTTGGAAACTTGCTCTTGGTTTCTCCTGCCCCAACTTTGCTGATTGTACTTGGTACAGTTTTGTTATAATAAATCATAGCTATAAGTATAACTATATGCTGAGTCCTGTGAATCCTTCTAATTACTGAAACAGAAGGTCATCTTGGTGACCCTCACCACAGTAATGCTTTAACTTCGTCCTACATATTTTGATATATAGCTTATTCATTAGCACTCATTGCTTTCTAATTTCCATTATGGTTTTTCTTCTGGGCCCATATTTATTTGGAAAGAGATTTTAAATATGTAGTTAAAATCTTTTTTCAAATATTTTTATTATCAATTTCTAACCTAGTTGCATTGTGGTCATAGAGTGGATATAAGATATTATCTCTCTGATATTTTGGAGACTTGCTTTCAGGCCTACTATCTGTTTAGTTTTCATAAACAATGCACATGTGCTTGAAAAAAGTATTTGTTGTCAAATCATTATTTATAGTTATATATTATATATGTGTATATATATATATATATATATGCAAATCATAAAATGTGAATTTCAGGGACGGTAAATTACTAAAGGAGTCCCTTTCTTGGATCAATTAGGAAAAAAGGTGCTTCTCTTACTAATTTCTAGAAACACTAAGCAGGAAGTAATCTAATATGGGGAAATTAGTTACCTCCAAAACACAATTAGGAGTCCTAAGAGATCAAATGTCAAAGACAATCGTGGCAAGTTTTTAAGAAATCTGGACATTGTAGGGATGACTGAAAACAGTCATGATGTTTTCATCTTCCTGTGTCCTTGAGATAGATGATTCACAGGAGAACCAGGTGCATGTGATGGTATTATAAGAAATATATATTTGGTCTTCATTATACTTCCTGGCACAGAGTTCCTAAAACCCTTGGAATTTCCTAGTAAGAGTGACAAAGGTGTCTTTTATTATTTGTAACAAGCCCCTCCAACCACATCTGAATTTATGTTAATGAGAAGAACTTTGGAAAGCCCTTAAGCCAGAGGAACCAATCATGTGATTAGAGGGTTGTGAAATTTCAGCTCTACTCCTGACCTGCAGGAAGGGGAGAGCGCCTGAAGACAGTTCAATCACCAAGGGCCAATGATTTAATCAAATGGGCCCGCATAATAAGGACCCCATATGAGCTACTATTTCCCCACGTACAGTGCCCTATGCATCTCTTTTATCTGCCTCTTCCCAACTTAAATCTTTATATTAAACTAGTAACCTACTAGGCAAACAGAGGCATGTTCCCAGATACAAATCTTTTCCCTTTTTCACCTCTGTTATCTGCCAAAGCCCACACACCACCCTCACATCTCCAGAGCAATAAAAATCTTCTGCATTAACTATCTTCAAAGTATCATAGATTCTACCATGAAAGAGTCCTAAGTTAGAAATCTTAGCAAAGAATTTTAAAAATAGATTTGCCACACTTTCTGTGCCTGAAAACCAGGATAAAACATAAAAGAGTAGGGATGACTCCAAGGTGGCTCTGGGAAACCCCTGGCCCACAGCTCCAGCCATCCCACCAGGCTGGTCTCAGTGTGAAAGACCATAGCACACCCCAGCCCATGCCCATTTCAATGCCAGCTGTCCCACTGAGTGGCCTCAGTGCAGAGTGCTTTGGGAACCCTGGTCCATGCTCACTTTAGCTCTAACAGTCCCAGCAACATGGCCCCAGTGCAGCACACCCCAGAACCTGGGACAGCACATTCACCAGCTCCTACTGTTCCACTAAGGCAGCCCTGATGGAACATCCCCCAAGAATGCCTGGCCTATACCTGCTTCAGCTCTAGCTATCCTATCAAGGTGACCCCATTTGATGTGCCCCAGAACTCCTGAGACCTTTCCCACTCTAGTCCCAGACAAAGTTGGCCCCCAAACAGTACAATCTAGGATGCTCCACCCAGATCTGTGGCCTCTCCAGCTGCAGCCAGCCACCTAGCAAAGCTTCCAGGCACACTAAGTCGACACAGAGGACACTTGTCCACAAGGATATACCATTAAGCCCAACAGAGGTAATTCACAGAAACATACAGAGAAAGTCAAACAAAATGAGACAAAGGAATGTGTTAAAAAAAAAAAAACCAGAAGCTATAACCCCATTAAGAAAAATAAATACAAAGGAGACATCCAAATGGCCAACAGACACATGAGAAAGTGCTTAACATCACTCAGCATCAGGGAAATACAAATCAAAACCACAGTGAGATACCACCTCACACCAGTCAGAATGGCTAAAGTCAACAACTCAGGAAACAGATGTTGGCAAGGATGCAGAGAAAGGGGAATCCTTCTACACTGTTGGTGGGAATGCAAGCTGGTGCAGCCACTGTGGAAAACAGTATGGAGGTTCCTCAAAAAGTTGAAAATAGAGCTACCCTACAACCCAGCAATCGCATTACTGGGTATTTACCCTAAAGATACAAAGGTAGTGATCCGAAGGGGCACGTGCACCCAAATGTTTATAGCAGCAATGTCCACAATAGCCAAACTATGGAAAGAACCTAGATGTCTATCAACAGATGAATGGATACAGAAGATGTGGTATATATATACGACGGAGTCAAAAGAAACGAAATCTTTTTGCATCGTTTGCAACGATGTGGATGGAACTAGTGGGTATTATGCTGAGCGAAATAAGTCAATCAGAGAAAGACAATTATCATATGATCTCTCTGATATGAGGAACTTGAGGGGCAGGGCAGGGGGCCGTGGGGGGTAGGGAGGGAAAAATAATGAAACAAGATGGGATCGGGAAGGAGACAAACCATAAGAGACTTAATCTCACAAAACAAACAGGGTTACTGGGGGGTGGGAGGGTAGGGATAGGGTGGCTGGGTTATGGACATTGGGGAGGGTTTGTGCTATGGTGAGTGCTGTGAAAGGTGTAAGCCTGATGATTCACAGACCTGTACCCTGGAGTAAATAAATAAATAAATAAATAAAATTGAGGTAGTTCAAAGTAGTGGTCATAAAGATGATTACTGAATTCAAAAGACTAAAGAAAGACAGTGAGAACTTCAGCAAAGAGTTGAAATATATATGAAAGAACCCATCAGAGTTAAAGAATACAATAACTAAAATGAAAAATACACTACAGGGAATACAAGCATTAGATGACATACAAGAATGGATCAGCATCGAGACGCCTGGGTGGCTCAGTTGGTTAAGCAGCTGCCTTCGGCTCAGGTCATGATCCCAGGGTCCTGGGATTGAGTCCTGCATCGGGCTCCTTGCTCAGCAAGGAGCCTGCTTCTCCCTCTGCCTCTGCCTGCTTGTACTCTCTCTCTCTGACAAATAAATAAAATCAAATCTTAAAAAAAAAAAAAGAATGGATCAGCAATCTGGAACACAGAACGGTGTAAATCACCCAATTAGAATAATAGCAACAAAACTTAAAACATGAAGATGGTTTAAAGGACCTCTGGGACATTAAGCACACTAAATTCCTAATACAGGGGCCCCAGGAGAAGAGAGAAAGAGGGACAGAAAACTTATTTGAAGATATAATGGCTGAAAACTTTCCCAACCTGGGGAAGAAAACAGACATCCAGGTCTAGGAAGCACAGAGTGTCAGGCTCCACGTTGGGCATGGAACCCACTTGGGTTTCTCTCCCCCTCCCTCTCCACACCCCCCTTTCTAAAAATATTTTTAAAGTGAAATAAATAAATATATAAATAAATATTTAAGCACCCAAAATAAGAGCACCTAATGCTAATGAAGAAGCAAAGGTCAACAAAGGAATGAAAGAGGAAATCAAAAAACGAATTGACTTAAATGAAAGTGGAAACAAAACACTGCAAAATCTATGGGATGCAGCAAGCCGTTCTAAGAGAGTTCATAGCAATACAGAACAACTTCAAGAAACAAGATAAATCCCATATAAGCAATCTAACTTTATACCTTAAAAAACTAGAAAAAGGAACAAATAGAACCCAAAGTTAGTAGAAGGAAGGAAATAAGATAAAAATGGATTTATATAAAATAGAAACTATATATATGATATTATAAGATCATATATATACACATAGGATCATAAACTATGTATATATAAGATCATATATATAAGATCATAAAACTAAGACCTGATTCATTTGAAAATATTTTTTTTAAATCAGTAAACCTATAGTCAAACTCAAAGAGAGAGGCCAAATAAAATGAGAAATGAAAGAGGAGAAGTTATAACTGACAGCACAGATATATAATGGATCAAAGAGACTACTGTAAATAATTACACACCAAAAAAAAAAACACCCAGAAGAAAGGGATAAAGTTCTAGAGACACACAACATTCCAAGACTGAATCAAATTAGAAATAGAAAGGTGAATAGAGAGATTACAAGTAATGAAATTGAATCAGTAATTTAAAAACTCCTAAACAAAAGTCCAGGACCAGGCAGCTTCACGGGTGAATTCTACCAAACATTCAATGATTTAGTATCCACTCTTCTCCAATTCCAAAACACTGAAGAGAAAGGAATACTTCTCAACTCATTTAATGAGGCCAGCATTACCTTGATACCAAACCCAGAAAAATACACCACAAAAAAAGAAAATTATAGGCCAATATTCCTAAAGAACATAGATACAAAAATCCTCAACAAAATATTAGCAAGCCAAATTCAATACATTAAAAGGGTCACTATGACCAAGCAAGAAAAATTCAACATCTATAAGCATCTTTGATGCACCTATGCACATCAAAGCACATTAGCAAAACCAAAGATAAAAATTATATGATCCTTTCAATAGATACAGAAAAAATATTTGACAAAATTCAATATCTATTTATGATAAAAACTCTCAACAAAGTGAGTACAGAAGGAATGTACGTCAACATAATAAAGGCTATATATGACAAATCCATAACTAACATCATACTGACTGTTGAAAATCTGAAGCTTTCCCTCTAAGGTCAGGAACAAGACAAGGTTGCCCACTCTCACCACTTTTATTCTACATAGTGTTGGAAATCTTAGCTATAGCAAGTAGGTAAGAAAAAAAGAGAAAAAAAAAATCCAAATTGGAAAAGAAGTAACACTGTCACTATTTGCAGATGACATGATACTATATATAGAAAACACTAAAAACTCCACTAAAAAACTATTAGATTTAATAAATGAATTCAGTAAAGTTGCAGGATAAAAAAATTAACACAGAGAAGTCAACAGCATTTCTGTATACGAATGACTGATCAGGAAAAAAAATCCCATTTACAATTGCATCAAAAAGAAATCACCCCAAATAAATTTAACTGAGGAGATGAAAGTCCTGTTCTTAGAAAACTTTAAGAAATGAATGAAAAACAAAATTGAAGATAATGCAAAAAAAAGGAAAATTGAAGATAATGCAATAAATAAATAAAAGGAAAGATGTTCCATGCTGATGGATTGAAGAATTACTATCGTTAAAATGTCCATACTACCCAGACCAATCTAAAGATTCAGTGCAATCTCCATCAAACTACCATTAGCATTTTTCACAGAATTAGAATAATCCTAAAATTTGTGTGGAACCACAAAAGAGCCTGAATAGTCAAAGCAATTTTGAGAAAGAACAATAATGCTGATGGAATCATGCTCCTTGATTTCAAACTACACTACAAAGTGATAGTAATCAAAACACTATGGGACTGGAACCAAAAAAAAAAAATACATAGCACATAGATAAATGGAATAGAATAAAGAGCCCAGGAGTAAATCCCTACCCATTTGATCAGTTAATCTGTGACCAAAGGAGGCCTAAATATACAATGGGGGAAAAGACAGTCTCTCTAGTTAATGGTGTTAGGATAACTGGACAGCTACATGCAAAAGAATGAAACTGGACCCCTATATTGTACCATATACAAAAATAAATTCAAAGTGAATTAAAGACCTGAATTTAAGACCTGAAACTATAAAGCTCCTAGAAGGCAGTGAGCTCTCTGACATTGGTCTTGGTATTATGTTTCGGAACAGTTCCTCAGGCAAGGGCAATAAAAGTTAAAATAAACAAATGGGATCACATCAAACTAAAAAGCTTTTGCACAGTCAAGGAAATCAATAAAAGGAAAAGGCAACTTACAAATGGGAGAAGATATCTGCAAATCAAACAATTAATAATGGGCTAATATCCAAAATACATAAGGAACTTACAAAGGTGAACATTAAAAAAACAACCCAATTGAAAAATGTCTATAGACATTTTTCCACAGAAGACCTATAGATGGCCTACAGGTACATGGAAAGATATTCAACATTACTAACTATCAGGGAAGTGCCAATCAAAACTACAATGAGCAATCACCTTCCACCTTTCAGACTGTCTTTCACCAAAAGACAAAAAGTACTGTTTGTGAAGATGTAGAGAAATGGCAACCCTCTTACACTGTTGGTGGGAATGTAAGTCAGTACAGCCACTTTGGAAAACACTATGAAGTCTTCTTGAAAGAATGAAAAGTAGAGCTATAATATGATCTAACAATTCCACTTCTGAGTATTTATCCAAAGAAAATGTAAACATCAATTTGAAGAGATGGGTGCATTGCTATGGACTGTTGCAACATTATTTACAATAGCCAAGATATGAAAGCAATCTAAGTGTCCATCTGTAGATGAAGGGATAAAGAGAATGTGGTTAAGTACACGCGCGCACGCACACACACACACACACACACACACACACACACAAATTGCTCAGCCATAAAAAAAAGAATGAAATCTTGCCATTTGCAACAACATGGATGGACCTAAGGGTATTACCCTAAGTGAAATAAGTCAAACAGAGAAAGACAAATACTGTATGATTTTACTTATATGAAGAATCTAAAAAACAAGACAAACAGAAACAGGCTCATAGATATAGGGAACAAACTGTTGGTTACCACGGTGGGGAGCAGTTGGGGAGAAACTGTAAAATAGATGAAGGAGATTAAGAGGTACAAACTTCTAGTTATAAAATAAACAAGAGGATATGATGCACAGCATGGGGTATATAGTCAATGATATTGTAATAATTGTGGCTACAGATGGTAACTAGACTTATCATGAGGATCATTTTGTAATTTGAAAAACATCCAATCACTATGATGTACACCTAAAACTAATAAAATATGTCAATTACACTTTAAAAAGTAGGGATAAATAGACACACAAAATAACAAAAACTGAAAAGGCAACAAAACCCCATAATATGCAGCACACTACACCAGCTAAAAGATAGGCAGCCCCTCCTACAGGCTTCAGAGCCACTGAAGGTATAGAGCTTGGAGAGCTCAGTTTGATTCCCACTGGCACCTTCTCATCAAGATGGTATAGGACACAACACCAGCAGGTGTCAATGCCCGCAGGTAAAGCTTTTTAATTCTGCAGTTTAATCTCCACTTTTACTGATTTGGGGCTGCCTTATTCATCAGTTAATGAGAGAGAATAGTTATAATCATTTACTATGATTGTAGATTTATCATTTTCTTATAATTTTGTTAAATTTATTTTAAACTCATCAGTTACATACAATTTTAGATTCACTCTATCTTCCCAGTAAATGAATATTTCATAAATATGTAGTGATCTTATATAACTCTCTTAATATTTTTTTTTTGCCCTTGTGTCTATTTTATCTTATCTAAGACTAATGTAGGCATACCGGCTTTCTTGGAATAGTATTGGTCTGTCATATCTTTATTCCATCTCATAAATTTCAATCTTTCTGTGCTCTTATTTTTTAAGTTGATGCTTTATAAACAGAACATAGCTAGATTTTGTAGGATTTTTATTCAGTCTGAAAATTCTCTTTTACCTAGAAAGTTGTTACATTTACCAGGATGACCTATTTGCTTAATTTGTTATATTATTTGTCTTATTTTGTCATTATTTCTTTTTTCTCCCTCATTTCTTTCATACTTTTAAATAGGCTGAATTTCTTTGGTGCTGTTTTCACCTTCAAAATATTCCTATACTAATTTGGAGGTTAAACATTTTATTTCTATTCTTTTGGTATTTCCCTTGACATTTCAACAGGCCAAACTAATTTCCAAATTTAAACAATTTGTTATCCCCTCCAAATAATGTAATTAGATCATACATTTGCAACAATGACTGCTTTTATAAATTACATGCTATTTTTTTCTAATATGTTAATTCTATCTTTTCTAAGTAGCAAAAATTAGATATTACTACTGCTGGCGTTTAGCACTGTACTTGTGTTTTCTCTAATTAAAAAACCTGATAAATAGCACATCTCCTACCTGTCCAAGTTCTGAACTAATTAAAAGATAAGAACATATATGGAAAAAAAATATGACTGGTATTTGAGAACATGGTTTAAATCTGTGCGCCGGAGAGCTTCAAGATACTGAGCCACAGATGAGACAAAGTTATCCACAGGTAGTGGTGAATACATGGGCCTCTGTGTGGGGGACAGCTTCTGGGTAAGCATGGCTAAGGAGCAGAATGGAACACGGGCTTTCTGCAAATAATTAAGCATCTGGGGTGCCTGGGTGGCTCAGTTGGTTAAGCCACTGTCTTCAGCTCAGGTCATGATCCCAGGGTCTTGGGATCGAGTCCCGCATCAGGCTCCCTGCTCCACAGAGAGCCTACTTCTCCCTCTCCCTCCTGCTCTGCCTACTTGTGCTCTGTGTCAAATAAATTAAAAAAACTTTAAAAAAAATTAAGCATCTGATCTCAAACATTATGAAGTCAATAAAGAAATCAGTCTACAGTACCACTGCTTTTGTTACATGTTAAATCCTTAATTTCAACTGTGTGATTAATGTAAAAATACTCCATTCCATCCACTTTTTAAGGATTTGAGGCATTTACATGAAGTTGGAAGTTTCTAGTCTTGAAAAGATTTGGGGAAAGTTGATTAGCAAGCTTTTATCATTTCTAAATTTTGACAGGACACAAGTACTGTACACTTTTAGATACACTTTGTTAAACAAAGGTAGCATTAAATGAAATGATAATAGTAATAGGTGATTTTCACATACAAAGTCCTTGGGACATTTAAAGCTCTTGGCAACAATTCTGTATGTCAAACATGCCAAATAGTATGGAGCAACAGTGACAAGAATGGGCATCACTATCCTATGCATATTTTGAATGGAATGACATTAGAGTGTTCTAGAAGGATTTTGCTGTTTATTCAGTTGTTTGGTAAGTTAATATTATTACATTTAAGTTAATTTATAAAATGGTTTCAAGACAATTTCACTTAGAATTTATTTTAGGTCTTTCTGCAGAATCTTACCAAATGCCCTTTTATCTACTTAAGTTACTGTATGATTTCTTCCTTTAATGTATTGATATAATGAATTATCTTGGCAGATTTCTTGAATTAAACTACCTTTGTATTACTCAAGTCATCTTTATTCATATTGTATTTTATATTGATATACTGATGAGTTTTACTTGATCATTTACATAGAGAATTTTTTCTTCTCTATTCTTAGGTGAACTCTGCCTACAGGTTTGTGGATATTTACCAGTTTCTGTAGTAAGAGTCTGCTCAGTTTATAAAATAAATTTAAGGAGTTTCAGATTTAGTTAACATCAGAAGTATCTGATCGTTTAAGGACTGGTAGATAGTTGTAAAACCATTTTGTGTTGGTGTTTGTTTGGTGTTTCCAATCTCTTTCTCTTTTAAGATTTCTAATTACCTTTCCAATCTCTTCAGTTTCTACTTTTTTAATCAATTTGAGTATATTTCTTCTGGTTTTTCAAATGCCACACCATTGAATTGCGTGTAATATTCCTTTAATTCATGTCATCTCTGGTACAATTATTTAGTAGTCCTAATTTTTTATTTTTTAACATATACTTCATTTTTTTTTGCTAATCAAACTCACAAGGGCTTTTCAAATTTTTCTTTAATTTCAATTACTTTTCTTTTGTTATAAAGGCATTGAACACTATGCATTTTCTTCCGATCAAGCTTTTGTACATCCTGATGTTTTGCCATGATGTGTTTTCATTTCATTGCTGTGTAAATGGTTCAGAATTTTAGTTTTGAAACTTCCTTCATCAAAGGCTGGATATGAGACTTGATTTTTAAACAACTTTTTAGTAATATTTTTAATTTTATTTTTCTAATTTTTATTTTTATTTGGACTATTATCAAAAATATAGCCTGCCATGTGTCTCTTTTTTAATATTTTTTATGGGTGTGTGCCAAATACATTGTAGATCCTTTTTATGTATTTTAAAGGCCTATAACATAATTATATTATCTTTTTAAAGGATGTTAAGATGTATGTGTATCTATAAAAATAGTTTTGATGACTATATTAATTTTGTGATTACTTTTTTCTAATAAATTTCTATTATTATCTGAAAGACTATAATTAAAATATCCCACTAAAACGGTTTATTTTTATATATGTTTTTGTGTTTCTAATACTTTCTCCTTTATATATTTAGATGCACTGTTTGGCCATGAAAGATTTATGACTGTCATATCTTCCTTATAAATTATAACTCTAGGGATCACAAAATTTCCTCTTTATCCTGTTTAGTCTTTTTATTCTTAGATTTCACCCTGTTTAATATTCATACTAACCCCCAGTTTTCTTTTTATTTACATTTCTCAGTATCTCTTAGCCCATTCCATTATTTTTCAGCCTGTCTTAATAGTTCTTGTGAAAAATATATAACTGAATTTTGACTTGGAATGCAATGCTATAGTGGTGATTTTTTTTAAAGAAACATCAAGGGCGCCTGAGTGGCTCAGTGGGTTAAAGCCTCTGCTTTCGGCTCAGGTCATGATCTCAGGGTCCTGGGATCGAGGCCCGCATCGGGCTCCCTGCTCGGCGGGGAGCCTGCTTCCCCCTCTCTCTCTCTGCCTGCCTCTCTGCCTCCTTGTGATCTCTCTCCCTCTGTGAAATAAATAAATAAAATTTAAAAAAAAATTCTTAAGAAACATCAAATTTTTTTTGCATTTTAGTAAAATTGAAATATGACATATTGTATGAGATTAAGGTGTACAATATAATGATTTTAAATATGTATATACGGTGAAATGATTACCAATAATTTTAGTTAACATGTATCACCCCCCACATTTACAATTTTTTCTTGTTACAAGAATTTTTAAGGTATACGCTCTTACAAACTTTCACATGTATAATACAGTATTTCTAACTACAGTTACCATGCCATACAATGTACCTCCAGAACTTACTCATCTTATAACCGGAAGTGTCTACTGTTTGACCATCTTCACCCATTTCTCTCATCCCTCACCCTCACTTCTAGCAACCCCTGATTTGTTCTGTTTCTGTAAATTCCATCTTTTAGTAGCTAAAATCAGGTCCCTCACATTTAGCATATCTACTGATAGACTTTCCTTACTTCTATCTTCCTTTGTATTTATTTAACTGTTTTCTTTTCTTGACCAGCTTTTTTCAAATTGTAACTTTTCCCCATTCCCCTCCACAATTTGTGAGCTCTTATTTTTTCTTTTCACTAGCGTTTACCTTATTTTCAAATTCTAAAGAATTTAAATACATCTTTTCTATTATTAATAATATACCAACTATTCAACTATTTCTTCTCACTAAGGTACTCTATGTCCCCCTCAGTTTTCCACATTCACACCAATAAAAGACCTTAAGGACATTTTATCACCTACTTCCTCCAATATCCTGGGTTATGATAAAATAGTTTAATATTTGTAGTTCAATTCTATTCCCTCATAGTATATGTAACTGAAATATATCTTATCGCTTATTAGGAGAGAGATCCTAGATATTGTTGTTTTACTACATCTTTTCCAATCCTGAGGACTCTGATTTGTGTCATGTGTTATTTAGAATATTTTCTTGAGTATTTTCATCAGATTGTTCGTGACATATTCTCTATTCATAACTATTTGTCTTTTGTCATAGTGGATAAATATCTTGGCTTGGTATAGGATCCTCAAGTTATAATCCATTGATCTATTTTCTCAGTATAATTTAACCTTTATATTACTTTCAGTGTTAAAGAAGTCCAAATCAGTTGAATACTTTTTTTCTTAATTAATCTAAATCTTCCATCTTGAAGCTTATAAAATTTTATCTTTGAATTTTACCAAGGTATGTCTTAATGTATCTATTTTCTTATTCATCTTGCCTAGAACTTGGCGAGCTACTTCAATCTACATATTCAATTTCTTATTTAGCTCAGAGAAATTTTCTTCGATAACTATTTAATTGTTGCATTTCCTTCAACTGGTCCCCCATTTTTGTCACTTCTGGGACTCCTATTATTGATATATTAATTGTATGGATCTCTTTTCTAAATCTTTTATTTTCTCCACAAGATTTATATTTCTCTAACCTTTTCTCCTGGTTTGTCATCACTTGATTTTTCAGACCACTAATTCAGACCACTTTCTTTAATTCCAATCCATTGATAATGTTTTTTAAATAAAAAAAAAATCCAGGAAGGACAAGATTTCTTATCAGAGGGTTGGTACAGGAGCATATAACACTGTGGGATTTAAAATACATGGCAAACAGCATTGCAAAGTGTTTTCAGCTAATTCTAAATGTTCAATATCAGAATTCCAATTTTTAGGAACTGGAACACTAGGCAAATTACTAAGAAATGAGCTTATGTGAGGAGTATAGAATGAGAAAGCAATAATCAAAGCTGCAGAGAAACGATAACATATTGAAAATTTGGCTGAGAACCTTCATTAATATAGGGGCCAGAGTTCAAAATTAGGTAACCAGGAAGCTCGACTTGTTGCTCTATCTAAAGGATACACTAGCACTCACTCCATAATGATTGCCCTATTTGGAGAATGAGATGATAAGCGCCTGAAGACCCAGGGGTAGCTGGACTGTGAGAATTAAACCAGCCCCATCTGCTTCTAGGATAAAATTGCTCTCTAAAACCCACAGACTAATGGATTTAGGGTTTGGAGGACAGATGAGCATAGGCAGTGCCTTATTTATACTATCAAGCACACCGGTTACTTGCAAGCGAAGGGATTGGATATCACCCATAGAGAAGGGGGGATAACTCTTGCCCAATAATTCCAGTCTTCCCTGCACATTCTATTTACAGGAAGTACAAGCTGAAAAAGAGTGTACCATCTCTATGAATGTGTGGAGTAAGATGATGGGACAAGATTGGACACAGAAAGTCAAAGGATCATGGGGAGAGTATAGTTCACAGAACTTTTAATGCTGCAGCTGCTGTTCAATGTAATGAGAAGAAGTAAACCACCTCATGGTGGGAATAGAGAATGCACCTGTCCAGAGCAAGAGATAAATGGCCTGTGTGGGGAAAAGTTGGTTGGAGAAACATTTGATAAGTGTCATCAGTATTAGTAGAAAGGTCAAGGAAAATGAGGGTAGACAGAAACCTGAGAAACAATTTGGAAAATAATCAATACCCTAGATATTTAGAAAAATTCTTAAGTCATGAATACCAAGCCAGCAGGCGTGTTTTTGCAGAGAATCAGCCAGAAAAAACAGAAGGTCAATGAACCGACGGAGGAAAGATGGATTTTCTCATCCATTTGACAACAAGTATATGCTTCATGTGTTGTGATCTGTGGCTGTCTCTGGGGTTTTGATCAGTTATGAATGTTATTTCATTATATGCAAGACCCATGGGGGGAAAAATCCTATATAAATGATTGGGATTACTGCAACGTGCACCTCACAGCTGCATCCAGTTTGTAAATAATTGAACAAGATTTTTCTTGCCATGGCCTACCTCCCAGGTGAATTTAATATAGGATACATCAATATAAAATAAAAAGTTAGATCAATGTAGTTCTATCTGAGCTTGTTACCACGTGAAGGGCATCTTGTAGTGAAGAATACTCGAGAATGACATCTGAAACAATAGTTCCTCAGGTTGATGAGCTTAGTAATGAATCACTCTGCTATTTCCTTCCCAGAGTGATTAAAATAGCGCTTGAGTTCTTGAACATACTGAAGTGCTTATAAATGAAGCAAACGGATGTCTGGTAAAAACAAGGCATGGCACACTCACTCAGGGGTCAGTGTCTTTATGGTGAAATCAAAACCCCTCATCAAACTCATGAATAAAAATATTTCTTTCATACTGAAAAATTCGGAGTTTGTGAGAGAGCTTTCTGTCCAGGTGGGTTGATTCTAACTTCCATCTAATGTAACTGGACCAATTTTAAGAATGTCTATTAGTATATATATTATTTTCTTTCTTATGAATAGAGTCTGTCAAGGCATATATATTCATTCACTCAAGAATTACTTAATTAAGCACCTACTGTGTGAAAGTTTTAGCCTCAGTGGATAGTAAAGCTGAATGAGATCTAGCCTTGAGGAGCACATAAACAAGATAATTAATATCTATTATTGACCAGAATATTCTATATTGTGATATGGTTCACAAGTATAAGGCACTGTAAAAGTTCATTTTTGTTTTATTTGTTTTGTTTTTAAGCCAGGGAGAGACTAGAGTAAGCTACTTTGAGGATGTGATCATTGAACCAGACTTTTTAAGAAAAGTTAACATCTATTTATGTGAGAATAGGTAGTACAAGAGAAAACCCAGACATCAAACAAATGGAGAAATTAGTAATAGTAGAATTATAAAACTTGAAGAGACCACAAGGGAACATTTGATTCAGGTGATATGTAAAATATCTTGACCCCCAAATAATCTCTCTAAATTTTCATAGTAAGTAATGTTGATGATATATTGCCTTATTTTTTTATGTACTTGTATGTCTTAGTGGGCCCTTGAGGACAGGAATAATGTATATCTATTCCCACAGAAAGTGCTTAGTAAGTGGTTGGACAGCAAAATCATTTATCAGGTCAAAATAAATATATGGCAGAGAATGGTCTTAGAAATGGCGGGTGGGAAATACCTCCTATTACTTGTGTTCTTTTTGCACATTGTAATAATAAGATCTGATTCTTGCATCTCTTCATTCTCCTTCGTTTCTTTTATCCATTTTATTAGTCCTTAAAAATGCACATCCCATTACTTTCTTCCATTTTCATGTGACATGACATCATTTCCTTCATGCCCCTCATTAGATTATTTAACGTGCTCATCTCATTACACCTTTCCCATCTTGCATCTCATTACACCCCTTAAACATGCACATCTCATTACACAGTCCTTACATATCTCATTACACGATTCCATTTTTGTATCTCATTGTCATTTCATTTCTGCATTTTATTACATTAAAACCTAGTTCCCATTATATCTTACATATTTTGAAAATTTATATACTCTCTGCCTTCTTTTATGCATCTAATTATACTGCCTCTCCTTTATGTGACCAGCTCATTACACTTTTCCTTTCACCCATCTCATTTCAGCCCCGAAGGATGCCCATCTTACAGGACACTTCCTGAGACAGCTCATTAAACCACCTCACGTATTCACCTCATTACAGCTTTTTAACATATACGTCTTATTACATAGAACTGCTCATGAATCTCATTAAAATCTCAGAAGGTACATATCTCACTATTCTCTTCTAGCTTATGCATCCTGTCACCACATCACAACTACACATTTCATTAAAATGTCTTTTTATTATTTTACTATGCCCCTTTATAAATGTCCTATTTACTACTATTCCAGTGCTTCATTACATCTTTATATTTTTATGTGTAATGAAAATGACACATATCTTTCAAAAAGGGGTTTTCTTAAATAGTATTTCATATGCCTTTAAATTATTATGTTATTACATTGGTGCTTCTCAAACTAGTGCCTCGGAATGTTAATAGAGATACAATAAAAATAAATTTAAATAACTTCAGGTTAGTAATAAGTTTATAAGTTTACAAGGGTTAATAGAAAATTACCTAATTAAATTTAAAACTTTCATTCTTAATTCAGGACTTCTTGGAGCTTTTTAGATACTATTGAGAACCATGAATATTCATGAAGGAGCTCTGGCCTGTAGGATTTCTCAAATGAATCAGCCACACCATCCAGCCACAGGCTGTGTATATTAACTGCTCCTAGAACTTGTGCCCTATAGAGCACAACTTAAGAATGTCTGTTAGAGTATTTCATATACATGCATATTTATATTCGCATCGATATACAGTTTTATATTTGTCACTATTTATTTTACTTGCAGCCCTGCATTGCTTTCTAGAACTAATGACACTTGCCCGAGTGATTCCTTGGTGAATGCCTCATCACAGTGGTTCCTAAACTGGTGGGTAGTAAAGTTACTTGAAGAACTTGGTAAAATTACGAAAACCCTGGACCCACCCCATTTCAGCAAGCCCAGGCTTTTGTGTTTCTTAGTAGCTCTCCAGGTGATTCTGATACACAAAAAGTTTGGGAAGTCCTGGCTTTTTGAGTATGTACTGTGTCATGTCCTATGTGAGAATACATAAGCACGTTAGAAGACGTGAGCCCTGACCAGACTTGTAATAATTAAACTTTGGCGGCTGCTTGCTCTCTCCTGAGTCACTACACAGAGCTACACAGGTATTTCCTCCCAATGAATTGACCTGCTTATCCATTTAACTGCTAGCAATACACTGAAGCAAAAGTAGGACCCCCTTATCCTCAGGGACCCCCTTATCCTCAGGGGATACCCCAGTGGGATACTTGTAATAATTAAACTTTGGCGGCTGCTTGCTCTCTCCTGAGTCACTACACAGAGCTACACAGGTATTTCCTCCAATGAATTGACCTGCTTATCCATTTAACTGCTAGCAATACACTGAAGCAAAAGTAGGACCCCCTTATCCTCAGGGACCCCCTTATCCTCAGGGGATACCCCAGTGGGATACTTGTAATAATTAAACTTTGGCGGCTGCTTGCTCTCTCCTGAGTCACTACACAGAGCTACACAGGTATTTCCTCCAATGAATTGACCTGCTTATCCATTTAACTGCTAGCAATACACTGAAGCAAAAGTAGGACCCCCTTATCCTCAGGGACCCCCTTATCCTCAGGGGATACCCCAGTGGGATACTTGTAATAATTAAACTTTGGCGGCTGCTTGCTCTCTCCTGAGTCACTACACAGAGCTACACAGGTATTTCCTCCAATGAATTGACCTGCTTATCCATTTAACTGCTAGCAATACACTGAAGCAAAAGTAGGACCCCCTTATCCTCAGGGACCCCCTTATCCTCAGGGGATACCCCAGTGGGTACCCGAAACTGTGGATAGTACCGAACCCTACATATACTATGATTTTTCTATACATACATACACCTATGATGAAGTTTCATCTATAAATGAGGCATCATTGTAAGAAATTAACAACTAAGAATAAAACAGAACAATTATAACAGCATACTGTAATAAAAGTTGCGTGAATGTGTTCTCTCACTCACTCCAAACATCTCATTGTGCTCTACTCACCCTTCTTCGTCTTGTGATGGTGTGAGACGCTAAAATGCCTACCTGCTGAGAAGACGCAGGGTGAAGGACGCAGACTCTGTGGCAGAGCTTTGGGTTCCTACTTATCTTCTGATGATTCCTCAGAAGGAGGATCACCTGCTTCCAGGCCGCAGTTGACCTTTGGTAACTGAAGCTGCAGAAAGCGAAATTGCAGGTACGTGGGGGACTGCTGTATTTACTCAGTCGGAGGACAAGCCTTGGCATAAGATGGACCAGAATCTCCTCTCCACCAATATCTGTTGACCTTGGGTAGAACACACTACCTTTCTGAGCATCAAGTTCCTCAGCTGTAAAATGGAATAATACTTTCTCATGTCATCGCTGTTAAGAATGAGTTGGGCACCTGGGTGGTTCAGTCAGCTAAGTATCTGACTCTTGGTTTGGCTCAGGTCATGACCTCAGGGTCCTAGGATCCAGCCATGCCAGGCTCTGTACTCCTCAGGGGGTCTGCTTGAGGATTCTCTCTCTCTCCCTCTACCCCTCCCCCTACTAGGGTACACCCACTCGCGCTCTCTCTCTAATAAATAGACCTTTAAGAAAAAAGAATAAATGAGCTTAATACATAGAAAATTCTTATAATTCCTTGCACAGAATGACTTAAGAAATAATAAATATTGTCAATAACTATATTTGACCCTCATATGTCACATTAACTTTACTGCCTTTTTTTTTTTTAAAGATCTTTATTTGACAGAGAGAACAAGAGAACACAAGCAGGGGGAGCAGCCAAGAGAGAAAAGCAGCCCTGAACACCCCCTCCCCCGCTGAGCAGGGAGCCCGATGTGGGCTTGATCTGATGGCCACTTGCCCGAGATCATGACCTGAGTCAAAGGCAGATGCTTAACCAACTGAGCCACCCAAACACCCCAACTTTACTGCCTTCTGAAACCACTACTGTGTATCAACTGATCCTCAGGTAACAGAAGGATTAAATGAAGACATAAGTTCCCTACACGATCACTAAGGGAGATTGTACCTGAACACCTTAAGTTTGCCTGCATGCTAGGCAGACCTTAGCATATATGATAAATTACCATTCTATCAGATGATAGAAATCCAGAATTTCTACACACATAAAAATGGTGTCAAAGTGACAAGGATACTTTGGAAAAGCAACCTCTCTCCACCCCCAAGTTGATGGGTTAACGCTGATAAAGAATGCTAGCAGAGTGGTTCTCAAATGTGCCTGCACATTGAAATCAACTGAGGAACTTTACGACTGCCTGGATCCCACTAATAGATTCAAAATTAACTGATTTGTGATGAGGTCTGGGCATTTCTCAATTTGGGTTTGGAATCTGTCTGTAAAGAAAATAAGCCACAGCTTTGCTTTGCTTCTGATTCTTGTAGAATTAGCACATATGCTAATTCTGATTTGTATACTTAATTAAAAATCTGACCTTGGCAGTATTCATGGCCAGGGTTTAGAGTGTCAGTCAACAATTACTCAATCAGGTCTACGTGCCAGTAGAGTGCTAGGTGCTGGGTAGGAACTGAGAGGCCAGTGAAAAAGAGTTGCTCCTTACTCGAAATTGTGAAATTACAAATTGTGAAAGGGCCAGATAACGTCTAAGAAAGAACAGGGGCTGGTGCCAAAATTGTAAAAGGGCTCTAGAGTAATTAGGAAGAAAGCTATAACACTCATTTGGGGGGAAATAGAAAAAAAATGCTACAACACCTATTTCAGAGAAATGCTAGCAATGTTTTCATTAAAATCATGAACAAGGTAAGTATGTTTAGTAGTTGATCTTCATGTAACATAGATTTTGAAATTCTAGCCAATGTAATAAGCTGAAACAAAAATAGTATACATATCAGAAAGTAAGTTTTTAAAATGATTACCATTTGCAAATGATGTAACTTCCATGGTGAAAATCCAAGACATAAAACTTTGTATCTCATGACTGAACTGCTACAATATAAATATAGGAAAATAAATATGCTCACTATCCAATCCAAAGAAATAATACAAAAAAATTCATTTTCTTTGACAGCTAAAATATAAAGTATTGGAAATAATTTTAACAGGAAATGTGAAGTACCTTTGTATTTGCTGGTTATAAAGCTGCTAAGACATTGGGTTTCTGTCTTATCTATTTACTTCTCTCAGACCATATGAATTTGCTTTTTTTCTCATGGAATTTCCATAAACAAAAAGAATAACCCAAGGGTCTGGAGCCTAAACAATAGAAATTATCTTAATTTAATGGAAAATGTGAGATAATTGCCTCTGTACTTCTTTGGACTGAGAACCAGCTCGCTCTTGAAATGGTGTGGCTACTTTACCCTCCTGGAGTAGCTAGGAAAGATGTTGGTCCGATGTGGAAAAGCAGATAACAAGGAGACACTGGACAGCAGGAGACAAGTAAAGAGGAAAGACAAGAATATAAGGGAAATGCATGCATACTATAACCTCTTGAATTTTTTTTAGAAGAACGAAGAATGATTTGAATTTAATAAAGAGAGAAAAATAGGGACAAAACAAGAGGCAAAGACAGACTAAATGGGGGGCAAGGAGAAGATACAAGCATAAAAGGATCATTAAGGAGAAACAAAAAACAAGCTGAGAGAAAATTAACAAGTAGTGGAAAGCTTGCAGGGTTTTCTAAGTACCATAACGATTTTTCTTCTAATGAGATGAACACAACTGATATTCATAAATAACCAGATCACCCTCTGCAGGGTAAATTGCATTTTCAGCTGACTAGTTTATAATAAATAAATATTCACCCAAGTGCATGATTCTTGAGATTGGGTCATTTAGAAACTTCCATTCCATTAAAAGTAACTTTTATTTCCTTGACAAAGGCCACTAGCTGAAACGTCAATTGCCTGTCCTAAGGGATGGCACCTGTAAGTAAAATAAACATATTTTTAATAGAATAGATGGTCAAAGTGACCTTATCTCAAGATAGCATGCACTATGGTGAATATTTTTTGTTGAATCAAAGAGATCCTAATACAAAAGGACAGTAGTTCCTCTTCATTACCTTTCCTTGCTACATAAGGGTGAAAATTTTTTAAATGCTCAAATTGCTTTCAGAATTTACCAATCATTGAGTGAAACATCATACACATAATAAACACTATGAATAATTTGAAATAAATCTGCGGTTCAGATCATAAATATTAATACGATGCTGAAATTAATCATACATCCTTCCAGCCAAAAATTCTTATTCTATTTATCACTGATACTTTTATTTGTTGCTCTACAACATTTAATTGGTTTGCAATATATTTTCAAACAGTAACAACTAAAATCGAAGGCCATTACTGATGTGAAACTGAAATGTCAAGCTATATTTTTAAATTAAAAATAAATTCAGTGATATGTTGTATTTTTAAATCTTAACTAAAAAAATCTACACATTGGATCTAGGTGGAAGGTTTCGACTGATGACAGATGAAGAAATGACATAAGGTAGGATAGCTCATTCAAGTTAGTGAAAATTATACCAAATCCCCAAGGGAAAAAAAATGCCAGAAATGTTCCAAGATACTTTTGGATGTGTTGAAGTAGATTGACAAAATCTGGTATTTTTGATTATGAAGGATCTTTTGATATCATGTAACTAATGTCCTTTACTGGGGCACCTGGGTGGCTTAGTCAGTTAAGCTGGATGCCTTTGGCTAAAGTCCAGCTCCCTGTTTTCACTTCCCCCCACCTCCCCCAACCTTGGGCTCCTTCTCTCTCTCTCAAATAAATAAATAAAGCCTTTAAAAACAAAAACAAAAAACTAATGGCTTTTATTTTCAAGACTAATACATTAAGTCCCAGAAAGTTCAAGAGAGTTCACAAGATTCACACTCCTTGGTATTTGTAGAACTGGAACTAGAGCCTTGATTCTTTCCTGGAGAAAAAACAAGGTACTCTCTTCAAGTTCTAGGCCACTCTGCTTGAATCACAATCATTACCATCAATATTCCTACTTTATGTTCGACATTACACGAAAAAGATTTCCTGTATAACCTATGTGTAAATTACCTACTGCTACATTTAAAAATCATACCAAAATTTAATGTCTTAAAAGAACAGTAATTATGATCTTTCAGAAATTTGGAAGCACCTCAGCTTGGTGGGGGGCAGGGAGGTTCTGGCTGTGGGTATCTTGTGAGGTTCAGTCAGATGTTGGCTTGAGCTGGAGGATCCATTTCCCACAACTACTTGCCCCTTGGGGCTGACAGCTTGCTGCTGGCTGTTGCCCAGAACCTCAGTTCCTCTGTAGATAGACCTGGTCACAGGGTGGCCGGCTTCACCCTGAATGAGAATGCTACTTGAGACCAAAGCTAAAGCTTCAATTCCTCTCATAGCCTAGCCTCAGAAGAAGTACTAGCTCTTTAACCATATTCTATTTGTCACACAGGACCAATTTGCATTAAACATGAGAGGAGATAACACAAAGTCATGAAGACCAAGAGGCAAGGAGTATTGGAAGCAAATTTAGAGTCTACCACTGTGTGCCATCGTCTTAAATGATTGATATCATTCCCACATGCAAAATATACACATTCAACCAAAAGGTCAACAAAAGCCTTAATCCATTCTAGTAAAGAGTTCTTCTCAGGCTCAAGACCTGTGAACTTAGAGAAGACATCTGCCTGTTATGTACACCATCAATGGTGTGTGTGAGAGAGAGAGAAGATGACTGCTGTAGATCCATTCAAAAACAAGAGAAAACAGGAGATATGTAGGAATCACTGGTTAACAATTCTGAAATCCAGTCAGGTATGTGTCGGCACTTTCTTGATTAGGCCTGGGCCGTGTTCTCTGGGAAAGATCTTCACAGCTCTTGGTGCTGTCCTCTGGGCTATTTCTCCCACCCCTTGCCATCCTTCTTTTTCCATGATAAATGGCCAGTGTTCCCAGATGAATACTTTTCTCAGCTTGCTTCCTGCCTATAGCAGTTCAGAGGTCTAAAGGACTCTTCATTTTGTATTCTTTGTCCCTTTTAATTCAAGTAGACAGTGTTTACCACAGTAAAATTATCTTAAAAATCTATGGGCTTTAAGAAATGGGCAAAAGACATGAACAGACATCTCTCCAAAGAAGACATACAAATAGCCAACAGACACATGAAAAAATGCTCAACATCACTCAGCATCGGGGAACTACAACTCAAAACCACAGTGAGATACCACCTCACACCTATCAGAATGGCTGAAATTAACAAATCAGGAAACAACAAATGTTGGCAAGGATGCAGAAAAAGGGGAACCCTCTTATACTTTTGGTGGGAATGCAAGTGGGCACAGCCACTCTGGAAAACAGTTTGGAGGTTCCTCAAAAAGTTGAAAATAGACCTACCCTGTGGCCCAGCATTTGAACTACTGGGTATTTACCCCAAAGATATAAATGCAGTGATCCAAAGGGGGCACAAAACTATGGAAAACTATGGAAAGAGCCCAGATGTCCACTGACAGATGAATGGATAAAGATGGTGTGTGTGTGTAATGGAAAACTACTCAGCCATCAAAAAAATGAAATCTTGCCATTTGCAATGACAGGGATGAAGCTAGAGGGTATTATGCTAAGCAAACTAAATCAATCAGAGAAAGACAATTATCATATGATCTCACTGATATGTGGAATTTAAGAAACAAACTGAAGGTTGTTGGAGGGGAGAGGAGTAGAGGGAATGGGGTGATTGGGTGATGGATATTAAGGAGGGCACGTGATGTAATGAGTACTGGATGTTGTGTAAGACTAATGAATCACTGACCTCTACCTCTGAAACCAATAATACAGTATATGTTAATTAATTGGATTCAAATTAAAAAGAAAAAAAAACCTATGGGCTTCCTATAAAGCTCTTGGCTTCATTCTCCTAGACAAAATCCACACCTACACATTAAGTTCTTCTCTACCTTGAGATTCTTGGAAGGCTCCTGTAGCCCAACATATTTGATACTCATAGGAGTCCTATAGTTTAATGAGAGGGTCTGTGAAGTACACCTGTAAGATTCTTTTTTTTAATTAACTTATTTATTTTTTATTTTTTTTCAGTTATCCAAGATTCATTGTTTATGCACCACACCCAGTGCTCCATGCAATACGTGCCCTCCTTAATACCCTCCACCTGTTAAAAGTTTCTTAAAAGAAACTTTTTCCACTTTAAATCTGTTTGAGGTTTTAATAGAGTTTTTTGGTCTTACTCTTAGTTTAACCTTCAGACCAGGAGTTCTCAAAGTGTGCTCTAAGGACACTTGGGGGGGGGGGTGGTCCTCAAGACAGAGAGTCTACAAGGTCAAAACTATTTTCATAATAATATAAGACAGGGGTGCCTGGGTGGCTCAGTTGATTAAACATCTGACTTTGGCTCAGGTCATGATCTCGGGGTCCTGGGATGGAGCTCCACCTCGGACTCCCAGATCAGCAGGGGGTCTGCTTGTCTCTCTGCCTCTCCCCCAACTCATGCATGAGCACTCTCTTTCTGTCTCTCAAATAAATAAATAAAATCTTTAAAAAATAATAATAATATAAAGCCTAATTTTAGTTTTCAGTCTTATTTTCTTACTATCTTCTACATGTAGTAGAATTTCCCAGAAGCTATATGACCTATGATATCTTCCAGCTACCTTCTATCAAGTTAGGTGTTAAAGAAATTAATAAACATGTAAAACAATGGCACTCTTCCCACTATTTCATCTGAAAAATAAAACTTTAAATAACACCATATACTATTTTATAAACATATAGTATATGTTATTGTTTTAAATTCCTCAATTTTGATTTCTAAAATCAATATATGTCACACACATACCAAAAGCATCTCAGGGTCCTCAGTCACTGTAACATTGCAAAGGGCCCTAAGAATGAACAGTTTGAGAAATACGACTTTTTTTTTATTGCGTTTTGTTTACAAAAGAACACGTTTGTTCAATGTATTGATTACATTAGCTATGTTATTTTTATTAAAGAGTTTTATTACCAAACCTCTCTGCAAATAGTACAAACAACAATAAAATTATATCTTTTTTCTGTAGAAACATGTAGAACACAATGTTTCCGTAGAAACATGTAGACCACAAAGACCCAGGGATAAATCTCTCATGTTGGACCCACCAACAACAGGCAGTTTCTTTCTGATTTTCTCTTCTTTTGACGGAGGAAGCTAGGTACAAGCAAGCTCTCCCTTGGTTACAACAAGTACTGATAGATCCCCATACACAAGTCCAACCAGCAATCAGATTAAAAGGAAAGACCCAGTGTAATACACACTTATTCATCATGTGTTTACTGTAGGAAACATTTTCCTGGGAAAGTTGAACAAGTAGTTCAAACCATCTTAATATCTGAATCAGAACAATCCACTGTTCAGTCTTCTCCATCCTAGCCAAAAGCCAACAACAACAACAAAAAACCAGACTCTTATTAATATGCTATCGTATTCTATTTTACAGTTATTTCCAAAGAAAGACTTCTTTTTTGTTAGCGTTAAAGTTTCAAATCAGATTTTAAATAAAGTTGATTCTTAAGATTTCAATACTGTTAGGTGAAACCTTGACTACCTTAGCTTTCAGATCATTTTGTGCATTCCAGAAATGTCTGTCACTTCACTTTAGTCCCATGCTCAATCATTTAGAACAAAACACAACACAACAAAAATCCCAATCCATTCTGCCAGCTCAACAAAAGGCTTTGTGTGGGTGTGTGTTAGAAAGTAATTATGAGGTTTTTATTTCACTAATTATTCTTCAGCCTTTGAAATGTCAGTGTAGGTCAAAGTAGCAGCCAATGTTTTGAACCAGATCTGAATTCAAATAAGGAGGCCACTGCAGGAATAACAAGAAAAAGAATCAACAGTAAAATAATTTGACGTTATGAATGATGGAAAATAAGACTCAAGGTCACAGGAATTTAAAGTTTCCATCCAGAGGACCTATCTCAAAAATCCCAAAGTGTCACACAACATTTATATTTTAGATATGACATGATTGACTAGACCTCCCTATCCATGCTGCAATGATGTTCTAACGAGGTATAAATTAAGACTTATGTAATGAGTTTATTTTTAAATTTTTAAAAATTATAAAATCATATAGGACTTTTCCTTCTAAATAGCCATTTGGGGAACTTATAAACTCATCCCAAATATTGTATAACTACTCCAAACATTTTCCTTAATTCTCTTTTTAGAAATTATTTTTGAGTTGATTTCCTAAATTAATTTGAGGCTTGATCTCATTATCTTATAATAAAATCTCATTTTCACAAATATTAAATTGTGACACTTTCTAAATTCAACAGAAAGTAAGCACATCCTCTGAGAAGAGAATATAAGGCAGGCAAATTGATTGATTGTCCCATATAATAACTAATATGCATGAATATGCTGATTTTTGCTAATCAATTATCTCAGGAAGGTTAGTAGACTTAGGTGTAGTGCTGATTTCCCTGACCCCAAGCCCACAGGAGCAGCTAAGTTTACACAATGAAAGCAGACCAGATTGGAGTAAAGTGATTCCATTCATTTTAGTCATGCTCATGACTGATACCCAGTGTCATGACCAAATTGATCACACAATGGTCTCCATCAATCTTTGCAACAGTAGAATTGAGCAGATTAGTTGTGCTATGGCCTGTTCGTTTCACCTTCTATAGAGACAGCTCAATCTGAGAGGAGAAAGAAGAGTAAGTTAATTGAGGATAGAGGGTTCACTCTGACAGTTTATGACAATCACCCCGCTTTTCCCCTTTGTTCCCATATTTTGATGTCTGGTGGGTCTAATGTGCTCTAGGCTCTTGCTTCTTCATGTGTGGTCCCAGATCTGCATCCTTGGCATTATCTCAGACCGCTTCTCAGACCTAGTAACAGACCTTGCTCTTAAGAAGACCTCCTCCCACCACCGTGATTTCCGTACTTTAAATTTAAGAAGCACTGGTCTGTGCATAGCTACTTTGAGAATTGATAGTTCCCTCAATATTAAGCAAGTGCATTGTTTATAAGAAGATCTAAGATCATCTGTGCAGCTGAAGACCAGGAGGGATGCTCGAAAATAGACCAAAAAACTAAATGGGGATTTCAGAAAAATATCTCCAAAACTGACTCAAAGCATCACCTTCACTAGAATCTGAACTGTTCCTAGAACAGAAATACTCTCTGCGGGTTTCTGGCTTGCTTAATTCCTGACACTCTAGACCAGCACTGTCCAACAGAAATATAATATGAGCCACAGATGTAACTTTAAAAATTTCTACTAGCTATATTTAAGAGATAAAAGTAAACAGGTAAAATTAATAGTACATTTTACTTAACCCACTATATACAAAATACCAATCAATATTTAATCAATATTAATGAGATAGTTTACATTTTTGTACTAAGTCTTCAAAATCTGGTGTGCATTTAACACAGCACATCTCAGAACGAGACATTCCAAGTGTTCAGTGGACACATGCAGCAGTGGTTACTGTATTGGATAGGATCATCTAGCCAAAAACCAGAACTGTAACTACAACCATCTTCCTTCAATCATATATGTAGTATTTTGAGACCATACTTTTTTAACTGCTTGTATTCTGGTGCATAATTTAGAAATTTCTGTTCTGTCTTAATTTGTTGCTTTTGTGTGTGTGCGTGTGTGTGTGTGTGTGTGAGAGAGAGAGAGAGAGAGAGAGAGAGAGAGAGAGAGAGAGAGGGAGAGAGAGAATGGAGAGAGATTTATTTTTGTCCAATTTGAAGCATGCCCAAGTAATGTACTATGGCTTTATTAATATATTCACTATTCCCAGTGAGTTCTGCTCCTTTCAAGCTTACTAAGTTAAATTGTAATCTGGGTTAGTAAATTAAGTTAGTAAGTACTTTCTCTTTACATATTCTCCTTGCTTATCCCCAGATAATTCACAAAAAGGAAAATTCAACTTTCCAGATATCCCATTGTAGATTTGATATCATGGAAGCTGGGCTTCTCTGATTCTCAACCTCTTTATCTATAAAGAGGGAAAATAATGGTGTTTCCAATGCAAAGTTGTTGTGAGGATTAATTGAGGCAATGTATGGAACTGCAGTCCAGTGCCTGGCACATAGTAAAAGTTCAATAAATGCTACTTATCATCATTTTTAGTCTCCCTTGAACCTCAATAATAGCCAAGGAATAAAAATAATAATATGACCCAAGAATGTAAGAATTATAAACTCTCATGTCAGAGCCACCTACCTTCCAACACTAAACCATTGCCTCATGTTTTAGGTTTTTGTTTTAGCCACTGTTCTATTTTGGTACTAATTTCCATATTAGTCTATTATAGTAGGTTATGCTGTGGTTAACAAATAAATCATTAAGTAAAATGGCAATCTTGAGGGTTTAATACAACAAAGGGTCAATTTTCATTCAAGTCACAGCTGATGTGTGTCAGGTGGCTTTCTGGGGCGACTGCCCCTGAAATGGTGACTCAGAGATCTAGTCTATTTCTATATTGTTTGACTGACATCTTAAACACCTGGCCTCCAGGATTTCTGGAAAATGAATGCACACACACACACACACACACACACACACACACACACACACACACCCCATGGATACCTCAGAAAGGTTTATGAACAGGCCCAGAAATGGCATGCATTATTTCTGTTCCTATTCCATTGACCAAAACATAATCAAATAACCACAACCCAACTGCAAGTCTTCCTCTATGCCCAGAAAGGGATCCATGAAACAGAATTTGGAAAACACACAACACTGTTTTTGACACAGGTTGGTATTTTGTGCATTTGGAGTACAGAATGCAATATTTTAAAAAAGCATTCCTCCCAAATGTCAGGGTGCATATGGTGGGTGAGGCATGGGATGGAAGGAACTGATTCAAAGACATATGGAAGGAGAAAAAAATGACAGCCCTGGCTTGTGTGTGTCTAACAGTCAAAATGTGAAATCAAGGGAAAATTACAAATTTATTATTATCTTCATTTAATGATATCTGATATTTATTTAGCACAGTACACTTTAAAACATCATAATGTGCTTTTAAATTTCTACAAATTATCATGCTCTAACCACAGAGCCTTGTGACATAGGTGGTATTTTTCCC
Source organism: Ailurus styani (assembly GCA_002007465.1). Lineage (NCBI taxonomy): Eukaryota > Metazoa > Chordata > Mammalia > Carnivora > Ailuridae > Ailurus > Ailurus styani. The sequence goes on along the minus strand of LNAC01000254.1, from coordinate 1,704,378 downwards.
ATTTTACAGATGAGTAGGAGCTGAGTCTGGCTCAATGACTGCCATCCAAGGGGTCGAAGGCCAAGGGCAGCATTCTGCCTGAGTGCCACAGGGTCTAGAATCCAGTCTCTCATCTAGGCCCAAACTACTCCCAATGCAATGGCAGATGTTCCCCCAGACTCTGAGTAAACACCAATGAAAGAAGTTCACTGTGTTACAGGGTTTCTCTTCCCTCCTCAGACAGTGCCAGCTACTCCCTTTGACATGGATTATTCCTTATTTTGCTTTGGGAACCATAGAAAAGATGCCTCTTTCTTTTATATCATGATTGGTCTCATAGTTGGAGACAACTGTACCCGTTCCCCAACCCGAATTCCTTTACAACCTATCTTTCCAGATATTGCCTCAAATTTTATTGTCTCCCAGTCACATTCTAGGTTGTCAACCTCCCTTTCAAAGCTTAACATCCACAGTTAAAAACAGCATGGGTATGTGATCTGAGATGGCTGACCACCTCTCTTCAGCAAGAGTGACGTGCTGCATATCACACCCTAGAGTTCATGCCTCCTCTTCTGAATACACTCCCTCTTCCTCCTCCACCCTGCTCCTTAGAACCAATCCACCACCCTGAAGGGCTCCATATATTGTGAACTGCCTGAAATTTTGAAAAAAATTGGTAAATGTGTTTCTTTGTGGTAATCTTCAATCCTGAAAAAAATCTAAAAGATTCAATAGTCACTGATGTTTGTTTGAAAACATTTTACCAGATAGTCTTTACTGCATACTACCTTGTAAGTTACAGAAAGCGTGAATGGCAATAGAAATGTTTATAGATTTCATTGTACCTTTTGCATTTTCATTTTATTTTATTTTACACTTAATATGTGCCAGAGTCTGTGAGGTTAGAACGGCAAACCAATCATAGTGTTTGTTTTTGTGGTGCTGAGAGTCTAGTAGGAAAGACAGACATTGCTCAAATAATCATGCAAGTAAATATCAAGTCGCAAATATAGATGCTTTGAAGGAAGATACCAAGTACTTTGAGAAAACAGAAAAGGGACCGATTATAAATTGCAGAGTAATCTCTGAAGAGGTAGAGATTTACAATCTGAGTAATGACAAAAAAGTTGAACCTGGATGACTGAAACACAAATCTCATTCTCTCTCCAATATACATTTGTGCCTTGCTAATGGAAAGCAAAGACACATCCTGGAAAAACCTGTCCTATGATGGAATTTCCAGCACAAACATAATGATAAATACATAAGGGACAAAACAATCCATGTTTACCCTTTGAGAAAAAAATCCAACAGATAATTTTTAAAAGAAACACACATGCTGAGAAATCAGGGAAATATGAAGGCCTTGAAAGGGGAGGGGACATTCCTTGAACCACAGCTTGGAAAGGCTTCCAACAACCTGGATAATTATTAGGACACTGAAAGAACCAAAAATGAGGTTTGAGTAAAGGGAAGATAGATGATCCAAATGGAGTGATGGCATGTGAGGTGCCTCAGAGGAAGGAGAGGAAAAGGATATGTCCCGACCATTAGTTCCCAGAAAGGTCACTCTGCTCACGAGGAACTGACTCGCCTTTTTCATTACAAGAAACCAGGTATAATGGACTTGGGAGTGCCAATGGCAATGTTGATTCCACCTCACTAGAGTTCTTCTGCGCTCCCCAGATCAGATCTTTATGTCACATTAGTTTCCTCTGAGTCAAGCAAGGTTCTGAAATGTGGCTTTTCCCCATTAAAGAAATAAGGGAGATGGTTTTCCAGTGTGCTTTAATGTATTCAGAAAAAGTTGGATTAATGTGTTATAAAAAAAAATACATTGGTTTGTTGCTTCTGAAAGGTCTGCCCTTGACTCAATGTATAGCTTGGAGCATGTTAACATTCTAAAGTCTTTAGAAAAAAACATAAACTGCTCTCATGAAAGTTTATATCTGATCTCTTTTCTCAGATGGTAATATTCTTTTTTTTTTTTAACAAAGCAAAATAATAAAATTCAAATCTGCTGCTGTTTAACCATTCTGGATTTTCCAAGGGCAGTGTTAATAAGTGAGTACCTTAAATGGAACTGATAACAATATATAAGTCTCTTAAAGATGGTAGAAACCTCAGAAAGGTGTCTCACAAGATAGTTTAGCTACAAAATCAGCTTGTTAAAAAGGAGGCTCTTCCCACCTTGAAATTCCAGCCATCCTCCATATTATTTTCGAAATCTGAGGGCAATTCAAGTTTACATGGCATTTTCAATGGGATTTTAAAATATACTTCTTGAGTAAAACCATTTCTGTATTATAAAATCATTATGTAGCATTTTCTTTTCTGTCCTTTGATATCTGGATTTATTTTTCTTTTTCTCAATTCCATGATTAGGCAGAACCTCTATCTTTTCTATCAAGGACATTTAAACAGGGTATAGATTTCAGGTTTATTTTGACTGTGGTTCTAAAAGTGCAAAGAGCTTTGTTTTAATGTATTTGATTTTCTTTAGAGTCAACATTCCTTCTTGCATTTAAATGTGATGATGTAAATCAGAGCAGACACTATGAGCTCTGTCTGCAGCTTTTGCTTGGCCTCGGTATTTATGCAGCTCCTCTGCAGATTCCAGTACATTCTACATTGTTTCTCCTAATCACTATTACACCAGGTGAATACACATGGTTAGAGTGTGCATGTAAAGCAGCTTCTTCACAGAAAAGATTCATGATGATTCATGATAACAGAAAAACCACACAACTCTGGATGTGCAGATACATCTCATAATGGAGTTGTCTGTTATGTTCAATTCTATGCAGAAAATTGAACAACCCTTAAAGGGCACACCAGACAGTTCACAAGACATCACTTTAGAGACCAGCAGTGTCTTTCGAAGTCCAACAGTTTGTCCTCCAGCTCAGGAACACAATCACCGTTTCTTTCATTAAACACCCAATGATGTTGTTAGCTTGCATGTTAGGTTGCGTTGCATGAAAAATATGTCTCTTTGCGTACCTGACTCACACTCAGCACTGTGAGATGCTCACACTTGGGAAGACTTCCGGGAAGAGCAGGTTCTCCTTTCCCGACTCATCTGTGCTCTGAAGTGCACGCTCTCTTCACAGCATATGCTCCTGGAGTGGGAGAGCGATGCAATCTTCTGCCTGCAGTTAATTCCCCTTTTCATTCTCTTGGCCCTCCCTTCCACTGACCTCCTGACTCCCCTTTTCCTCCTCTTTGCTTCATCCTCCATCCTTCTACACCAACCCTCTCCCTTTTTTATGTAAAAAAGTGTAAAATTGAATGTTTACGCAAAGATTATGTAAGGCATTTCCATTGTGTTTCTGGGAGAGGTGTTTTTCAGGCCAATATTATTATGCAGCTCACAGAACCACAGACATTTTTTTCAGCTCCGAGAGAATTAGAGATAACCCCGTGAAGTGGTTTCCAAATAATATTTTAGCAGAGGAATCTTAGGTTTAAAGATAATTCTACATGTGATCACAATATATAAAATTGATGAAGGTGGAGCTGCTCTTAGAAACAAAGAAGGAAGACGCACAGTCCCTGGTCCTCAGCCTCCTCTTGCTTTCAGTGAGCACCAGCCTCCTCAGGAAACAATAGAAAAACCTTGATATCATGCTATCTGCTATCTGAGGACCAGAAAGATCAAGTATTCTATCCCAGGTAACAAACCTTTTAAGTGACAAAGACACAGCCACAACCCACCTTTCTGTATCTGGGAATTATAGTTGATTCTGCTCTCATTTTAATAAAAATGGGAGTTCAGAGCTGATGAAAACACAGAGTGGCCTCGAGTGAAGGGTGGGATCATTATGTAAGTTTAATAAACATTTATTTAACATTTGTACGATGCTAGGTGGCGAGCAGGTATTACAAATATAAAAAGAGTCATTCCTTCAAGATGCTTAGAGTCCAATAGCTGGAAGGATGCACAAAACAAAACAAAAACAGCCAAGCCCAGAGTTTCAGAAGAAGAGAATACAGAAAGAGCCTTCAATCTTCTCTGTGGAGTCCTGGAAAGCTTGACAGGCAAGACAGATTCTTGTCTAGGACAGGAAAGAACAGGAGCTGGCCAGGGAAAGGACGTTTAGGCAGAGGATTCAGTGTGTACGGGGGCATGGAGGAACGAAAGGGTATGGCAGCATCCGGGGACTGCACATAACTTGGTGGGGCACACGGTGTGGGAGGGGGAATGGTGGACAAGGAGGTTGGAAATGTACAAGGGACCAAAGAGCTTATCTGACAAGAAACCGGGGAGAATACAAGATGTCTGAGCAGGAAACTGACACGCAAGTTAGAAAAATTATCTGACAGTGAGGAGGATGCAAATCAGGGCTGTGACGGTGAAGGTGACAATGAGCTACAGAGTCGAGAGGACTCACTCTGGATGACGAGTGAGAATGAAGAGAAAAGATAGGGCCAGATTTCTAGCTTGAGCAATTGTGTAGATGGTTGTCAGTCTCTGGACAGGGAATACAGAAAGGAGATCACATTTTACACTCAGAGAAAAACAGGATTGGTTTTGGTTTTGAACATAATGGGTTAGAGGAGAAGAACTGGGGTCCTGATGAAAATATCTCATGCTTTTAAACAAAATGCTAAGAGAGTCAAAGATTTTTAAAAGGTGGGGGAGTGCAGGGGGAAGGCCAGAGGGTAATGCCAGCTTGTATGTGGTAACTAAAAACTAGAATAAGATTTCTCCAAAAGACCACGATGAAAAAGATAAGAGAACAGAAGAGAGAGCCCTCAAGAATTCCAACATCTAAGTTATAGATATAGAATGAACATCCTACAAATAAGGCTGAGAAGGGGCCACCAGAAGTGTAAGACAGCCATCCTAGCAAGAGAACTGTCATGGAAACCAATCCAAATGAGGAAAGAACGTCATGGGACAAGGAGGGACAACTGTGGTCAACTCTATAGAGAAGCCAGGTCAGATGAGAGCTGAACACTGCTGCCTGTGTTTGGCTAATGATGCTGTCTATGGTCTTTGCTGGGCAGTTTAGTGGAGTGAGAAGGACAGAGATGGAAATCTAGCCCTTATTGTTTGAGAAACAAATGTAAACTGAGAACCAGAGAGATTCATCGTAGGTTGTTATTTCAAGAAACTTTCCTATAAAGGGAAAGAGAAATAGAGGTTTTCGAATAAGAAAAATGGGAGCTACATTAATTTCTCCTTTGAGAGAAACTCAAGAGGTATCAGAGAAGCTGACAAGCTTGAAGATCCAAGAGAGGGAGAAATGGCAAATGGAGCACAGCCCAAAGGAGCTAATAGAAGATTCCCAAACCCTGGAGACAGTAGTAGTCTGAACAGGTGGAAGATGGGTACATGATGAGATGTTTCTAAGCCATGGAGTAGAATCCGAGTGCTTTTTCCAGAAAGCTAAATGCTGGAAATGAGAGAGGACATAGCCAGGACCGAGTTTGGAGACAGAGGGAAATATAGTAGAGTCCCTGAATACAGTGGCTGAGGGCAGGAAATGCACCAGGAGGGACATGTACAACAATTGCCCATTGCTGTTGAAATACTACTGAGCTCAGAGACTTGAGTTTCTGATTCCAATCAAGTTCTAGGCAGATGTCCATTCTTAATCCCAGCCCTAGGGGTTGGGAAATGTGGCCACAGTATTATGAGCTAGAACGACATTATGCCCACGTGTCAAGGGGGCACCGGAGCACGTCGGAAGGAAAATGTGCATTCTGACAACTCTCAAAGTTACTAAGAGGCTAACTTCCCTCGCTACAAATTCCCTCATATAGATGTAATCATCTTCCCTAAATTCCATCCCGCCTTCCTATGGCCTTTGGGCAGAGACAAGCTGCCTTTTTTCCTCCTCCTACCAGCAGCATACCCCCTACCACTTTGTGTTCACTTTCAACTTCACTTTCCACTTCTCAGCATCATTAGGACAAACAACAGCAACTGGCGACCCTTCTGTCTGCAGGATGATTGTGTCTACAGAGGCCATTCGCAGTCCGTCAGAGGGCAGATATGTTATCTCCAGCCCTTGAAGATTATACCCTTATACATAATCACCAGCACTCCCTATCTCGATACGGTCAGTTAATAACAATCTGTCTTTCCAAAGACCTCAACAAATTCGGGAGCTGTTGCCTTGCAGAGTGTTTTCACCACTAAAATTGCTGTTAGAGATAGCGGGGGGGGGGGGGATCGAATTAAGTCGTTTCCCTCCTACCCTTTTGCTACCTACTTGGAAATCATTAGTAGAAATGATAGTCAGCCTAGCAACAGCAAATGCGACCAAAACAAGCACATCCATCTGAGCGAACCATGTCCCTGGCTTAGGTATCCCATTGGCTGCTAATTAACAGTGACACACATTAATGGCCCCAGCAGCAGGGTCAGCCCAGCATTAGTAGCGCTGTAACGTGGGCAGAAATGATAGATATGGAAGTCTTTCCTCCAGCTCCAAAGAAGAAGAGGGGAAATGAAAGTCACTTGACAGCAGATCTCCCAGGGAAGCTGCTCTAAAGCAGCAGCCTTCCTAAACCTAAGAGAAGAAGAAAGTACTAGAGGAAAACAAGTTCCTGCTTCTGGGTCCCTGAGCAATTTTCTGTTGAATTCAATGGAACATGACCTCAGTCCTGCACAAGGTAAAGATCACCACCACGCAGAGTGTGGAGGTGGGATGGCAGGCTCGGGACGGAGTTAAGCTTTTATTCTGAAATCTTCCCTCCAGTCCCTAGGTTGGTTTTTACTGAACAACACAATGAAAGTGAACGTTTAAAAGACAAAACAAAACAAAACACCCACCCACTACTTTCCACCACATCGCAACGGTAGCCAGAGCTGTGTGACCTTAGAATTTGCAGCTGTGTGCGCCTGGGTGGCTCAGTGGGTTAAAGCCTCTGCCTTCGGCTCAGGTCATGATCTCAGGGTCCTGGGATCGAGGACCGCATCGGGCTCCCTGCTCAGCGGGAAGCCTGCTTCCTCCTCTCTCTCTGCCTACTTGTAATCTCTGTCAAATAAATAAATAAAATCTTTAAAAAAAAAAAAAAAAAAGAATCTGCAGCTGTCCAGAAAGGGGCTTGGAGGCCTCTCTTAAAAGAAATCCCCCTTAGACTTCTAGAAAGTCCCAAATGGATTCTTCAGGAGCCTCTAGAGAGGAACAGTTGCATTCCTTGGCCAAGATGACCCAGGGATCTAGTGCCCTCCGGCTTTGTGGGGTTCCAAGGCAGCAGCAGGGGCTCAGGAAATACTGGTCGACCAAATGAGGAAGCCTAGCCCTGATTTTTATCCACGCAGCCCTGACTAGTCTATCAGATTGCAGTATGCACCTATCCTTGAGCCATGTCCAGAGAGGCAAAAAGACGAATGTGTGATGGGGCTGGCGGTGAGAGGACACGGAGTTCAGGGAACAGCTGGGGAAGGAGGAGAGGACGGTTTAGGGTAACGAAGTACAGCTTGAGGGCCTCGGGCGCCTGTCAGGAGAGAAAAATGGAATGACAAGGAGGTGATAGCAAAGACAAAGGTGTCTGCCTGGAAACCTCAGAAGGCAATCTGGGGGCCCCCTCTTTCCTGGGGAGGAATGAGAATTCAGCCCTGGACTCTGATGTCTCTCTTTTCTGTTGCCTCTTCCCGGAGTCTCCAAGGGAAGCAGACTGTGTTTGTTTGTTGTGCACAGCACTGCAGTACACAAACAGATTGACAGAAATTTATGCCAGCCCTTCTTGTTTAAAAACATGAATTATTCAAGAAATATTACAATATTAATTAGAAATCATTAAAATACGAGTGTTGGGGGAGGGAGGAACGAGATGGTGCATTAGCAAAATCGCATTTAGCCCAAACATAAAGTGTGCCAAAGCCGCTTAATCATTGTTTTGATAGTCAAAATACCGTAACACCCGTTTCACAGAACCGGGGAAGGAAGGCTCTTGGAAGCCTCTGCTTCCCATTATTGTTGGTGAGATTAATTATTTATGGAGCTCCAGCAGTGTACAGGGTGCTCCAGAAGACACAAATAAGGAGAGGTTTCTGCCCGAAGGGCATAGGAGAGAAATCAGAGCGGCACCAAGTTCTGACACACACACCCAGCCAGTGATTAATGATCAAGAGGACAAGGGGCTTTTGCTTTGACTTTTCAGTTTGCTCAGTGTTTTGAGCTTTCAGCTTTCAGAGGAATCACAAAGTGAATGTTACTGAAGAATGCCATGGAAGATGGAAGCTATCGGGAGCCCTATGAGTGAGAGAATTAGATAAATCAGGAAGGTCAGTGTCACATTTACAAACTATAGAGGGCGGCACACAAGAGCCATCATATTGACAGGCATTCACTGTATTGATTTGGGTCTGGAGGACTCACAGGTGATGGTGATCATTTCATACCCATTACGGGTCCACAAACTACAATTGTGACACCAAACGCACTCGCGGTGGAAAGCCCACAAACTGTAAAGGTAATGACATTGGTGGCTGTGTATTTTCCTGTATACGAATGCAGCACTGACGCTGACATACGGTGATCTTTTAAAAAGGGACCTCGGATGGATACAACAATGCATGTGAAACAAAAGACCAGGAAACACAATGAGTCAGTTCATCTCCATCTTAAGAGGGGCCATCTTGACAGCTGAATTATCTGTTTCCTGGTGGTAGGGTATCATCCGAGGCTGTGGCGGTGGGACACAAATAGAATCCTCGTGATCTTAATTGATTACAGTAGCTTCCACTCAGCACCAGAAGAGGTTGAATCAATGAGCGAGTGATTATCACGCCCTGCAGGAGGCGGGCAGGAAAGAGTGAAAGCAGGCTTGCAGAGAGCCAGTATTGGAAACGAGTTCATCCTCTTGCCCATTTCGCCGAGTTCGTGACCAGCAATGGGTCGTGGTCAGGCCCGAGCACCACCAGCACTGACTGTAAGGTGTGAGATAGGCATAACTGAGGGAGCCATAGAACCTTTTGGTCACACCCAAATTGACAAGACCTTAGAATCCACCAAGGACATTCAGGCTATGTTGTCTCCCTCTTGTTTAGAATAAGAGCCTGTTCTGTTGCATGATAAAGAGCACCTAGTCTTGGCTCCTGGATCGGGGTGGGGACTTTGTCTTATTCCCTCCCCATCCGCATCCCAGGTCAATTTCCACATATTAAGAAGAAGAGCTGGAAAGTAAGGTTTGAAGCTCTTAGGCCTACAGCACAGAGTCAGGAAATGAAACGGGTCTGAAGAGAAACATGCAGTAGCTGAAGGAGGAGGAATGAATCCAGAAACCAGGAAAGGCAAGACAAACCCGGAGAAGCCAGTCTCAAATACAAGCTGGGAATCTAGATGCACAGAGGTTCAAAGTCTTGGGAACAGTAATAATCACAAAGGAAGAGAGGAGTGAATTCTCCAGGGCCTGCTCCAACTGGCTTTTTACTTCTTTTCACAATTCTCGTGGGTGTTTCTCTCACAGAGTGCCCTTCGTTGCTGAGGGAGCCTCCTGACAGACTGCACAGGCCCCGGGACGCTCCATAAATATTTGTGGGGTGAATGACTCAATGATTTTAATTTCGGTTCAAGTCCATCTAGGCACCAGCAGATGTTCAGGGAATCTAAATTAATGTACTTCCCACTCGACATATATAAATTGACCGATATTACTAACAGGATGCGGAGACAGGGATTGGAACAAATGTGACTATTTATAAAATCAAAGCTAAGTGAGGCAGTTATAGAACCTTAGAAGTTGGGTAGCTTTCCAGACTCATTAGGCAGCTTCCAAACAGCAATTGGCTTGTGGCATTTGCATTGGTTCCTTGCATATTGGTCAGTATTGCCATATGTCCCTTCTGGTACTGACCCTGTTCTTTTTCTTGTGCATCTGAACCCTCTTTCTTTCCAACCACTCCACTAAAACAAGAGAATCTCTCTTCAATCACTCTGAGTTCAGATACAAATATTATTAACTAACTCTCTTTTTGTCTTTCTTAAAATACACACACACACAGAAACACATACACATATACGCACCTTGTATTCAAAAGGGGAGGTTAGTATATTAACTTTTTCATTAGATCCACTTTTTTTTTTTAAGAATGTCACTTTTAACTTCTGGGAGTGGGAATAGGAGCTATTTTTAAGGCTGCAATAATAGCTGTAATAATAGGCCAGAAAAACAACCAGCAGAATAAAATAAAGGTACAAATCCATTTGGAAGAGAATATAAGTGTAATGGGATACTTGACCCCACAAACATGACCTCAATAGCTGATCAAAAGCATTGTGCTTTCCAAATAATCAGGATGCAATTTAATATGGTAGTAACTGCCCAGGTTACAAGATCAACTGTCAGAGTCTGAATTTCCTTGAGTTCATGTTTACAAGCTCTGAATATCTGCAGAATATAAAGCTCAAAAAAAGCACACCTCCACTTGAAGAAAATAACTTACCAAATGCTTCTTGACTCATTTATTAACTCATTGGGCATCCAGGTTGAATTAAAGTTCACCCTTCTAAAGCTCTGTTTCTGCTACCAAAGCAAAGTATCGGGAGAAGCGGTAACAATAATGATAAAACTTGTCTTGGATGGTAATGCCCCAGTTAACATTATGGAATAAAACTCTGTCCCCTGCCTATATCCTCTGGGATGTAATGTAGCTCAAAGAGTAGTGTGATACCTCTCAAAAGGTAAATGTTAAGATGAGTAGAAATATGCTAGTCTGCCACACAGACACACACCTGGCACCATGTTCATCATGAATATAAAACACTCTTAAAAGTTAGGGTTTACTTGAAACTGTCTAGGTATGGTCCAGACTGATTCATTAGAATCCTCTGGGATCCAATGGGATCTTCTGGGGAAAGGAAATACACCCCAAAGTAGCCTGACCATCCGTTGAAGTAGGGGTTAGCCTACCGGAACTTGAGAATCCTCAGAGCCACCCTCACAACATGTCTCTGTGAAGACAGGTGGGGCTCTGAGGTCCTGCCGATACCAGAGCAAAATCAAGAGAGAGGGCTGCTGTCTGTGGGCCAGAAGGCCCGTGCTGTGCTGTGTACCTCTTACTGTTTTATTAAAGACCAAATGCTCTTCAACAAGGAGGCCAGGTGGTTTGGTGGCAGTGGTCTCGCAGCCGTCTCAGAGATACAGATCTCTGTAAAGACACTGATGGGCAATGCGCCCTAAGAAGGAGGTCAAATCAGGCTCTTTCGGGCCAGCAGTGTGGCCTCTGGCCTGAGCCCCAAGACCCTGAGGGCTCCATTGAGTTTCCCTTTCATTGAAATCAACCAACCAACCAACCTCAGGAAATACACACCTTGCCTGTTGCAGAGGCTGTCACCTGTAGCACAGGGCTTCCGTCAATCCTGGCCTCAATGGCCCATAGCATCCTATCCATGTCTAGACAATGACACCACAAGGAACTTCCAACATTTTCCTCTAGCCATTCTTCTACTCTCCTGAAACATTCTCAAAACATAGACTTCTAAATGTTAAGAGTCTGGATAATGCTAACTAGAAATAGTGTAACCCATAACATAAACTGACATAGTCAAAAGTCAACAGGATGCCTGTATTTAAATTGTAGTGAGAGGTGGTTCTTTCCACACTGTCATCCTATGAAAAAAAAAATGCTCCAAAGTGACCACCCACAGATGTCTTTAGATGTCTCATCACCCTCAATTCTTCCTTTTGGAAGCCTATCATGATGGTAACTTCTCCAACCTTCTGGATCAAGATTGGGAGACTTTATACACTGTCCTGGTATCACAAGTCAGGTAGAATCCCTGCAGCAGGAAGAAAATAACCAGGGGTCTCAAAATGAAACCCTCATTCCAGTGTTTCATACTACTTATTAAAAAAAAAAATGGCCTCAGGGAATCTGCATCCTGCCCATTGCAAAGGCTCAAAGAGAATATGATGGCACTAATATCAGTGCCAGGCTTGAGTGGCCTCTGTGGGCAAAGGCCACATAGAGTCCTAACCTCTCCATGCTAAAAAGCTACACCTTCCTAAAATTAAAGCCAAGAAACCAGAGCAGAGGAGACAAGGAAATATCCCCTTTCCCCATGGCACCTCCTGCCTAATGGGAATCGTAGTTAATGATCTGAATCGAAAGCGAAGTCTTGTTTTATGGAATGCTCACTCTTTGTTAAGCAAAGCTGTTTGGGCGAAGGACCATTCTATTGATTTAAAAATTGATTTCTTTTTTTCCCCCTTCATATAACTAAAACATGGCTCACAAATCACAGCTCTTTTATTCTCCTGGCTACAACCGAGGCAGAATCTCTCCCAACCGACTCACCGAGGGACGTCTGATGGAGGAAGTGGGAACATTTGGACAGAGATTGTTCAAGATTCTATTAAAGGTTTCAAGTGGCTTCCTTTGAACATTTGGTAATTTATATTTCGAGTCCCTTGGTGTAATTATTGTAATTATCATTAATCATCAACTTCCAGACCCAATCGAAATACAGAACACTGGAAAGGTCAAAGCAATGGAGAATTCTACTATTCTTCACAGAAGATATGAGGCATTAACATTCTGATGCTCCACTTGTGTGACAAAGATTGTAATGAAAACAGAAAATAGCACAAGATTAATGTGTTCTCATGATAAGAATCATCATAAGGAAAAGAGAAAGTGGAGCAAACTTAACCCACTCCTGTCACAGAGGCAGGGTGATGAGATGGGTTGAGACTAAGGGACAGACTGTGGCAGGTTGGCCTGACCCTGCCAATGAGGATCATGGCTTCCTTCTTTTGTGGAGTCACGAGAGATAAGAAACCAGCTTCGGAGCACAGCAGGTCACATTTTGGACAATTCAGTGGATTCCTCGTTGTCTCTCTGGCTCCTTCCCCAGAGAGATGGCCCCAGATCAGACCATTCACTTGACCTTCAAAGCCACATCACAACTACCTGTTAAAAATCCACCTCCATCTCAAAAAAGAGAGACTCCTCATCTCTTCCCTGAACTGAATCCATCCTTGGGGGACAAAATAGGTTAGTGCTGGAATGTCAGATTCTGGAGGCGCCCACACCTGTATCCAAATCCCAGTTTGGCCACTTATTACATCAGGAAGATGCTGGCCTTTTCCTATTTGTAAAATGTGCTTAATAAGATCTGCTCCATGGTGTTATTTTAAAGACAAAGTGAGGCAATATTCCTAAACTACTTAGCACATAGAAAGTGCTCAATAAATGTCAGCTATTTTTTTTAATAGTACAAGTCCTTTATTATTATGAAGTCTACCTAGTTACTTAAGCAGGAAAAGATAAGTCTGGGAATTATTCTCTATTTCTTCACCTCTGTCAGAATGGGACCAAATTTGGTCCATTGTACTCCCTTAATGTCCCTCAAATCATTTCATTCAATTTTCATTGCTTCTGCCTTGACTCAGACCCTTACAAACTCTCCCCAGTATGAATTTAATTCTCTTCTTCCTGCCTCTATACTTGTTCCAGTCTAAACCATCAGCCACACTAGAGCCAAAACTCTCTTCAAAAGCACATTATCATAACGCCCTTCCCCTGCTTAAATTCACCAGTGGCTCTCCAGTCCTGGAGCCATAGCTCTGATTCTGTAGGAGGGCACCTGAGGCCCCCTTGACCTGGCCCCAGACTCTCTCCTTCCCACCGTCACTTTCCTCTGACACCTCCACATTCCTCATGTTGCAGACATGCCACACTTCCTGCAACCCCAGCACACTCCCCTCAAGTTCCCTTGCCTCCGATGTCAGTGCTGTTTCCTGCATCTGAAATCAGTGTCCTCCTACATCTGGCCAGCCCCTTAGAGTGCTTGTATGACTCAGCGCAGGAACCATTGCCTCTCAGAAGTTCTCCCTGAGCCTCTTCTCCCTTGTGTATGTTAAATGTCCTCACAGCACTTAAAATAGTCCTCTGTCAATATTTATGTTGGACTTGGATTTATGTAGGTCCCCATTCCCCACTGGGCTCTCAACTCCTAGAAAATGGACACTGTTCTTTCATCTCTGTGAAGCCACTTCTTAGCCTTGTGTCTAGCACATAGGAAATGCACAATAAGTTTTCTTGAATAAATTCACACATCTTTCTGGTCTCTCTTGCTGTCTACAATTATGAATGAGAAGGGAGGTGAAATACAATTGAAGTACGTCCTTTTTGGTTTTTTTGCTAATATTAAGATGGGAAATGAGTTGGACAAAACTCCTGAAGTTAAAGGGAAAATAAGGATTGTAGATTATCTATGCATTTCCAAGATTATTCAGGTTCTTTGCATTGGGCTGCTGACAGAAGACAGTGTAGGTAGGGCCAGCTGAAATGTATCAGCAGGCTAAGGATAATTGTACTAATTTGCTGAAATTTGTCCCCCTAAATTGCCCCTGTATTATAGAGAAAGGAATGAGAGACATTATGAAGAAAAATCTTTTTTTTTTTAAAGATTTTATTTATTTATTTCACAGAGGGAGAGAGATCACAAGGAGGCAGAGAGGCAGGCAGAGAGAGAGAGGGGGAAGCAGGCTCCCCGCTGAGCAGGGAGCCCGATGCGGGCCTTGATCCCAGGACCCTGAGATCATGACCTGAGCCGAAAGCAGAGGCTTTAACCCACTGAGCCACCCAGGCGCCCATGAAGAAAAATCTTAAAAGCTAACTTTTTTATCTCAGAAGAGATGCAAGGGAACTGTATTACACAACTAGTTTTCTGGAAGTCTATTAAGGGAGCCAGCAGGGAAAACCATAAAGAACAATAACTCTACCTGACGACACAAAGGTGTGGCAGCCGAAGGAGAGTATGCTATGTGTCTTTCTGCCAGAGGCAAACCACCACCATGAGAATGGAAAATGCTACAGCTGATCCCTCTGTTTTTTGCGTTGAGAGAGAACATGCACAAGCAAAGAGGCAGGCAGGCAGAGAGATAAGCAGGGAGCCCAATGCGGGGCTCAATCCCAGGACCCTGGGATCATGACCTGAGCCGAAGGCAGACGCTTAACCAATTGAGCCACCCAGGCGCCCCCGATGCCTCTGTTTGAAGAGTCCCTCTCTACACTCCTACTGATGAGAGAGGAAGATGAATTTCTCCATAAGAGAGAGGTGGCATATTCCCCTCAGTGGGCTCCTGAGCACCCCCCGGGTCCAGAGTCCACTGGAGCTTTGCCAACAGACAGCCTCTGGGGAGGGGCTGACCAGCTTGGCTATTGACTACTGGAGGCAGTGACAATCATGAAAAACTAAATTGTAGTCAAGAAAAGCAACAAAGTTCGCACCTGGAAAGATAGTACTGAGGTCTGAGGGGAGAAACAAGGTCAGAAATGGGAAAGAGTAACAAATTCAGAAGCAGGAGTGAGTGTGAAATGGACCAGAGCAGGGGATTCAGGGTGAAGGTTGTGGAGCAAGCAGGCTGAGCCAGCAGGCATGTATGGAGGGGGGGTGGTTTGGGTTCTTAAAGGAGCAGGTCAGAATGAAGCAGCAAGAACTCTTCCACAGAAAAAGAAAAATTTTTAAGTTACTTCGAATGAACCATGCTCCATGATACCACAACGGGGAAATGGAGGGAAATCCGTCATAAGGCTGGAGAGTAGAGGGACAGGGCCACACAAAGAGGAAAACTCAGCATCCCAGAAGCTACATAATGAGTGTCCACACTGGGTCAGTAGCTTTAGCAGCCACCACCCTGTCTCTTCTCAAGGGCCTGTAGGCTCCTGATAAAAACCCCTGCTGGGCTCAGACAATTCCTCCCACCTTCTTCTTAATCCCATCTCAGCTGTGATCTGGCCTTCCCTGCTTTTGCTCTCCCTGTCATTCTGACAAATCCCTCTGATGCTCTCACTTGCCTTTCACTTCATCTCCATAAGAGGCTGCCTCTCAGCTCCCCTCCTCTGAGCTACGTGCTCCCCAGCTCTCATGCTGGGACAGGTCTCCCAGACGCTGCACCCCGACCAGGTCCAGGGCAGAGAGCAGGGTCTCCCCAAGCATGTGCGCATGGGTTAGAGAAGATGCTCAATAAAATTCTCAAGTGCAATGAGATAAAACTACTACTCAGCTCTAGAAGGAAATGACATACATCATTGTTTAAAAAAACCTAGTTTCCAGGAACTGGATGGTGTGCCAAGTGCCTGTACATGCATCCAATAGGTAAGAGTTCTCTGAAATACATTCCATTGTGTATTTGGTACCAAATCCTGCCTGGAAACAAAGCACGACTTCCAGAGAATGGAAGAAAGGTGAATTCTAAGAATGTGGAAGTCCTGGGCATGAAAATGAAAAGTCTTAAAGGAATGGGATATTCAGCCCTGATTCCACGTGATGAGAGGGGTTTGGGCTAAAGCAAGAACTATTAGAAATAGTTTCTAATAGAAATCCTATTAGAAATAGTTTCTAATAGAAATCCTATTAGAAATAGTTTCTAATAGAAATCCTATTAGAAATAATAGGATTGGGGATTAGGAGGAAAACCTGTCAGATGGAAATTTCCAGTTGAGCTCATCAAGACAACTTAAACATAAATACAGAGGGACACTCCCAGATATAACTGTGTAGCTAGTTACTGTGGAAGGATGATGCCCAAAAAAGACCAGTGGAGTTAAAAATATCCAAATATTTTAGGTGGAAAAACACTCAAAAAGGAGTCATAACCAATATTGAAAACCTAATTAATGATAAGTAAAACAAACTTGAAATCATAAGAAAGATAAACAAATAAACAATATCACTAAGATTTGATGATCTGATAATCATGATTAAAATGTCACTTGAAATGTATACCTTATCAATCAATTATGATTAAGCTCATTAGAAGAAAGTGTTAGTAAGTCTCATTCTTTGTAGTCCAAAAGGGGATATCCACCCCAATCCCATTTCCCCCAGGGGCTATAAGAGGAGTCAACAGGGTAAATACTCATGGCTACTGGGATGCACTCTACTATCCCAGCCAACTCAGTGCTGGCCCCTGAGTTTTAACAGAACCAGAGAGATTATGTGGTTAGATGCTGAGTACAGGTGAGAGCATAAACCTGGAACCATGTGAAATTAATACCCAGTATCAGCACTGCAAATAAGCCAGGTGTGATACAGAAATATTCAAACGATACTGTGGGACTACAAAGAGTAACAGAGCCAGTTGGAAGAGCAAGGGAGAACTAAAGCCATAGTCACTCACAGGGTAGTTAGGGATGTAGACTCTAGAGGTGCCTGGGTGGCTCAGTCATTAAGCATCTGCCTTCTGCTCAGGTCATTTGGGCTCCCTGCTCAGTGAGAAGCCTGCTTCTCTGTCTTGCACTCCTCCCTGCTTGTGTTCCCTCTCTCGCTGTCTCTCTCTCTCTGTCAAATAAATAAATAAAATCTTAAAAAAAAAAAAAAAAGAACGTGGACTCTGAAGCTAGGTTCAAATCCCAGCCCCATGAATTACTGGCTACACACTTTGGGGCAATTTATGTAACTTCTGTTTGCCTTGCAAATTTCCTTGTAAAGTAGTGATAGTAATAGTACATGTTCCTTATGCTGTTGTGGATTAAATTCAATCATGGAAAGCACTTTGGAAAATATGGGGCACAAGCAAGCTACATATTTGCTATCATTGTTATCCAGTATAGATTATACACCTTAGAAATCTAAACATGAAGGGCGCCTGGGTGGCTCAGTGGGTTAAAGCCTCTGCTTTCGGCTCAGGTCATGATCTCAGGGTCCTGGGATCGAGGCCCGCATCGGGCTCTCTGCTCGGCAGGGAGCCTGCTTCCTCCTCTCTCTCTGCCTCTCTGCCTACTTGTGATCTCTCTCTCTCTCTCTCTGTGTCAAATAAAGAAATAAAATCTTTAAAAAAAAAAAAAGAAATCTAAACATGAAGCAGAAGCAAACATGAGAAGCAGAAGCAAACATGAAACTCGGGGGCTCCTTAACAGATCACAGCAATGTTAATTGAATCAATAGCTATTTTTAAGTGCACATGATACAGTGAGCACTTTGCTAGGTACTTGAGAGAGTACAGTAAATGATGAGACCATATAAAGGAGCTGGGGAATTTTGTACCCACCAGGCTGGAAGTGAGGTAAGCAGCATTTGAAAATGAAAGGTTTTCTTTCCTTTGCCTCCTTTCCTGGAAAACAGAATCCCAAAGCCACTAGGTGAAACTAATGGAGGCTAGTGAGGAGAAAGGCAGGCAGGGGCAAGGGGCCCCATTCTAAGAGAAAACTACCCTTAAAAGGAAAAAGACCCCATCCTCTTATTCTACACCACCCTGGAAGGAGCCCTCCACCCTTTCCCACGTTAACAACTACCTGATAGGTAGATGAGCGCGCGGACAAAAACCTGATTGGGTGAACGGAGGCTTAATCAGATTAAAGCAGCCTGCCAATATTCTCATAAAAACTCCTAGGCTTAGAAACTCCAATGGGGACCCTCTTGGGTTGAGGGAGTCCCTTCCCTCTTTGGGGACTTTGTACCATCACCCAATAAACTTTGCTTTGCTGCCCACCACTCTGTCTGGTCTGCCTCTTCATTCTTCCAAGAGGCAGGACCAAGAACCATAGGAATTAAAGGAAAAGAAATCCTGAAACAAGACAATCCCAGCCAGCAACTGGGGAGAGCCAGGATTTCCCAGAGGAGGGTGTTAGAGTCCTTGAGAATAAGAAAGGGAAGGTTCAAGGGGGCAGTCGTCATGGAGAGTCAGAGCCTCGCTGGGGTGAGGAGGGCATTCAGGAGGGGGGTGCGGACCACAGCAGAACGTGACACTCAGAATAGGATAAGCAGAGCATTACATACAGAGGGACTGATCAAAGCAGGAAGATATTAAGGCTGACGGGAACCAGTTTTCTCACTGATGAAGAAGAAAGTTACAAATAAAGAGAGAACACTAGAATAAACCCTGTGATGTTGGCTTGGAATTGGATACATCCATGTGAACTCAGATTTTTCCATGTACATAGATAAATGTAGAAATAAATTACAGGTCAATTGCCAACAAAATACACTACCACCCAGTAATACTTTAGTGCATGTTTCCTACAAACAAGGACATTCTATATAACCCAATCAAGAAAGACAGGTTTTCCTTCAGGGGTTAAGTGCCACCAAGGAATGTAGATCTGTGAATGTAGCTGGCCTTGAGTCAGGGCTGGGAGTGAAAAAAGAGAGGAAAAAAACAGCTCTCCCCCACTCTCTCAGTCTCACAGGACTGGAGCCCCTTGTTCCCGTTCTCTGGTCAGAAGGATTGGCTCTTGCCAGAGATTGTGCTGCCTGTACCTATCTCAAAGTTCCCCGATTTGCTCTACTCTTGGGCTCAAGGTGAGAGATAAAGGGCAACTTTGTGGGGGAGG
Source organism: Ailurus styani (assembly GCA_002007465.1). Taxonomy (NCBI): domain Eukaryota; kingdom Metazoa; phylum Chordata; class Mammalia; order Carnivora; family Ailuridae; genus Ailurus; species Ailurus styani. The sequence continues at coordinate 1,685,156 of LNAC01000254.1, read as the reverse complement.
GCAACTCATTGCTACCTTACTAGTTGTTCATGGATTAACTTTCCTCCTCATTCCACCTACTACTGTTTCATTTCTGCCCTTAGGTAGTTGTGTTTTCTGTATTTAACCAGTCTTTACTTGTTACCACTGGAAGACATAGACCTTATAGGCCCTACTCCATCTTGACAGAAATCCCAGCATCTTCTCTACATCTGTCCACAGGAAAGCCAGCTTCATGAGTGGTCAATCTGTGCAGTCCCATGGGGCCTAGGACTTAGGATGGTCCTATACTTGTTTTCATGCTCTGTTGTTGCCATCTTGAAATTCTTAACAATTTTATCTTTGAACTTGAATGAGTGAAGTTCAGTGGAATAATGGAGCACGTGCATGAGTTTAAGAGGGCCACCCACTATGCACGGGCACTACTATTTCTTGCTAGCATGAAATGGTGGCATTCATGAAGTCTTATGAATACAAAATTCCAGTAGACTACCAATGTGAGGGAGTTCAGTGGGGCTCCAAGCAAGTGCAAGTTCAGTGTATTAGGTCTGTAACTGAGTAAACAGGGGCACTGGCATCCCCAAGAAGCCATCCTTTCTGTTAGAAGCAGAACTTTCTTTGAACACAGAAAGATGACAATGGTGTTTCAAGAAACCCAAATGACCAAAGAAACCTGTCCTGTCCTTCTGACCCACGTTATTCCCCATGTTAGCCAACAATGGACACTGAAAATGATGGGCTTTGAAAGAAAGAGAACGAAAATAGTTCTTTTATAAAATGGTGCCTCTTCTTTCAGTCCATTCTGACTCATCAGTAGGGCAAAGTACAGTGTTTGAGGATGTGAACAAAGAACAAAGTGAAATAAACACAGTTGAGTTCGTTTTATACAGAATTCTCACTATTGTGATAAGAACGAAATACATATGCATGCACGAAAGGTGTCATTTTGGTGATGCTACATAAGAGTTAAATGCTCTTATATTTGCATTTAAAACTGACATTGCCCTAGGGCACCTGGGATCGGATTAGATCTTAGCTCAGGTCTTAATCTCAGGTTTTAAGTTGAAGCCCTGTGTTGGGCTCTGTGCTGGGCTTGGAGCTTACTTAAAAACAACAACAACAAAAAACCCAAAATAAACAAAAAAGCTGGTATTTCCCAGTATAAAGATAAATGGTAAAATTTATGCTAATAATTTAACATTTTAATTTTTTTAGCTTAGAATGACACTAAATAGCAGATAAAAAATACTATGACAAGTTGAGAGAGAGTTCACGGAAGGAAAAAGCTTCATATTTAGTTTGGGTGGTTTTCTTTTTTAAGATTTTATTTATTTATTTGAGTTAGAAAGAGAACACAAGTAGGCAGAGCAGCAGGCAGAGGCAGAGGGAGAAGCAGGCTCCCTGCTGAGCAGGAAGCCCAACACGGGGCTGGATCCCAGGAATCATGACCTCAGCTGAAGGCAGCCGCTTAACCAACTGAGCCACCCAGGCATCTCCATATTTAGTTTTTTTTTTTTTTTTTCTTTCCNATGAGGGAATTAAAGTTTTCCTGACTTTTTTTTTTTTTAAAGATTTTATTTATTTATTTCACAGAGGGAGAGAGATCACAAGGAGGCAGAGAGGCAGGCAGAGAGAGAGGGGGAAGCAGGCTCCCTGCTGAGCAGAGAGCCCGATGCAGGCCTCGATCCCAGGACCCTGAGATCATGACCTGGGCCGAAAGCAGAGGCTTTAACCCACTGAGCCACCCAGGTGCCCTTTCCTGACTTTTGAACAAGGAAGGGGTCCTGTATTTTCATTTTGCACTGGGCCCTGGAAAGTAGGTAACCATCCCCGTCTGTCCGTTTTGGCCTGAATCCAAATCCAATTTTGGATTCTCCCAAGAAGCTCTCAGTTTACCTGCTATATGTTCCTCCTCGGTCTACCTAGCTAATAACCCCTCTCCTCACCTCAAATCCAGGAAGAATCTTAGCCTGGGGACTGAAATTCAGAACACCCAAGGTGAGAGTAAGCACTGGACCCTGTCAAAATCCTTTGGGGCAGGCTGTTTGACTTGTTAGCCATTTTTTGGTTTTAGATCCTTGCAAAAACATGACCAGTCCTGTTTGCCTATGTAGGAGTAAAATGCCTAAATAATCCTATCGGTGCTAAATTAAATTGACTTTCAATCGATGCCAGAATTTGCCATCGTGGATTCTGTGGAATGACCCTCAGATGTGGAATCAAGAAGAACTAGGCTTGGCATGCTATTAAGATTGCATGTTTAAGCTGCAGTAGAAACACCAACTTCCAAGAACTGTGCTTGGGGTTATATGGCATGGCACACAGCAGCACACAGAAGTTGCTCAATAATGCATCTGTGTATTTGCACTTGGCTATCAGTCAGTTTTAAATGATCGTCCAAATAGCCCATGAGGTTTATATTGCAGTTCTGTCACTCTTTTCAACCTGGAAACCCTTTTAAAAACAATGTAGCCATTGTAAAGTGCCTGGTGAAATAATGCATACAAGGACCTGAAACTATATACGTGGCTTATTGGAATGATCAGATTCTTAGAGTTCAAGATGTATCTTGAATTAATAAGTGTCTGCATCCTTCTCTTCTTACCTTTACCATTTTTCTCAAGACTTCAATTCTGAGCACTTTCCTTTGTTCTTACAAAGCCATGGGAACTGATCAAATTCTGCCACACTTTTTTCAAAATTCTTCTGTCAGTTCGCTGTTATGCTTTTTTCCCACCTGACCACATCAGCTTATGGAATGTCTTGACTTGTAAAATTCATAGCAAGAAATGGACTCACCCGCTGCTAAAATGATGAGAACACTACAGATGGCCATGATGAGAAAGAGCACTGTTGTTTTAATCTGAGCAAAGTAATCTTTCAGTGGCATAAAATTAAATGCTAACACTATACTGCTCCCTAGTTTGTTGTAACATAAACTTTTTTTTTAAGAAAGATATTTTCCAGCACCTTAGGCTAACCCTTTATCCATATCAATTTTATTTAGTTCTATTAGATGCAATTAGGGTACAAAACATAAATAAGTTTGAACTGCTTGCAGTTACAACTTTGATGGGTTTACCTGTCTTAGCCTGCGTTTCCTGTAATTTTCTCTAGGACAGAAGAAAGGCACACTAAGTGATGTGAGCTTAAAAAAAGGAAGGACAAGTCTTACCCAAAGAAGTGGATGATTTACATTTGCCATGTAAATGCAGTTTTTTGCAGTTATGTCCCAATTATTTATGGCATTAAGGGACAGGAATAGCACCAACGGAAGAATCATAGCATCTCCGGGTTGGAAGTGCTTAAAGGTCCTGTAGTTCCATCACTCATATGATGGTTAATTTAATTCCATAGCCTTCTTCCTGTACCAAGTAGACTTCCAGCATGTGCTTGAATATCTCTAGTGATGGCAAAAGGCAAGCTCATTTCATCCTTGAATAATTCCATTAGATTTTGGCTCAATCTAAAGGACATATCTTTCTATCCCTCTGTAACTTCTACACCTATTCTTTGATAATGGAAAGCAAGGACCATACTTTTCAATCTTTGTCTCTCTAGTGCTTATGATAGTGCCCAACTGACACAGTAGGATTTCACTCCATGTTTATTTTATAGAACTGAAATACAGATCTAAAAATAGTGAATCCCAGGCCATCTTCTCTCCAGCTCTTTGAGAACTCCTCCTAGTCATGACTTCAAACTCCCTTACCATCCTGGTGACTTCTCAGGATGAATGACTTTTATTTGCATTCTCTTCTTTCTAATTATGTTGTCTCCAAAATAAAACAGAATATTGCAAGTTTTTTCTTTCAAACACAGAGTATAATTTACTGGCAACTCCATCAACCTAGAGACTACTTTTCAAATAAGACCGCCCAGACTTAAAGTATCCTGTGTCAGCACCCACCTCCTACAGGATGTTGATATTAAACCAAGTCCTTTACCAAGGGCAAGGGCCGCTGCTGCAGAACTCTGTTTTCCTGAATTACATTCACAGGTTTTTAACTTGCTTTTATATTTGTGGACAACAGCATAAAACTTCAATATAACTTTATTAAAGACTAGAAACATCTGGAGATAATGGGCATCAGATCATTGTATGTTTAATCCTGATACACTTTATTACTGGCTGTGTGATCTAGACAGAGAACTTCCACTTCTCTGAGTCCCATTTTCCTTTGTTAATGGGGATGGAATATCTTTTATTTAAAATCTGCCTTTTGAAGGACAACTGGAAGGACAGAGGTGCCATTTAATGAATTAGGAGGACTACAAAAGGAGAGATTTGACAAGTGGAGGATTGGCATTCAGGCTCTGGAATGCCTACTAGGCAATGGAGTGGTGGTGTCAAGTACACAGTGGAAAACACATGCCAGGATTCAGGAGAAGGGTCTAGACAGGAGATATAGATTTAGAAGCTCAAAGCTATAGATTTATATGAGTCATAAGACTTGGTAAGTTTCCTAGAAATGGGAATAAAGAAAAGTGTCCTTGGTCCCTCTAATACTGGGAAGAAACAGTAATGGAGACCAAAAGAGAGAGATCAATGAGGTAGAAGGGAAACCACGAGAAACTGATGTCCTGGAAGAGAAGCTGATTACTACTTCCTTCTCTTATCCTGCTGAGAGGTTGGATAATTCAAGAAGTCACACGTTAGTTTTAATCTCTAGCTCCTAAAATACTGTCTGGTATATTGTAGGCACTAATGAAGTAAGTGCTAAGTGTTATTCTTTTCTTTTTTAAAGATTTATTTATTTATTTGCGAGAGACAGAGAGCAGGAGGGAAAAACAGAGGGAGAGGGATAGAGAGAGCGCAAGCAGACTCTGCATTAGGCATGTAGCCTGGCGTGGAGCTCGATCTCGCAACCCTGAGACCATGACCTGAGCTGAAACCTAGAGTCAGTCACTTAACTGACTGAGCCACCAAGGTGCCCCAGTGTCATTCCTTTAAATCTTGACTCAGTCATCCAAATATTTATTATGTTTTTGGGCTTCAATAGTTTCACCCAGTCATGGATTTAGAACAGAAATCATAACAGATGCATAAGAAAGAATTTTCTAGGGCTGAAACTGACTAACAAACACCCCTTTGGTACACTCACCAAACCAGTTATGATACATTTAATGGTGGTAATATTCACTCCAGATTTCTCCCTTTTGTTCAAAGGAATAACATGGAAGATCTCACCCATTGCCCTGCTACTAAAAAATGTTACTTGTAACCAATTCTCCAATTCTACAGCCTAATAAATTTATCTAAAAGAGAAAAAAAAAAGAAACTGATTTTTATCTGATACGATTTTTCCAGAGTGAATTCATGCTGACTCCTGATGATCCTTTTAACTCTAAACATAACATCTTCATAATAACACATTTTAAAAACTCATAAAAGACTGAAGATGAGGGGTGCCTGGGCACAGTCAGATGAGTGTCTGACTCTTGGTTTCCGCTCAAGTTGTAATCTCAGGGTCATGAGATTGAGCCCCATGTTGAGCTCTGTGCTCCATGTGGAGTCTGCTCAAAATTCTCTCTCCCGTGGTCCCTCCCACTCATGCTCTTTCTCTCTCTCTCTCTCTCTCAAATAAATAAGTTAATCTTTAAAAAAAACAAAAAGACTGAAGACAAATTCTTTGGCTGGTTCATGTACTTTTATCCTACCCCTATCTTTCAGAAACTAAAAACTATACTTTCCCATCTTCAGTATATCTTTCATCTGCGCCCATTTTTAAAATTTGGTATCAGGAATGTAGTAGGACTTTCTCTCTATGACAGGGAAGTGTATAGTAGCTATAAAGGTAGTGTTACCTAGTGAATTATAGGAGAGTAAATTACTGACAGAACTTACAAATTCAAAAGCTCCATGAATCAATCCCAAGCAGGATAAACACAAAGAAAATCATCCTCAGACATACCATGACCAAACTGAGGAAAACCAAATATAAAGAAAAAAATCCTGAAAGTAGCCAGAAAAAAACAACACATTACATACATGGAAACAACAGAAATCACCACCAGTTTTCAACAGAAATCATGGGGTCTAGACAGTGGAAACATCTTTCAATCACTGGGAACAAAAAACAAACAACTGGACAAAAAAACCAAAACCAACCAAACAAAAACCCTATCAATTCCCAATTCTATATCCAGTGGAAATATTTTTCAGAAATGAAGTTGAAATAAAAACATTCTCAGAAGAAGGAAAAGAGAATTTGTCACCATCAGATCTACTCTAAAACAAATGCTTCAGGGAGTTTTTCAAGTTGAAGAAAAATAGTATCAGAGGGGGAACTTGAAACTTTAGGTATGAAGAAAGAGGGACAGAAACGGTAAACACTTAAGTAGATAACATAGCTTAGTTTTCTCCTTTTTTTTTAAGATTTTATTTATTTGACAGAGAGAGAGAGAGAGAGAGAGAGAGAGAGAGAGAGAGCCAGAGAACACAAGCAGATGGGGAATGGCATAGGGTGAGGGAGAAGCAGGCCTCCCACTGAGCAGAGGGCCCGATGTGGGGCTGCACCCCAGGACCCTGGGATCATGACCAGAGCCGAAGGCAGACATTTAACTGACTGAGCCACCCAGGCACCCCTAGTTTTCTCCTTTTATGTTCCTTGTCATATGTGTGATTCTTGAAAGGAAAACTTACAACATTATCTGAGGCCAAGGTGCATTGAATATATACAGATATAACATGTATAAAAACTATAACTCAAAGAAAGGATAAATAGGACATATATGTTTGTAAGGCTTTTACATTTTACTAGAAGTGGTAAAATAGTCATTATAAATACCAGATAGCTAGGTGTCTATATTAAAATCCCTAGAGCAACAACTAAAACTTAATATCAAAAGATATACTCCAAACATTAATGGATGAATTAAATGAAGTACTAAAAATATTCAAATAACCTAGAAGAAGGCAAAAAAGAGAGAACAGAGAAACAAACAAAAAAATACTCAAAGGGAACACACAGAAAAATAGTAAAAGGGTAGACTCAATATTAACATATCAATAACTACTTTAAATGCAGATGATCAAATGCCCCAATTAAGAAAGATTGTCAGATTGGACTAAAAAATTAGATCAAGCTATAAGCTGTCTACAAAAACCCACTTTAATTATAATGACATGGTGAAACTAAAAGCATATGAAAAGACACGGTACAAACACTCGTCCAAAAAAGCTACATTGGCTCTATTAATATGAGAAAACGTAGATTTCAAAATGAAGACAATTGGGACAAAGAGGGATAAAGAGGTATCACTACGTGATAAAAAGGTCAATTTCCTAAGAAGATATAACAAACCTAAATCTGTATGAACCTACCAGTGGAGAGCTCAGAATACGTGACGCAGAGACTTCTAGAACTAGAGGAAAAGCAGACAAGTGTGCAGTTACACTTAGAGAGCCAAATGCTCCTCTCATGGTAACTGATAGCACAAGCGGATCAGTCATCACCAAGGGCATGAGAGACTTGAGAAACAGACTCAAACAACTTGCCCTAACGACGTCTCCAGAACCCTCCACCCACAAACAATGGAGTATGCCTTCTTTTCCGGTGTGTGTGGCATATCAGTACGATCTGCCATGTTTGGGGCCATATTTGGAAGTTGAACCATTCATTTCCTGTTTCCCTGACCACCTGTTTGACAGGTTTCAGGCACATGATGTGGCACAGAAGTTGAGCCTGGCTGTGTAAAGAAGCTGCTCGGAGCGACTAATTCACAACTTGGAAAATTCAACCTCGTATATGCTCTGAACTGTCTAATAGCCTATGTAACATATCCTAGTGTATTGCTTACAGATACAAAATAATATGAAAAATAGATGGGCTAAAGTCAGAGTAAGAAGCAAAACTTTGGAACTAAAGTGTATATCGCTTTTAAGCAAGTAGTGCTGATCATTATAGATGAGTGCTGCTCATTCAGGATGCCCCTTCTCTTCAGAAATACAATGGACCCTTGAACAGCATGGGTTGGAACTATGCAGGTCCACTTACCCATAGATTTGTTACAGTATAGTGCTAGAAATGTATTTTCTCTTCCTTATGATTTCCTTTATTTTTTAAGATTTATCTGAGAGAGTGTGTATGTGTGTGTGTAAGAGTGTGAGTGTGCAGGGTGGGGGGGGCAGAAGGAGAACAAGAGGGAGAATCTTTAAGCAGACTACCTGCTAAGCAGGAAGTATGGAGCCCAATGTGGGGCTCGATCTCAGGACCCTGAGATCATGATCTGAGCTGAAATGAAGAGTCAAACACTCCACTGACTGAGCCACCCAGGCACCCCCTTATGATTTTCTTAATACCGTTTTCTTTTCTCTAGTTTAAGAATACAGTATATAATACAGATAACATACACAATACGTGTGGATTGACTGTTTAAGTTATTTGTAAGGCTTTGGTAAGTCAAGAGTAGGTTATTAGCGGTTAAGTATTTAGGGAGTCAAAAGTTATCCGTAGATTTTCAACTGCAGGGAGGTGAGGGGGGAAGGTGGTGCATTCAGCCCCCCTAACTGCCATGTTGTTCAAGGGTACTGTTGGCTATAATGCAAGTTATGTTTGGTGCTTGAAAGTCACTGCAATCCTGGTATTTAGAAACTACCCTTTAATCTAAGTGGCTTCAAATGAAAGAACTTGTGAGAGTCCTCCAGGCCACAGTTACTGTACACCAGCTCTCACATACCTTCTTGCACCGATTCTTTCCCATGCAATACCTCAGACCGCCATTAACACAGTACCCCCTCTTGATTAATAAGAAAAGGAGCTTAGAATGTGTTTTATCATCTTCAGCTTCCTGGTGTTTGTCAAATACTCTTGTTTTACAAGAAGTAGTTTTCTTGTAGGGCTGTGAGTGTGTCTGCATAATTTTTCATCAAGGCAATAATGTAGGATCCTAAATCACAAGCATTCTTTGCAAGTCCCTTAAGTGTAGTGTAATTTGGAACAGGCAATCCATTTCAAATTCGGTAAATTAAAGGGGAAATAGCCAAGCATGAGTTAGAGGAGCAGCCCTGACTCCCACACCTGCAATTTCAACCAAATGACATAAAATGCCAAGCCATTATTCTTCCAATTTAGCTTCCTCAGCTTTCATGTTCAAAACCAAATTCATTCTAAAAGTAATCAGATCAGATAAGGACCCGGGTTGGGGAGGGGTGGAATGCTTAACGATGTAGCCAGAGGAAACGGAAACGGTCGGAAGGGTCTGGTGTTTTAACATTCAGGTTATTTTATGGAGCATATTTGAAAATGATTTTTTTTCGGGTTCGTTTAATTGGAGTATCAAAAATCCTTTCATCTGTTTTGACAATTGAAATGATGATGTGCAGCCTGCGCTGTGTTTATACCATTAGAGATAGGAATATCCATATGGATGCTCGAGCTACTGAGAATTTAAAAGGACAGGAGCAGCTAAAGGCCGATTAGCCATGGAGAACATTAGCTTCGATGCCTTCTCACACGGAGCCAGACATTACGTCAAGCATGACAAGCCACTCTAGCATAAAAGTATTAGCGGCCTCCAAGTCTCGGGCTTACCCTGAAGTTATTTCATTAAAATACAAAATCATGTTGACCTAATTTTTTGACAGGTTTCGAAGAGAGCAAAGATCTCCTGTCTGGCCGCACCTACCCTTCCTCCCTCTTCATCCCGCCGCCACTCTGGGGACTTGGCCAGTTGCAAGGCTTTGCCTAGTGCCAACCCCTTTTATTTTAATCAAGGTAGAAGCTCCGGCTTTAAATGCTTTCTCCGCTCATCTCCAAACATGTATGCCGAGACTCCTCCCTGGCAGGAGAACTTCTTTTGATAGCGGGAACTCTTAATGTCCTTGGGGGGAAGAAAGCTACTCAGCATTCAGCGGAGAAGCCGAACCCGCCTGGATCGGTCTCATTATGTAGGCCATATGCAATAAGCCCGGTACCTAACAGCTGCTGGTGGTAGGATTAAGGGGAAAATATTTAATTTGATGCAGGAGCACGTGCGCGTGATTTCAGCTGTAGCTCTTACCTGCTCCCTGGGGTGTGTGTGAGATATATGGTAGAACGCAGAAATCATTTAATTGTGTCAACACAATGTTAGGATGTTTGTTTAAAGTAAAAATTAGTTTTTGCAGCATAAATTGATTAGTTGACAGGCTATTCGACTGTCGCGGAGGCTACTGGATACAAAGAAAAACATTGGCTTGGTTAATCTGAGCAAAGGGGAACAAGTCCTTTGACATCTGGGGAAATACAGGCAATGTAAATTTGGATTAGTCTTTGTGTTCTGTAAATCAATAAAACAACAGGGAAGTGTGAAGAATAGGCTAGATCATCTATCAAACTGGTTTTTATTGTGTTTCTATTTCTATCCCTAGTAAACATGTGCCTTCAGTTTCCCATGAATAAAAGCATTTGACAAAGGAATAAAAATGGACTGGAGTTCACTGTAGATGCAGTTCCAATGACAAAAGGGGTGGGGGGGGGCTGTCGAGAAAAGATGAGAATCAAAAAGGCTGCTTCCTGCAATCTCAAAGCTAGATCATTTAAAAATTCTCAGGTGACAGGTGGTGAAAGTGAAGATAGATTTTATATATCTACTGCAATGAAGACTGTTCCTTATGCAGAATACTAATCAGGATTTTTTTTAAGGCAACAGCATTGTCTTAACAGGCTTTAAAAGAAATAGAGGTGCACGCATGCACACACAAAAGAAATCAGTTAAGAAGGCTTCTGTTGCATCCGAGATTTCAACCCTCTCATCACTTTTAATCACAGAAGAAATAACGAACGTGCTAAAATAAGAAAACACTAATTTTGTGGCCCAGCAAAGGGCCCCGCTCTTTTCAAACGGCCCTCGCGCTCTCTTAAGCCCTCCTTCAAGGCGAGTATTTCACCTGATTGCGTTAATTGAGGGGCCTCTTTTATTTGTGTTGACAGTTTGCATCGTCACTGTGTTTTACCTTTCGGCGCGTGCAGCATCTCGCTGTAAGCCGTGCGCCCCACGCGACGCGGTGCACTGAGCTACTGCAGAGAATGTGGAGGGGAGAGGAAATGCGGGCTTCCGAAGTGAGGAGCAGCGCCTTAGATGGCAGTAGTCGAGGCGAGCAAGGCAGAGCGTACAGATCTTCCCTTCCGAGTGTATGAAAGATGGGGGCGTCTTTGTGGCATTATCTTCCCAGGTGCCCCAGATGGCACAGTGTACTTCTAATGGAAAACCATTCATCTGGCCCTGGGACTGTACGTGTTGTTCATCACGATGGTTCATGGAGGAAATGAGCTCAGACAGCTTAAGCAGAAGGCGCGAAGGCATAATGGAAGAGAGGCACAAAAGGGCAGGCGAGTGAGTCAGAGGCTGGGGAAGGGGAGAAGAAGGCTGTTATTTCTGTGTAATTCCCCAGGATCCACTCCTGCTTGGGTTGGCCGTGAGAAAAAAACCAATTCAATTTGAAGGTGGTTCAGGGTAAATGAACCAGGGAATTGAGCTGCTGGAATCTAATTAGGGACCCCCCAAATTACTACTACCTGCCCAGCAGAAAAGTCAAATGGCTATAGCAGCCAAAAGAGTTAAGGGAAGTTGGCAGAATAAGCAGTCCAGAAGGAGAAGGTTTACAACCCTTCCAGATTCTATCTCTAAAACTCTTAGAAGTGATTTTTTTTTTCATGCTAATACCATAGGCAGAGAAGATTGCAAACCAGAAACTGTGGCCACAGAAAGGGTAGATGCAGGATCCCCAAAATGTGAAAGGCCAGCACGGTCTCCAATCCCTCTGGGGAAAGTGGAGACTGTGTCCCCTAAAGGGAAGCTTTGTGAGGACCAGGACCTGTCCTCCACTGTGTTGGGAAGGCACGTTCCCCACCCCATAGGGAGGGATGACAAATGCCACAGAGATTCTGGCAGGAGTGATGGAAAGATGGGGCTGTGCCTCAAGGTCAGCCCTGGGCGCTCATCCCAGTGTTTCCTGGCATCACACGGGTCCCTTCAGCCTGGGCATACCTGCTTTGTCAAACGCCAGCCACTTTGGGGCTTTGTGTATTTCTCCTGGAGAAGAAACATAATAGGATATCTGAAAGGCTGCAGAAAAGAGAACTAGACTTGGCGTCAAGACCCCCAGTGTGGTCCTGACACTCTCACTGGTCTCTGTAACTTGGGGAAATGATTTTGAGGGTCATTTAGGCTCATTTGTAGAATAAGGAGTTGGCTTAGACAATCAAGATCTAGGATGGCTTCTAAACCCGAGGATCCTCCCCCCAAAAAAGGTCAACATACTTGTAATGGTTTTGCAGTTACCTATAAACCCACTTTGTTACAAAAGACATGGAATTAACCCCCAGAACAATAAAAGAGTCAGCAGCTGCTGTTGCCTTTGAAATTCATTTCCATCCTTACCCTTACTTCAAACCTTTATTCACATTCAACAAATAAAAATTTACATAACAGGCAAATTGTACTTTTATTTACTATAGGACTATCTCCACCACAACTGCTGATTTCTCCCCAAAGCCTTATAATAACTACAGTTGCCTGGATTTCATGCAGACCCCTGAGGGCAGAAGGGAGCCCATCAATCCAAAGGAAATAAGTGAAATGGAATATGTTGCCCTCTTCCACTCCAGCCAGAAAAGTAAAATTTATGTTTCAAGATGTCAATTAAATGAGCAGCTAGTTTCCCCCACTGAAAAAAGAAGGCTCTCACACTGAACATCCTACAGAAACAAAACAATCACAGAACACATCAGCAGGAGAAAAAAAAATTATAGCTAGCCATGGAATCCTTGAAAAGAAACACACACACACAAGCAACTACCTACCCCTTAATATGGGACCGTCATATTATGTTAACGCAGGCTGGTTCCCTGTCATCTGGCACATGCTCAGAGCCCCTCCATCAGTGGGGGTGAGCTCAGGTAATGCCAGTTTGTCACCAGACTTAGGCAAGCATACTTAAGCAGAAACACTTTCATCAGGAAAAGGTATGATTCATCCCCCAAGCAAACAAAAACGTTTGAAATGTATCCATTCTTTGGATGAATAATTGAGTTTGTCATCTAAAATATTTTGTGCGGACACTTTGGGAGATGACAGTGTGACTTCACATTTATAAAGATGGTTTATTTTCCCCTTAATTTGAAATAACCAATGGGTGGGGGCAGGTGGAGGAGTCACTAATGATTCAATTAAACTCGAAGGATCTGGAAGGTGGTAACTGACGCATACCACTGTTCCTCATCCTATTAACTAATAAGTTAGTCTCTCCCTCCATGCAACTCTTGCAGTTAATAAAGTGGCTCTTTTAGATGTCACCAGAATAATATAAGTGAAAAGACTAAATTTAGAGACTTAGGGTATGAACAAATGCAAGACTCAGGAGCACAGTCCACAGTATCCCCACCGAGTCCCGGAGCAGACAAATCAAAGGTGCCCCTTTAGCATTCCTGCTGATTTGTATGTTTACCTTGTTATCAATGCAGACAGGTTTCTTTTTTTGGCCAAAAACTTCTCCCCTGCTCGTTCCAGCCACAGGTTAGCAGACATACAGGACCCTGGCAAAGTTTCTAGTTTTTCTGCCCCTATACCTTTCTTTTCCACCCCCTACCCATGCCCTCAGCCCTCTTTTAAAAAATAAGAAGTTGCAAATAAATCTAGAACTGTTTGCACAGATCCTGAAACACAGTTTGTCTCAGTTTGAAGTCACATGATATTGCAATGTTTGTATGTTATGTACACACAACTGATTGCCTCAGCTCTTCCAAGACTGTTGGTGAGAAAGGGATTGCTCACTTAAGAAGTGGTCATTCAATCCAATTAGCTTAATCATTTGACCTTAACCAGCATGATTCAGTTATTTGAATCATGAAGCAGCCAGATTGGATTAAGCATTTGCAAATTGATCTTTTTCTCTGTGATTAAGTTTAATGATGACAAGAAATAACAAAGGTGATGCAAAAATGGATAAACTGGTGACTTTCTGAAGAATTCTTGCTTTTCAGGATGACCAAGGATTACCCTGAGTAATAAATCCAATCGAAATATTTATTGAGCATTTCTCAGCTCAAGATGCCGTAGGAGACACTAAAGAAGCACACACAATGACTCAGACCTGGTTCCTGGCCTTAGAGGTTTTTTATCTCAAGCAGAAAACAAATACATAAACAGGTATTCATGCTGCAAAGAAAATGCAATGTACTAAGTAAAGCCACAATAATAAGTAATGAGAGCAATTAATTTTGAGAGGAAGAAAGTCAGAAAAGGCTTGCACTGAACCTGGGAGGGTAAGCAAAACAATTAGGGGTAGCAAAAAGCAATGCCTTCAGGACTAGCCAGGTAACATCAATATGAGAAGCGCTAGAGGGCTGGAGCCTCCAGCAAACTGTACCATCAAGGCCCCACGGAAAGGATTTCAAAGTCGATTTTAAAACTTTTTCGGCAAACCAGACTACAGCTGTGGGTTTGATCCGGCCTTCCTTGGTCGTACACACTTTATTTAGTTAGAAGCAGAGTGATCAACGAAGCATTCCACAATAAAGATGCAGAGCAAGGCATGTGCCAGGGACTTGGTGGTCCCCCTGTCTGCCTTTCTTCTTCTCTGGGCCCACTTTCATGTCAGTCCTGTAACCTCTGGGCTGGAGAGCAAAGGCATTTCGAAGAATGGAGTCTCCCACGTCAGGACCCATCATTCAGAGTCTTTCCGATTGGTTTTGGTCTTGGCTCCTCTAGAGACGGTAACAGAACTTTACCCTGAACTTGCCCCCTTCAAGGTGTCCCAGACTTAGAACAGAATTGCTAATGTACTCCTAGTGCTTAGGTTTGTAATCAGCCGCTCATCCAGTCCAGACCACCCAGTTCTCCAGACCCTTCTCTGTTAGTGTTTTCTGCCTTCCACTTGCCTCTCTACCCAGACCCGAGGGCTGTCTGCCAGCCCTAGCCTAAAGAAGGGAATGCTGCCACCTGCCGGCAGACTCCCTGCATGCAGGCTGACGGTGCATCTCTCCCATCTCTGTACTACCTCTGCTCTGCTTCACCACATTTCTGGAGGCCCCTGTCCCCCGGGCTCCTGGCGGCCACTTGCCAGCACTACCCCAGTTGTTTCTTGGCATATACTTGGTGACAGAATCCAATCCATCAGACTCAACCTCCTCAGCACCTACAGCCAATTTATCCCAGCAGACTAGACCAGCCCTGATGGGAACTTCTAGATCCAAGACTCAGTCCTTTCCTCTTTAGACCCCTCATTCTTTGGTTCACGGAGACATGCTGAGGTATGATTTGAGGTATGAGGAAACCTAATCTAAACAAAACAGCAAACCCACCATGTGCCAGGCCCTGTTCTGGAAACACAACCACGAACAAAACAGACTCAGCACCCTGTCCTTAAGGAGCTGACGTTTTTATGGGAGAGACAGACAACAAGTCAGATTAACAAGTAAAATACATCATGTAATAGTGGTAAAGTGCTATGGGGAAAAACACAAACAGAGGAGGGCATAGACTGCCAGGGGGAATGGTTGTTGAAATTTTAAATAGGGCAGCCAGGGAGACAGTGAAGTTGGGAGTAAAGGCCTTCAGGACACGGGGAAGTTCTCTGGGGGCATCTTGGGAAAATCAGTGTAGGCGATGAAACAGCAAGTGAAAGCCCCCCAAGCCAGGACTGTCTCCTGTATGTCTCGTGACTTCTCTGGAAGTCAGGGTGTTTGAGCAGAGGGAACTAAAGCATCACAGAGGAGTAGGAGCTCAGAGGTGATAAAAAGTACTGCAGCTTCCTCTGAGGGAGAGGAGAAACCACTGGAAGTCTCTAATAGAGGATTAGGGCGGTTTGAGTTAATGTCTCACACAACAGGAGGCCAGTTAGGAGGTAATTGTGATGCAGGTTCAAGGTGAGGGTGGCTTAGACCGGGAGAACATGATTCATGCAGTTACTGTAAAAGAAGCCTGAAGACAGAGCTCCAGATAAAGATGGAAATATCCAGAAGAAGAAGGCCTTGAATGATATACTACCAGGTTTAGACTTTATTTTATGAAGAACAGAAAAAAAACCTCTCATCTCTTTATTTTAAAATAATAGTTTTCTGCAGAGCTTAAATATTCTTAGAAAAATAACTGGCAGAAATACTAAAGGTGATGTGAAGAAAAGAAAAGGAAAATGGAGGTGTTAGCAGTCTCATACTGCATGAGGCAAAAGGCAATTTAGACCTCAACCAGGAGAGAGGCAATGTAAGGGAAAGACTTTGAAGATGTTGGACAGTGAGGTCTTTAATGACAAGCAAGTTGGTTTCAATAATCTTCCTATTCTCCATGTCCACCACAGTGCCTGGAATACAGAGACATTTGAGAAATGCACTCATTCATTCATTCATTCATTCATTCAACAGATATTTTTGAACAGCTTTAAAGAGGAAACTAGACTGGTCTATTCATTTCCTATGGCTACCGTAACAAGTTATCACAACTTGGTGGCTTAAAACAACTGAAATTTATTCTCTCACAGTTCTGGAAGCCAGACGTCTGAAATCAAGGTGTTGGCGGGGCCATGCTCCCTCTGAAGCCTCTAGGGGAGAATCTTCCCTTGTTTTCCAGATTCTGGTGCTTCTTGGCATTGCTTGGTTTGTGGCTGCCTAACTCCAGTCTCTGCCAGTCTTCACATGGCCTGCTTCCTTCTAGCTCTCAATGTCTTTGTTTCTGTCCTTATAAGGACATCTACCTATCATTAGGTTTATGGTTTACTGTAATCCAGGATGGTAACAGCAATCCAGGATGGTCTCAGATCCTGACAATAATTATATCTGCAAAGACCCTATTACCAAATAAGGTCATATTCTCAGGAACCAGGGGTTAGGAATTGGGCATATCTTTTGGGGTCTAGTTAGCCCATTATACTTAGATTTAATAAAGGTGTGACTCTAAACTGCCCAGTTTAAACCCCACTTCTGCCACTTAATAACAGTGTTTCCTTGGGTAAATTACTTATTCCCTGTGGGCCTCAGTTTTTCCATTTGTAAATGGGGTTAATAATAACATGTGTTTTCATCGTGAAGAGCACAGGGTAATGTATGAAGTGTTGAATCACTATACTGTACACCTGAAACTAATGTAACACTGCATGTTAACTAACTGGAATTAAAACTTTAAAAAAACAGTATGTGTTTCATAGAGCTACTGTGAGGCTTTCATAAACCAACCTATCTAAAGTGCGTGATCCATAGTAAATAATCAATAAATGCATTATTATTGTTGTAAAATACTAATACCAAGTTCCCAGAAGTACAGAGAAACAGCACATGTATTGTTTCTCCAAGGAATCTGAAGTCTACTGAGGAAGGAACATCGGCAATTGGCATTATCTTCTTGAGCACGGCAAGTGCCATGACAGAGTCAGAACAAGCAGGTCGGGACACACGTTGAGGAACGTGTCAAAGTTAATCAGATCCAGAAACAGACTCGTGCTGTGAGGGAAGAAGGAGTGGCAAGGTACAGAGGTGCGGTCCTGGCTGAGGTGCCCTCCTGGCAGAGTGAGTGACATTCGCAAAACTGTGGAGACAGCAGAGATAGGAGAATACTGTCCATCTAAGGAACTACAGTTTAGCATATCTGGAAGGAAGATACAGGAAGAACATAGCCAGAGAAAACAGTGGAAAAAATAAGCAGAAGTCAGACCACAAAAATCTCTGTGTGTCTCACAAAGGAGTTGTCATTTCTCATGGTAGTGGTGGAGATTAGAAGGAACGAGAGAGTGACGTGGAGAGAACGTGTTTACATTTCAGAGCAGTCTGTCCAGCTAATGAAGACCCTGGGTCTACAAACATTTTCTTATTATGTACCACATCAGTGAAAATTAAGAACGTACCCCAATGCTTGCACATAAATTTATTTATTAGTATATTTATTTCATCTATGGATGACTGTACTAATAAGCACCAATGCAAAACACATAAAAGAGCTACCAAAAAGATGATGTACAGTTAACTTAATCATAATTTCAAATAACTTATTTCATTATCAGTTAAAAAGCTTTTTACAGCCACTTAAGAATTACCATTAATAATAATATTTTTGGTAAAGATATGTGATTCAATACTTTATGAATTTGAAAATATGAGCTTAACTTTTGGGAGAGAGTGACTCAAAGGTCTGATTTCCAAATTCACTCTCTTCGGAAACTTAGTTACGATGGCTCTCTTAGCTGAAAAAGATGTCTCACAAAGACGCATGGAACCAAGACGGAAGCCACCTCTGGCCATGAGCCCATGACACTCACGGTTCAATCCCAATCACCAATTTTGTATTTGTGAAATTCAGCTGGTAAATTCTTATCTTCCCCTATGTAGCTCACTCAGTTGTAAGTGGGAAACTGGTTGGAAGATACATTTGTGTATTTTTAACAAAGGTGTTGAACAGACACACACATCTATTTCTTTGGATGATTTCCAGAACCACTGAGAAAATTCCATTTCTAAAATATTTCAATGAACAGATATGAGAATTATTATATATGGCCTGTGTATTGCTTTTGCTAAAATATTATATAATATGAATATAATATATGAATAAAAGCATAAATTTAAATACTCATATTCAGAGGGTTCTTTCTACAGCATCAATTTTGTTCAAACGCATTCATTTCTTACTAATTGTTAACACGTCACCTTTAACATGAAATGACACATTGTCTGTTTATTTTTTCAAAAATATCTGCTGAGTAACAAATTACTGACAGATACTTTCATAAACCATTGCCAACATAGTACACTTGCCTTTTTGTAACAAAAAACCGCCTAGTATACTTAAGTTAACATGTGTTTGCTATAATATAAAACGTACTAAATATTAGTACAAAATATTTTTATAATCATCCTCCCATCCCATTAACAAAGAATTACAAAGAGTTAACTTATTAAAATACTATTCATTAATCTAAGAGGGAAAATGCAAACCATATAAGAGAATATTAAATGCAATGTCTTTTTTGTTGTACTGTTCATGTCCCAAAGGCCAAGAACAATAAAGCACATTCCAAATACACCTCCATCCTAAATTGAGCTCACCTATGAAACATGTGCTGAGAGATTTGAAGCTGTAACCATCAGCACTATATAACAGAAGATACGGAGTTTTAGAGAGAGGCTAAAAACCTGCTAAAAGAGATTTCTGTGAAAAGAACTATTTGATGAGGACCTGTCCCCTACCATGGGGCAAGATAAAGGGGTGCTCTTAAGCCAAGTGAAGGATACTTCAAGAGAACTACTCAGAGCACTTTATGTGGGTCCTCGGGGCTTATGGGGAACACGGGAATTGGACTGATGCTTTCAATACGGTCAGAGGTTAGAACAAAGAGAGATGGCTACTTCGGGAAGGTGCTCTGCCTGCTCCCCAGGGTTGTCAAGGCAAAAGATGGTGAATTTTTCATGGGTCATACTGGGTCAACTCGAAAGAACAGTGGACCTCCCAAAGCACCCCAACTAGTGGGACCTTAGGAAGTAGAAGAGCAGGGGAGGGTGGTGAGACAATTACTTGGGATGAGGGCCTAGAATTTGAGCATTTGACTGAATTAAGCATTTAATATCCAAGAGTGACCAAGAAGATAAGGATCTGCCCAGATTTTCTCCCAGAGTAAAGAAAAACAACCAACCAAAGCAGGATTGCAGGGACAGTCATATCAAGGAAGCCTATTCACCCCCATATGCTCCAGAATATCAGAACGAATGCACTATGACAACGAGGCTGGTAAAATGTGTGTTTCTTGAAATTAGAAGTTCTAGGCACATAGCAGCTACTCAATAAATGCTTATTATTTGATTGAGGACTGTAAACACGTCCATAGTCTTTCTTTATTCATTTAGTGTGTTACTGGCAGAATCTACACCTCCAACTTTTACTGAATACACTGGATCACATAGCTTCTGTCCTTTATGGCTTATTTTCCATTAGAGAAAACTTGTTTTCCTCAGCACACACCAAATAATGAGGACCATAAAGCTTGCTCTTTTTAAAGCATTTATAGTAAAATAATTTAGTTCTCTGAGTTTGTACATTTCCCCCTACAGAACCAAGTTTTCTTTGGTAGGTTGTGCAACTAAATAATGTAATGAATAATGAATAACAGCAATCTACTGCATGCGAGTAGATTTTCTCAGACAGTTGCATATGGTGGGGAAGTGTTTTCTGAAAGAGTGGGCCTGGGGAATATTCAGAGTGTTCAATAATGCAAGAGCAGAAAGATTGAAACTTTCTTTTGATTCAATATTGTTTGGAGCCTGGTGCGGCTGGACAGAGAATGCATATGAACTTTTAAAGAACTGCAAATCGTATTTGGATGGAATCGTCTACAAGGATAAATCCTAACTTCATCTTTTGCCTAGATTAGATCATTCTCATTTAAACCCCACGCTTCCTCCAGGGCCCAGCAGAAGCCCCTCTTCCTCTGAGAGGCTCGCCCCGGCTTCACTGTCCCTGGGCCACAGGGCAGTGTCCCTCCTCTGAGCAGATCCTACCCACATCTCAGCTGTACCACACAGCCAACATTTTATAGCTTTATCTCAAATTGCTGTTTTCTGTTCATCTGCTAATAGTACTGTTTCTCCAACTACTTTCGTTTGTTTGGATATATTTGAATAGGAAAAGACCACACATATATGCCTCTG
Source organism: Ailurus styani (assembly GCA_002007465.1). NCBI lineage: Eukaryota > Metazoa > Chordata > Mammalia > Carnivora > Ailuridae > Ailurus > Ailurus styani. Next base: position 1,664,565 of record LNAC01000254.1, on the reverse strand, counting down.
TAGAATTCTGTGGTATCTAACACCCTACTTTTGAGTAAGCCCAGGGTTGGTTTGTCCATTGGATGTTTCCCAAATCTTCTTTGTTAGTTGCTGTCTCTGGATGGGCACTTTGGATTGACAAAGAGACAATGAAAAAGGTACTGAAAAATAGGAGGGAGAAGACTGTATGTGGCTGTGTCTAAACAATGTGGTTGATAGTCAGGGGTCTGAATAAACATTGTCCCACTGGTCAATAGCCACATGGTATCTTGTAATGATTTTCTAAATGTGCTATGTACTTAAAACAAATTGGAAAACCTTACTAATGCCTACCTAAACATCACAGTAGGGTTGCAGATAAAATGGGGTAATTTATAGAAAAATTCTGAGATAAAAATAAAATACACAAAAAAAGCCAATATTTAACTTCATCCTGTTTATCCAAACTACTGTAATTTAAATATCCCCTCATTTATACTCTGCATCAGCCAAAGTTCAGAGAACAATAATTTTTCAACTATGAGATTAACATAGATTAAAAATTAAGTATGATGATACAATTGTTATAATATTTTTCCAAAAACTGATTTGTCCTCCATCCACAGTTGATAATAATGTGTCTATCATGCCCTGAGCAACTTAGTGCAAACAACACATATCCATAGAGACACATATATGGGCCTATCTATGTATATGCAAATCTAGGCATACCTGTCTTACTTAAATCTGTGAATTCGATTTCATGTCCAGATGGTTATTTGTTTTACCAACCAAAATCATAAGAGATATTCTGAATTTTTTTACATTTCGATTAGTTAAGCATCACATAAACAACTTCAGTCTGTAAACCTTCTATGACAAAATCCACATTTCTTATTTAGATCTAGAAAGGCCACGTTGAGTGCTCATCACACAAAAGGCCCTTTCTAATCGCTGCAGCCTGAATGGAGAGCAGGACAGTAATGGATGGGGGAGGAAGCGTGTCCTTATTTTGAATTACTTTATGAAGCCTCTCTGGGTGCACTTCTTCAGTGCCTTACCTTGTGAGATCAACAGGAAAAAAACAAGAGGCTTCTATTCTTAAAGCAAACAAAGAAACAGATGTGTTCAGCCTTCCTAATTTTTTTTTTCTTTTTAATCTTTGCCATCCTGCACTGGGTAACAATTCTTCCTTCAGTGTAGAAAAAAACAGGTTTTCTTAGTAATTAACCATCTTCTGGTTCCTTTTTTCCTTAGAAATTCTTCAAGTCACATGTGTTGTTATTGTGGACAAATCACTAGGAACTAAGCTAACAAAAAAGAAAACACTGAAGTGAAAATAAATTGATATTCCTTGACCCCACCTACTGGAAGCATATTGTTTTTTTGAAATGATCATTGTAGAAACAGAAAATCACTGCTGGTTGAAAGCCTGAGAAGATGCTTTAAAGGTAAAGGTTGCAGACATTTAGAATCATAAAAGTATTTGTATAAAATATTGTGCCGTGACAGCTGGGTCCCTCTCGTTTGTATGTGTAACTCTTTTTGAAAGGCAAAGATGTTCCTTAATGAAAGCAGTTCCTAAACAACTCTAGTGAAGTTATGATCCTACCATTCCTCTGAGAATTACTTCATGTTCTATAAAGACACACACATGTCTAGGTTGTGATTTTCTAAGTGTTTATTATTCTCTTTGGAGACAAGGAATTTGTTCCAGTCAAGATCATGAATCAAATCTCTTGACCAGTGACCGTCCAACAAGGATGGATACAGATTACAGGGCTCACAGGTTCACTCACATTTACTGGCCAACACCAGGCACGGCTAAACCACATGGGTAACCAACCCTATCACCTGGGAAGTATTCCCAGGTTTCCTGGGGCAAGGTACTTGCTCCCTCTGACCTCAGACTGCTCATCTGACAGGGGCAAAATAATACTGCCCATTCCATACAGGACTGTCAAGGTCAAATTAGTCAATGCATGAAGTGCTTAGAAAAATACCAGGCATGTAACAAGTCCTTACAACCTCTTAGTTATTATCACGGACACTAGAGTCACGGCCAACCCAAATTTCATGACTATATACCAAGCAACATTTGCCTCAGCTGCTTCTAACCCAAACAGAACTTTCTTGAGATTTCTAGAATCCTACTTGCCCTTCTGTCCAATTGTCTAATTTAAAGAGCAATTTTAGGGCTATTCATGCAAATAAGTGTCAGGACAACAATACAGAAGAATAAAGCGTTAGTGGGTCATAGAGCTCCAGAGTCAGACTGCCTAAGACCAAACCCCAGTTTTGATATTTTTCTGCCATATGTCTTTGGGAAAGGTGGATGAATTTTCTTCAGCTCAGTTTCCTTATCCATCAAATGGATATAATCATACCTGCTTCTCAGAGGATTATTGTGAAAAGAACATTGGTTAGCCATGTAAAGCATTTGGCCTCATAGTCCAATGTAAATGGTCAAAAATCTTAGGGGGAAAAAAAGCAAATGAAAAATGCAGCTATTGCTGTGAAACCCCATGAATTCCCAGACGAGCCAATTCCCTGGGAGTCCCTCTTTCCCCAAACTGCCATAAACCACAGAGATAGAAAATGTCTTGTCACTTCCAGAAGCTCTGTGGTGGTTCCAGGACTGTATGAGGCCACACAGGGAGAGGCCTTTTGGCAACATGAAGTACAAAAAGAAAGCCATACAAACCGTCAGGGCACTCAGACCCTACAGTGGGCACTCAGAATCCTACGCCACACAAAACCTGAACTCAGAAAAGAAGCGGGCCCTTGGCCACAAATTTTCATGGAAATTCTTTCACTCAACCATCCATTTGCTTTACAGTATGTTGTTGTATGTGATGGATAATGACCCAAATAAAAACTCCAATCCATGTCCTCAAAAGAAATACCTAGGGGCAAATGGTGGGAAACTAACACCAGTTTCAGTAGGAGCACAGTGGAAGCTTAGTTTGGAACCTCCCACTTCTCTTTGGAAATCATCCACAGAAACAAGGATAATGGAGAAAACCAAACATTTTCAGCAAAGTTGGGTCAGATAACACCCCCAAACGCTACTTGGCATTGCTCAAATTTTATCTGACCAGTAAGCTCACACCAGAAGTCATGAGTATGCTCTAGGAAAAGCAACAGGGAGTTTAGAGAGCTCCTAGGGATGGTTGAGCTCAGCAAATTTTACCAAATGACCTTCTTCCAAAGGGAGAGGGTCTTCCCTGAGGAGGGGCCACTGTGAGCAAAACTGTGGTGGCACCAGGCATTGTCAGTGAGGGAAAGAGAGAGAGAGGACCAGAAGTTGTCTTGGCAGGGGTGGGGTGGGGGACATTGGGAGCACACCTCTGACAGAATCTTCAAAAATATCTTTTTTTAAAAAAGATTTTATTTATTCACTTGTCAGAGAGAGAGAGAGTACAAGCAGAGGGAGCAGTAGGGCAGAGGGAGAACAGGCTCCCCTTTGAGCAGGGAGCCCAATGCGGGGCTCGATCCCAGAACCCTGGGCTCACGACCTGAGCCGAAGGCAGACACATAACTGACTAAGCCACCCAGGCATCCCCCCAAAATCTTCTAAAGTGTGTGCTTCCTGTGGTGAACAAGTGCTATGTAGGGAGGCAGTGTGAAGAAGGAAGCCCAGAGTTCCCTGAACCAAGCAGAGATGCTGTGGTGAGGGAGAAGGAATGCAGGGCAGATGGAAGCCACCAGGCTCATTTGCATTTCCTCACTACAGCAGAGCAAAAGCAAACACTATATGCTGGGCACTGTTCTAAGTACTTATAAATATCAGCTCATTTCATCTCAACAACCCTAAGATACAGGTTCTCTCTTTATCCCCATTTTACTGATCAGCAGACGGAGGCACACATTTGCTCAAGGTCATCGACTAGTAAGGGACAGGGCCAGTATTCAACCCAGGAGTTCTGACTCCAGAGTCTGGACACAGATCTCTATCCTATACAGTCTCCAAAAGGTGAGGGGCAGGTAGCACTTATTCATAGATTTAAAGGAGCCCTTCCCTTTACTCTGGAGCAACAGAGGTGGAGACCTTCAGGTGTGAACCCTCAAGGACCTGAACACTCCCACATGGCAGAATCCTTCTCTTGGTTATCCAGGTAAACAATGAGTATTAGGAAAGGAATATATTTTATATAAATAAAAACATGGAAAAGAACAAGGCAAGATCCCTGCAGATGAAAACCCACTAGGAAAATGTTGCCAAGGAGAAGATGAAAGTTGTGAATATGAATTAAGACACATCTCCAAGAAGTCACTGGAATTGTGAAGAGATCAGGAAATAAACCTCCTGCTAATAGGAGGGGAGGAAATAAACAAACAGACCTATGATAGAAATAGAGAGAAAAAAAAGATTAGCTAAGAAATTATGAATAAATTATAAGGAGTAAGAACAAGGAAAATGTGTTAACTATGTCTCAAAATCCAGAAATCATAAAAGAAAAGATTAATAAAAAACATTTGAACACATGGAAATTAGAACCTTCTGCTTGGGAAGACAAACAAATAAAAAATCACTGTAAGCAAAAACAAATGTCAAATGATAAATGTGAAGAATGCTAACAACATATATCAAAGTAAAAGGGATAATAATCCCAATATTTAAAGAAATCTTAGAAAACAGTAAGAAAAGGACAATGACCAGCAACCCAATAGAAAAATGGGCAAAGGCCATGAACAGTCAACAAAAAAATGACACTATAAATGAACTTTACATATATGAAAAGATGCCCGACCTCATTCATAATTAGAAGATACAAATTTAAAATATTCCAGCATACCATTTTACCTACCAATCTTGCAAAACCAACATTCAAACAAGATGTGCCATTGGCAAAGCTATAAGGAAAACGGTCTTCTCATGCATAGCCATTAGGCCTGACCTGCACAGGGAAATTTTTTGGTATATTTAACAAAATAATAAAGGTATTTGACATTAGACCAAGCAGTTCTAATCCTAGGAATTTCTCCTATAGCTACACCACCACATGTTATCAATAATGTATACACAAACCTGTTCATTGGAAAGTCAGTTGTAATCTCTAACATTTGGAAATGTGTTTTCCCAAGTGTTTTTCAGTATGGAGCTAGTTAAATTAACAATGTTCCATACCATGAACAAATACAAGCTATTGATTGTCTCTAGGGCTTGCAGAGGAGAAAAATGAGACAGAAGGGGCAGAGATGAGAATAAGATTTCCCAGTATATCTCTTGTTACATTGACTTGTTTCTTTGGTATTTTGTGCTCAGATGTTTATTTTTCTTTTTGTTTGAGAGTTTTGAGAACTTTTGCAGATTTTACTTCTTATAACATTGACTTCTGGAGTCTAGGCCAGTTTTTTTTTTTAATTCTGCAAATGTATCACTTTTTCAAAACTAAAAAAGTAAAATGCATAACATGAAATATCTAAAAACAGATTCAAAAGCATAAACAAGTATTAATCTAGTGGTATTTCATATTATATTTAAAAATTAAGAGATTCCAGAAACGACATGCCATTGCAAAGAGAGTATATACAGGTGACCCCTGAACAATGCAAGGGTTTGGGGTCCCGACCCCCACAAAATTAGAAACTGGCATGTAACTTTCGGCTCCCCCAAACTTAGCTACTAATAGCTTATTCTCGACAGGAAGCCTCACCAATAACATAAACAGTCAGTTCACATGTACTTTGTATGTTGCATGTATTATGTACTCTATTCTTTTTTTTTTTTTTGACAGAGAGAGAGAGAGAGAGAGAGAGAGAGAGAGCGAGCACGAGCAGGGGAGGAGGTGCAGAGGGAAAGGAAGAAGCTGGCTCCCCGCAGTGCAGGATCCTGATGTGGGGCTTGATCCCAGGATCATGATCTGAGCCAAAGGCAGCCACTCAAACAACTGAGCCACCCAGGAGACCCTATGTACTATATCCTTACAATAAAGTAAGCTAGAGAAAAGAAAATGTTACTAAGAAAATCATAAGGGAGAGAAAATACATTTATGGGACTGTAGTGTTTATCAAAAAACATCTGCATATAAGTGTACCCTGACAGTTCAAACCGTCCTTTTCAAGAGTCAACTGTAGTTTTAAAAATCTCCTCTTGAAACTGGAGAACATTTGGGGCAGTTAGTACCGTACTACACGCTGAAGTGGCAGCGAGCTGACAGGGAAACAGATTTATGAGGAGAAGCAGAGCCTGTAGATGAAATGGCATGGGCTTGCCTCCTACCTGTGGTCACAGACACCTGGCGCTCAGGCCGCTCCTGCTTCTCCAGACAGGCTGCTGGGAGCGGAGGTCCCCAAACCTGCTCAGTCCCTCACCACGACTCCCCCAGTTTGGTCACTCCTTTTCTCTAACAACGGGCGGTGCACTTCAGCCCAGGTTTTCAGAATCAAAGGATCCCCCTTTCATTTTGAAAAAAGAGTCCTGAGCAGCTCTCGGTTGGGCCTCCATAGGCCATCACTTGCACCATGAAGAATATAACCTTTGCTCTGTGAACACCGTCCGAAGGATGCAAGGGGAAAGACAATTAATATGAAAATAAATGCATTATGCTCTTAGAAAAGAGAGATTTTGCAATATGAGCCTCATTAAATTCTCATTATTTACAGATGAAGCAGCTTGAATTACCTTATAGGGTTTTTTTTTTTTCAGAACTTTTTTGTTTCTTCCATTCCATTCCATGCAACGGTTTTGTCATTTTTAAGGGCCCAAATTTATAACAAACATTTAATTATTTTGACAGTATATAGCAGAATATGCACCTCACATAAGGGAGAAGCGCTGGTTTTACAAAACCCTTCCTGAACTGTCTAAGAGAAATCTTAAAATCTAAGTCTAGTTGGTAAATAATGCCAAGGGCATTAGAAAATAAAAAGGATATGTAGAATTCAGTCATTCTTTTATAGTTCCCATTAACAGTCAATGTGGTAACAAAATATAATGCTGTAAATCCTTCTGAGTTAAGATAATAAAAAGGCCATAATAAAGGTCAATTTTACTGCCATCAATTTGCAATGATGGGACATTTGGTTGCCAAAGGAAGCAACAAATGCAACCCAGAATTATGGCATCTCTGAAAAAAAAATGTTGCTATTATGGCAAGAAGTGCTTTGAGGAGATTTACACTGAAACCAACACTCAGCTGTGCTCCAAAATAATAATGTGAATTCTTTATAAATTGTTCTAACCCTGTGTAGGGCAGTGCAAAAGACAAATGCATTGTCATATTGTAATGAAACCAGTTCACTATACAGAAGATGGAGAAGTTATAATGGGTATTTGAAATATATGCAAAAATAAAGAGGAGAAATGGTAGTTTTGCGAACAATTAATGCTATCCATAATTACAATGTGCAAACAAAGAAACCACTGGGGGACAATTGCACAATAATGAGATTGGGGGGGTATTAATTCTTTTCTGAAATAGCGAGAATGCAATTTTTATAAAAACAGCAACAGTCCAAACAATAGCACAAAATAGAAAGGGGGAGACTCTTGCTATTTGTTTTAGGATTCCTTCCATTGGAAAGTTGAAAATTAAAACCTCAAGGAAGCATTAAATACCTAAGTGATGCCATGACCTCCTAATCTCCCTCTCTTCCCTGCCTTCCCTTGTTTTATCCCCCGTTCAGACTGTGCTTTCAAGCAGGAGAACCATATGCTCTACTCTAACTTATGTTTACATTCAGACCCCTTTGTAAACGAGAGAGAATTCAGAGCAGATATTCATCTGTACAGCTGGCTTCGAGGCCAGACTGTACCTACATAGCAGCCCACCAAGGAAAGAAAAGTCCTACATGGGATTAAAAATGACCACCAAGGGCATCTGGGTGGCTCAGTGAGTTAAAGCCTCTCTGCCTTCGGCTCAGGTCATGATCTCAGGGTCCTGGGATCGAGGCCCACATCGGGCTCCCTGCTCAGCAGGGAGCCTGCTTCCTCCTCTGTGTCTGCCTGCCTCTCTGCCTACTTGTGATCTCTCTATCTCTCTCTGTCAAATAAATAAATAAATAAAATCTTTAAAAAAAAAAATGACCACCAAGTCAGAGCATGGAAGGAACCTTCCATCAAGTCATAGGAAGCTACTAAACAGCTTGTGTTTCTAATTATTCTTTCCTAGATTAAAAAACACACATGCACTGTAGAAATTCAGAAAGTACAGACATCATCTATAGCACTACTACCAAGAAAGAAATACTGGAATATTTTAATGTAATTATATCTTCCTAGGTTCTTTTCCTGTTCACATCTATGTATATATTAACATATTCGAGATCATATTGTAAATACTGTTCTATAGATACTGCAGTTATCACTTAATATTTTATCAGAAATATTTCCCACATCATTCCTAATACCTGTGACATTTTCTGTTGACAGTCAAGCCATAATTTATTTAGTGACTCCTTTGTGTAGCCATTCACCTAATACCCATTGAGCATCTACCATGTGACCCACGTTGTAGGTGCTAACGTGGTGAAGATGATTAAGGAGTATTCCCCGACTTTGAGGAATAAAATGCCTTAATAATTTGTATGTGTCACACTAATTAATTAATTAACCAATTAATTAATTGGCTACTGGTCCCAGAGGACAGTGGCTGCTACTTTCTGGGGAGTTCAGGAGGGGCCTGTGAACAGAAGTAAGCATTGATATGGGTATTGCGGAATGAATAGAATTAACAGGGCAATCAAATGCGGATGAGAACTTCTGACAGAGAGAAGAACATATATCGAGGTACAGAGACAGGACTTGATGGTGATGGCCCATAAGAAATACAAAGTCCTCTTCAACTTTTAAAAATGGTTCATCGGGGGGCACCTGGGTGGCTCAGTGGGTTAAGCAGCTGCCTTTGGCTTAGGTCATGATCCCAGAGTCCTAGAATCGAGTCCCGTATCAGGCTCCCTGCTCGGCGGGGAGCCTGCTTCTCCCTCTCCGTCTGCCTGCTGCTCTGCCTACTTGTGCTCTCTCTCTCTGTCAAATAAATAAATAAAATCTTTAAAAAAAAATGGTTCATTGTACTATCATAGACAGCTGCAAAAGTGACATGACCAGGCTTTCTTTGGTACAACGCACCTCTCCCTTCAATGCACCTCTCCCTTCATCGCATCTGACTTTATAAACACGGGTTTTATTTAGGCTTTTCTTTCCTTCTGAGTATGGCCATGCCATCTGGTTAGGGAAGAAAGACTATAATGTCAAAAAGAAGGGGAAAAGTCACCGGAAATAAGTGGATTCTGAACATTTTAAACAAATATTGTATATCAATTGGGAAGAAAGATATAATTTAACAAATTGGCTTTTATTCTAAAATATACTGGTTCTGAGGTGCCTGAGTGGCTCAGTGGGTTGAGTGGCCAGCTCTTGATTTCAGCTCAGGTCATGATCTCAGGGTCCTGGGATGGAGCCTCTTCAGGGTTCACACTCAGCGGGAAGCCTGCTTGAGATTCTCTCTCTCCCTCTGCCTATTTCCCTGCCCTGCTTGTGTGTGTGCACTCTTGCTCTCTCTCTCAAATAAATACATAAATAATTTTTAAAAAATAAAATATATGGGTTCTAATTATTAAAAAGAAAGAAAGACAAATTCTTAAAACACAACACCAGGTAGAAGTACAACAGATTCTAAATACATAGCGTGACCAAGTTTGTGCAAAGAGCATTATCAACTCTTGAAATTCATAGACTATAGCTTAACAGATAATAATGAATCTGGAAGGGCTGTGAAGGATGAGTGGGAAGAATTCTTGAGTCTCGAGAACCTTCTGATCAAAGCCATAGATAACATCTTTGTTCTCTGTGTCTCCTTGGAGCTATTTGGATTCATCCTTTGATTACCTGTTTAGAGATCTTTCCCCTGACTTTGGAGTTATTACCAACACCCAGTAGCTTCAGTCTATTTCAACATGCAACATTTTGACCTCTAGGTTTTTTCTTGGCCACAACAATATGGTTCGGTTCCTTCTAGAGCTGGCAACCAGGCTGCTGTTCCATAAACACTCCATCCTTTAACTGGATCCCTCTGAAGAGTTTTTGATGATGTGTTTAGCATAAAGCAGACCCAAAGACCAGAGCAGAGCATTTCCAACAATGACACATGACAAATGAACTATCTTTCCAGGAAGGAGGAAATATGAAGCCCCCACAAATGACACATGATGTTGCCAAAGTGCCAACAGTAAGTGCACACCTCTGTCCTGAGACCAGCGCCAAGCCATCCTTCAGGCTTAAAGGAAAGCTGTACCAGCAACGTTCTACTAGATAAGGAGCCAAGCAAATGCTTCCCCGTGAAGAGTGTGCCTCTCCTGACTGATAAAGAGCTCTATCCCTGTATTCAAGGGAATGCACTCATAAAGCAAAGCAGTCCGAGTCTGACAATGAAACGACAAGCAAGATGATGCTCTCCTCTGATAAGAGGCACCCACTACTGCATTTGTCAATTTAATAGGAATCATTTTAAGCTTTTAGTGTCTGATAAGGGAATTAAATTTTACTTAGTTATTTCCATAGAAACTAAAGAGTTTGCAGAAATATTCGGCATTTGATTTCTTAATCACATCTTCCTAAATGTTACTTTCACAAAACAGCTTTGGTTTTCAAAGACTGGGAATGGGAAGTGGGAAGAGCCTGATGGAAAGAAATGAGCTACTATAACTCCAAGAGTGTATTAATATAGTATATTAATCAGTTGATATTTTAAAAATTAAATTAACCTGCTTATTATAAAACAGGTTCAAAAAAGAAATGTGCCAGTATGTACGTATACATAAATTGCTTCTAGATTCCCACTTGTGGTAAACATGCCTAAATATTTTTCAAGCTATAAAAGGAAACCCAAATAAATACCAGCTGTGCAGGTTTATCGAGGAACAGAGAAAATATGGAAAGAAGAAAAAGAAGGCACTGCTACATCATTTGTTTAAAATGAATCCAAAGACTGCAAAATAGGGGCGGTAGGTGGTGGGTTCAGAACAGACAGAGGAGACTCATTGGTTCTGTCCTGGAATCTTGCCCCCATCATCACACACAGTCACTGAACAGAGTCACATAGGGTCTGTATCAGCAAAAGGTCATTTCTACAGCTCAGCTCTCTCCATTTCTTCCTCTGTGGCTTTTTCTTTCTGTCTCAATGTCTCAATCTCTCTGTGCCTCTGTGTGCACATGAGTCTCCCCGTGTCTCTCTCTTCCTTTTCTGTGCCTTTCCGTGTGTGCGCATTTGCGTGTCTACCTCCCTTTCTCTTTTTCCTTCTGTCTTTGCAAGACTCCATCTCTCCCCTTCTTCCCTATCCCTACCTCAGACTGATTGTTCTGCTTCCAAATGCACACAAGCAAATAGGAAAGCCCTAGGCCTTATTTACATTACTTCCCAGAGAACAAAGGATAATTAAATTGAGTCCAGGTTTTAGGCTCCCAGGAGAGAGAATCTAATGGGTCCAGGGTGGATCAGGTAAAACACTTAAACAACTGAGGTCATAGAGAGCACATTACAAACATGGTCTCACACGTTGTAGGGGAGGGGCAGAGGCAATTCTCAGACTAGCGGGCATGAGAAGGAAACATCCTGATGACAGCGGCACCTCACTCATCAAGACTTTCCCAATTAAACCAGCTCAGAAAGATGTCCCACTTGGCACTTACTTAAATATACTTACAATATACTTAAGTATATACCACTTATTTCGATAGTTAGTTACATGACCTTGAGAAAGTGATTTTTCCCTGTGATCTTTAGTAATACAGACTACCTCACTGAACCGAAGACTGAATATGTGAATATAGGTGACAGTATTTATGATTAAGGTTGACACAGGGTCACTGCTCAATAAGGGCATCACTGCCCTCACCTACAACACTACTGACTGTTGCCTCTTTTGGGGTTCTGATCTTGTCATCTGTGCATGATCTCCTAAACTTTTTACCAGCTCAATGCCCCTCCGTCCCCCACATAGCTGGCACAATGTCTGACACAGAGCAAGGTGCTCAGAAAATTCCTGTTGATTGATCAATGATGTTAATATTCTTAGGGACCTCAGAACTAAAACCCAAAAGAATATGTTATATTTCTCATCCTATGCTGAGAAAAGATTCTTGTTGAAAGAGAAGAACTATGATCACAAATCAAATGGGTAATTAAGTATAGGTAGGTAGGCTCAAAAGACTAGAAATGGTTTGGGATTTTTCTTCTGCTCCTAGGATGACAGATTTCTAGAACACCTGTAGAGGAAAAAAGGCTGGAACAGACAACATTATTCACATACATAATAACGCCATAAATATTTGACCCTGTGTTGCTTCCAACAGTCTCAAGACTTCTGAAATATGATTCGAGAGGGTTTGGAGAAAGACCATAACCCCATCATCAAATCCTCCCAATGTCTACAACCACATATACAAAACACCAATTTCCTAAGAACAGGGCATTGTCAGTTTTGTTCCTCCCATATCCCCACCACTGATCACAAAGCCATAACATAGTAGATGCTAAATATATGCCAGCAAAATGAGTGAATTAATGAAATGAATGAACAAACCCTAACTCCATCCCTAATAGGGCCAGCTTTGTGGGCATATGGTCCATGCAACTGTACGGAGCTCCACACTTTGAAGGACCCCATGCTTGGTTTAATGCTCTGTGGTTATCATCTTTAAATCTTGAATTATTTCTGAATAAGGGGCTCCCTTTTCATTTAACACTGGGCTCATCAATTATTTAACCAATCTTGCTTCTCAATGGTGGGAAAATAATACTGGTGGCCATCAGCCCATCATTCTATACAGTAGTAAACCCAAGTGCCTTGTTTAGTTCAGGCTATTATAATGAAATGCCACAGACTGGGCAGCTGATAGGTAACAGAAATTTGTTTCTTACGGGTCTGGAGGCTGGGAGTCCAAGATCAGGATGCCAGCATGGTCAGAGGAGGCCCCTCTTCCAGATGGCAGTCTTATTGTATCCTCACATGGTGGAAGGGGTGAGAGACCTCTGTGGGATCTCTTATATAAAGTCACTAATCCGATTCAGAAGGGTTCCACCACTGTGACCTAAGCACCTCCCGAATACCATCACATTGGGCATTAAGATTTCAACATATGAATTTGGTGGGCATGGGAGGAGGGAGGGACACAAACATTCAGAACATAGCTCCATGGAAGTAGCACCAGGAATGGAGATGCTTGTTCTGAAACAGCTGTGAAGCCCCCATGGAGATAGAGGCCAACTGAGTCACAGATGTTCCAGCCCAGCCACCCAATGCCTCCTGGAGTTTCTCAGAAGCTTCTTTACTCTCCCACCTGGCTCTGGCTCTGCCTTTCAAAGAAGATACCAACATTATGGACAAACGCTTCCTGGGTTCTAGCTACATTACTAATTATTTGTTTACTCAATTCCAGAGGCCAATAGTGGTATCTCTTACCTACTCACTTCTCATACTGTAGCTTAATAGAGTGGTTATTACCTATGTATTTCAATTAGGGTTCGTAGTTTGGGGTATTTAATTGTTAGAAGGAAATCAATAGGCTTCTTATCAAAGGCTTCAAATCAAAGCAAGCCAAATTAGTTGTAATTCCAAGACAGGTCGCCTAATAAGCTATGACACACACTTGAGGGGTAAACGTTGACATATTAAATCCCTAGTAGCACGAAGAGTTAACAGAAAAAATGTTTAAAATTAATCTATACTTTATAGCATTCCGCCACTTGACATGTTTTTCTTTTCAAATATCATTTTCATTATTTTTTATTTTAATAGAGTGGTAATCTTTGATTCAAGCCCCTGTCTCTGATAATATATGTTCTCACTTTCGTTGAAAATTTGTTCCTGTCACATAGGAATCCACTGCTATTAGATTCTATTGCAATAATTTATTAATATTAAGTCCATTAAATGATGACATACTAGGCATAGAAAAATATTCTATACTGAAGAAATAATTTGGTTCAGAGTTTTTTGGTTCTCTTAAAATTATCTGGAAGCATTCATAATTATTTTAAAAGATTTGTCACAGAAAAGAATAGGGCAAACATTTAAGACTAACAAAGACCATCAATATGTCTACGTTACCAATTCTGAATTTACATATTAGTTCCAATCTTCCTCTGGCCCATCACATTCCAAATGTCCCTATTAAAATTATATGATGACCCAAAGGTACTAAAAAAATCAAGTTAATGAGTAAGAATGGTATTTCTCCCAATTCGCTGAATTATGTGGACCAGTTTTCCTTCAAATTCCACCCCCTGCCCATTCTTAACACTTGCAAGTCTGTTTTAGTCTTTCTTGATCCAGTGTAACATTTCTAGAGAAGACAAAGCTATTAATTAATCCTTCTGGATGCTCACTGATCATATATCCCTGTTCTTCTCAGCTTCGGCCATGACTTGCTCTCTTCTCCTTCCCTTTGTTCTTGTAATTCATCTGTCTGGTATAGAAAATGCACAGCCTACCCTGAGCAGTTAGCACCCAGCACAGAGAACGCTCAACTCAGTTTTTTAAAACAGTTAAACTAAAAACAGCTTCAATTTACAAATAGAAGGACAAATGCTGAATTGGGAAGAAACTTTCTGTATATACATCAGTGAGTCAGCCGTGGATCTCCGCTCAGTAAAAGCAAATGAAATACTATAGTCCCTGATAGCCCCAAAACATAAGAATAAGCCATTGTGAGGCCAAGTTTTGGCATCACTAGCGATGACCATTTAAGAACACACGGAACACTTGTTACTACTACCAAATCATTCTGAAGACGGAACACTAGGCAAGCTTCTACCAGAACTGAGAACACATTTTGCTATTTAAGCCAGGAATAATGCTGTATGTTAATTCTTCCATCTACCGTTGGGTGGCTTCCAGGGTCTACAAAATAAAGTCCCGCCCCTCCACTGGAATGAAACTACACAACCTGCCTAATTTTCAAACACATAACTTATACACTAGACATAGTGAAGGTGCCAGTTACCACACTTTTAACTCTCGGCTCCAAACCTACCCTTTTATATACTTGGCCTTGTGATGCTGAGGCTGGGACTTTACAAATGGTATTTCTGCATTACAAGTGTCTCCCTGAATTCCACCAATAGAGGACGATAGCTAGAGGATGCAAGACAAGACAAGGAAGAAAAGAATTAGTCCTCCCTGTTTGCTTCCTGTGCACTTCCTGTTTACTTCCTGTTTGCTCTCTGTTACTACGACCATCCTGCTAGCAATGCTTCTTTGACCCAGAAGTTGTAGTTTCTTCCTATAAATGCAGCTAAATTCTGTTTGCTATTTTCCTACCATTTGCAGAACCAGCCTCAGAGTAGACCCCTCAGAGACACCACTCCAAGACACCCAGCTCCCCGCCTCAGGTGCCTGAGGCCCACCCCACCGAGCCTCTTCTGCAGACTTCTAGGTTTGAATAATTCCAGTTTCTTCCCAACGTTCCCCTAGCCTTGACCATGTAATTACTACTCTGTAGTAAGTTACTGTTGTGGTGGTTCTGGTTGTTTTGCCTTTTGTTACTTAGTTAACAATCTTGTGCCTACTTAAAATTCTTTACATTAAATTAAGACTGATACACTGAACTACTAGCCACATTTAATTGGCTTTGACACCTTGGTGTTTTTATACACTCTCCTGGAATAACTCTCATTTTTTTTTCTCTGGAGACAGATGCTTAAATATTCTTTAATACCCATGTTAAATATCACTTCTTCTTTGATGCTTTTCTTGACCTCCTGACACAGAATCATCACTCCCTTACAATGAGTACAATTTCGATTTGTATATCCTGCTATGTGCCAGTTAACACTATAATTATTTATTTCTATATCTTTATGCTCTGCTAGATCCTGAGCTCTGTGGAAACAAGGCCTAATGCCTTATTCATCTCTGCACCCATACTATTCAGCACATTATCCGAGACATAATGGGAATATCATAAGTTCTCATTAATTTTGGGGGGTTAATGAATTATAAGGTTCTCTGGGAAGATGTAGAAACAGTCTTCAGTGCTAGCGTCCAAGTCTTTTGCTAATGTTCTATGATGTGAGAGGACTTAAAAAGATGCCAATTCAAGGAAAATCCCCCAACTAGCCAGTCAACTTTACCTCAAATTCTATCCTTAGATAGTATATACCACCGTACCTAGTGCATAATAAGTAGGAAATAAATGTTAGGGTTTTTTTTTAATTCTTCTCACTCAGTAACTAATAATGGCTATTTACCACTGACTTAGGCACAAATTCTTCACCAGGATATTCAATACACTTAGCAATATGGCCCAAACTATTTTCTCTCCCACTGATGTATGTCTTGAGGCTTTAAAATAGACCTTGGCCAACTACCCTATAGGCCAAATCCAGACTGCCACCATTTTCTGTAAATAGAGCTTTATTGGAGCACAGCAAACTCATTTACCTATTGGTAGCTCCAAACTCATCCTTCTTTCCTCTTTCCTATACTCTACTCTACTCTACTATACCAGGTAGACTCCTGTCTCTAGGTATTGTCCATGGCTGCTCTCATACTACACAGGCTGATTAATTATGACAGAGATCATATGCCCCACAAATCCCAAAGTATTTACTATTCGATCCTTCATAGAAAATGTTTGTTGACCCTTGCTCGAGACTATTGCCAAACCAGACCATATGCTCCCACATATGATCCACATCACTTTTACTATTGTTACTGTCATTTCATTCTGCCTGTCAAAGCCTCCTAGTCCTTGAAATTTTTCTGACCTGTCCAGCTAAAAGGTATCATCCCCTCCTTTGAACTCTAGTTTCACATTTTGTCACTCTACAGAATTGGTATTTTTTACTTGTAATTATATATATGATGAATGTGCATGCATATATGTGTGTATATATGTATGTGATAATATGTATATATCTATGTTGAGTGTATATATAATATATATGAGTATATACACACACACACATATATATACATATATATGTATATATATGTGTATATATATGTATATATATATATATTCTCATCACATCCCTTCAAACTGATTATGCATTCTCAGAGGATAGGTTCTAGAATTGATGTATCTTCTTATCTCTTACAGTCCTGGAAACCAGTAGAAACTTATAATAAATATTTGCCAGATTGACTCAAATAGAACTGAACTGTCTACCAGCAGGTTGCCTATGCTCTTTTCTCAAAAGCCTGAGCCCCTGGATGGTAACACACCACATCGCAGACCATTTAGTGGGTCAACGCAATGGGTTATGAC
Organism: Ailurus styani; assembly: GCA_002007465.1. NCBI lineage: Eukaryota > Metazoa > Chordata > Mammalia > Carnivora > Ailuridae > Ailurus > Ailurus styani. Next base: position 1,647,392 of record LNAC01000254.1, on the reverse strand, counting down.
TAGTTTCTTTCTTTGATCTTAATAACACTGCTTAATCAAAAGAAATAATTCTTCATAACTATGGTTAATAAGTTATCTAAAATAATGAACCAAATCATAGTTAAGACTGTATTTCAGGATTTATGGGAAATTCTGACTGCTTTCATGATTAGTGTATAAGGTACTGAATGCCTTAGGATCTGAGTGTAGGATAGCTTTAGCTAGTGATTTGAGCTAATGAGGCTATTAGGTGATTCACCTTAAATTTCCCCCAAAGTCATTAGCCACAGAATTATTTTCCAGAATTGTTCTATTGATGATTATAAAGCAAATGGGAGATTTGAAATCAGGGTAAATTCAGTTTTCTTTTATAATTAAATGCTACCCTGGTCTCTATCTATAATTAATATACTCTAATTGTTTTTATCTTTGAGATAATAAGTTGTGAAACTATAAAGGTACGCAATTTAATAAATGTGTTTGGTAATATAAATACAATGGAATTATATGTGCTAGAGACAAGAGTACAGAAGTGATGTATTATTTCATTTTAATAAAATGAGAATTAATTGATTCTATTTATCCTGGTTAAGTTATCCTCATTACTTAAGAATCTTTTTTTTTTTAGTTCTAAAATAGTAGGCTCTCCAGAAATGCTCCTTAAATTAACAAAAGACCTCCATTTAAGAAAACAAAACTTCTATTCATATTAATTTCACTGGCTCCAGTAACATTTCCTCCAAAGTTGTATGTTAATAAGTCATGATCCAGTCATCTGGTAAAAGATTCCCCTCTCATAAAAGAAGCCCAAGGTTCAAAGTGTAATCCTCTAAAAAGGATATATATGAAAAGTTTGACTCAACTCAGCATGGTTCTTTCTCTTTATTTTATGATGTCCTGATACCTTGGATAATATTAATCATATCATAGGCCCATCAATATTACCTATGCTGTTATTTCAACTTGGCAGATTATCTCATTCAACAGCAATGATCGAGCATCTACATGAAAAATGAAAAGGTTTCAAAAATCCTGGGCTTCATTCTATTCCTCAAATATGGAGTGCCACTTATCTATGAAAATGTGTTACTGCTGCTCAGGAGGAGACACAGCTAGCTGTCAAGTTCACAAGATATACAATATGGCAATCTGACCACCAATATATGGGATATGACTCTGGGAGCAAAACAGAGCTGTTTACCTGGGAGGTGGAAAATGAGCACCTGGAATAGCAACAATACTTGGTCTGACTCCAGTAGTAGCACTCGATGAGTCAATGCATGGATTTTTTTTCTTTTTTAAGATAATAGGATACAAGGGAGGTCGCTCAAATGACAACTTAGTTTATCAGAATTTTAGTGTCGACTCACTATAATTTGGTACTTTCATGCCTTATAAAATTATACATGTATTCATAGAGTGAGAACACTGAAAAGTCTTTAAGATACCAGGTAGACTCATGCTCTCCGCTTTACAGATGAGGAAAATAAAACGCAGAGTTTCCATGATTTGCCCAAAAATTTCATAGCTAATTGGCAGTAGTAGGATGTGGATTAGAACCCACATCTCCTTATACTCTATTAACTATTCCTCTAAATTAGGTTGCTTATTTGGAAATGCAAGCCTCACATATTTACTGCGCATGTACTTTGCTTATATTAAAGGAAAACTATCACTCTTAAAGAGAGGCGCATAAGGAGATAGAATTTTTTTTTTGGAGGAAATAGAATTTTTTTAAAAAGACAAAACTGGCTAGAGGGATGACGTAAGCATCAGCAATTCTCTAATCAATAGCCTCTAAGTTTCTCCAACCATGAGCAGAGGCTGAAGTCCCCTTTCCAGATGACTCATCCCTGAAGCTATTACAAATTTGACCATTTGAAACAAGCCAACTTTTGGTCTTTTCTCCAAGAATAAATAAGTAGTTCTATGTGTATACACCTCTCTATAATGCATCTAGTCTGAGATAAAGCATAAATCTTCAGGATCTCATCATAAAATATTTAAGCATTTTCATCAAAACTTGCACAGGGCCATTGTTGGTGGCTGAGGAAAAGACAAAAGGAAGGAGAGCTATAAGAAAATATTTTACCTAAATAAGAGATTTGGGGGGCCATTTGGGCAAATTTATCAATGGACATTTCAAAATATTATTTCATGGGTTTTTTTTTGTTTTTATCTTGCTGAATATTAATCTTAATAATACTGTTGTTTACCTAGCTGTTTCATTTATTTTTTTTGCCTCTTCTTAATATGCTTCTCATTACTGCACATATCTTTCAAAATATACATATGAGAAGCAGAGTCACTGGACTGGAACACTGTCACAAGATAATAGTGCGTTGTTGCTAGATGAATGCCAAGGTAAAGCTAGACATTTATTGAAAGTAAATGTCGAGGCAAATTGAGAAACATTGATTGTAAGAAAATGTTCTAATACAGTAGCTTCATTTCTGTCATACCAAATGACGCATGTTGATGTAATCATTTTCTTTAATAGATCTTAGTGTAGTCAAGTTAAAGTAACTTACAGTACAACAGAGCAACTACCTTTGGATTGTTGAAGAGAACCAAACTTGGCATGATATGCAGCCAATCCAACAACTAGCTGTTCATAGATAATATGCCTAGTTCCTTCTCCAGCAAGTCATGTGTACCAACGATTTCTCACTAACAGAGGCTACTTGTATTCCAACTGTAAATAAAGATTAGCTATTGTACAATTTGGTTTGATATTTTTCCTTCTAAAGGGCTTATGTACTGTGTTTTACACATGTCTTGGCATGTATACACAAATACGCATATTTTATATACATGTAAATGTAAATGATTATATATAAAATGTAAATTATATAGATATACACAGATATATATACAAAATTTAACAAGAGATGGCCAAAGTCTTTGCCTATCCTTACAGATAACAAAATGTGCCAGAACAAGTGTGTAGAAACAAAAATCTAGTCCAGATTTTGAAAATGCAATGTTTTGACCTTTCAAAAATTGGCTCCCAAAACACACATTTGCTATTTTGAAAACACTTCCAAATTTTCAGAGATGACAGCTCACTGAGCGAATTCTGTTCCAGGAGGTTCAACTTAGGATGGTGGGCCATCCAAGCTGGCCTGAGTAAAATCATAAGGGAGATCCAGAAACAAGAGGCTTCCTTAGAATTGAGAAAAAGTGTGATTCTCTAAAAGGAATTCCTCAGTGTATTGGTACTGCAGGGAAAACAGACCAAGGTCATTTCGCTGGAGACCAGTTTTGCTTAAAGAGAAAGAAGACACCAAACCAAATTAATTACCTAAATTTCTTCAGCCTTTATAAGCCTAGAAATAGACTTTAGTTTTATAGCACGTATTGAAAACAACTTTTCTCAAACTTTAAAGCTCTGAAAAGCAGACAATAAAAGAAACAGAATTTCAACTGAAGAAAAGTACATTTTGTGGATGGAGAGAACAAAGATAATGGGGAGGTTGAAAATGCGTAAAAACACAGTTTCACTTACCTCTTCTGGTCATGCGGAGGGAAGCAATAAACCAAAAGACAGAAGTGGTGTAACTGTGTGTGTGCAGGGGTGTGTGTGTGCGCATGCTACGGATCTAGACCACATTAACTACCAAAAAACACATTCAAGAAGTCACAACATCAGCCAAAGTTTTTTTTTTCTGATTTTAAGTAGTCAGATATCTATTTGTATGCCTGATACTTTGTAGAATGATTTAAAATAACACAGATTCAGGCACCCAATCTACTCACCAACTGAAAGAGTTGTTTAATAACCTTGGAAAAGTTCTTTGATCTCTTTAATGATTCACTTCTATATCTCCAAAGGGTGGGAATAACAGTACCTATTTTGTAGGACTGCTCTAAGAGTTAAATAAGGGAAAGCACGAAAAAATGCCTAGAAGAGCCCCAGGCCAGGACACACACTGATCCCTCTGTTAACTTCCTTCCATTGATCTGCATCAATATATTGAACCAGTCAGAAATGACCAGTAGTTGAGAAAGAGCAGCAACACTATGACAGTACCTGCTTATAAGACAGAAGTGTCTGAAGAGAAAATCTGTTTAACAATGAGGCTGCAAGTCTCTGTCCTGTTCATTCAATCCCTGAGCAATGGCTGCTGGCCTAACCCCATTTGCTGGGAAGGTGAACGGCCACTTATCTTGCAAGCCTGGCCGTTGGCTCCTGCAACAGGGAGTTTCCGTGTGGGTAAGCACAGTTTTCTCTCTCAAAACTTTATACAATGAAGTCCATACTCACCCACTTATCCTTATTTCCTTCCCATATAGATTGAGACAGAAAGGAGAATCACTTAAAGCAAACTTTTTAAATAAAAAAGAAAACAAAAGAAGGGCAACATTCCCTTTGGGTTCCTGGTCTTTATTCATCTTGTGTCTTAGGCTGCTGAGAAAGAAGGTTTTGTGATTCGGTTATTTCTTTCTCTTCATGTTTCTTTAGGAATGTTGAGTAGCAATGGGAGAGAGTTTGCCTACCAGCCAAAGGCTACATAGCCTACGAATCACAACTTATGAAACCTTGAAAGGGAGCAAATCTTCCTAAATTCTTTCTACAGGAAGAATTCTTCTTCTTCTTCTTTTAAATTTTATTTATTTATTTAAGAGAGAGAGTGAGCCAGAAAGAGAGAGAGAGAGCACAGGAGCAGGGGAGAGGGGCAGAGGGAGAGGAGAAGCAGACATCCTACTGAGCAGGGAGCCCAATGCAGGACTTGATCTCAGGACCCTGAGACCACGACTCAAGCCGAAGGCAGTCACTTAACTGACTGAGCCACCCAGGGGCCCCTGTACAGGAAGCATTAAGTTGCCAGAGACAGCAGACATATTTAGTTATGTCTCTGAGTCCTAAACATTCCAGATAAAAAAAAATACAATGATCAATTATCTATACAGACAATTGATTTTGTTTTTAACTTTTAACGCAGATGTTCAAGCAACACTGTGCATTCACATACTAAAAAATTAGAATAAGGCAATGGGTACATATGTAGGCTTGAATCTGGAATCAAATTAATATGGTATCCTTTGACTACCCACCTAAAGTGTGGTTCTCAACCTTAACTAAACATTAGAATCACCATGCTTTAAAATACTGATGCCTGGGTGCCTCTCACCAGAGATTCAGATTTAATTCATTTTAGGTAAGACAAAGATAGGAGTATTGAAAAGATTCTCGGGTGATTCTAATGTGCTACCAATTTTAAAAAATAATAACCAAAGGGATTATAGGGTCTGTGTTCATTTTAGACATCCCACAGTTACAGCAAAAAGTAGAAGTTCACACATGGACCTACCGGCCTCCAGCAGTCTACATATGAAGAATCATAATCTAATAATAAGAACGAAAGAGCGGAGAAGAGAAGGAAAGAAAGTCATGGCTGTCTGTTTTTCATTTTGCTCCCAGGGTTGGAATTTGGATAGTTTTATGTTGAGAACAGAAGGAAAATGAATATAATAATGAACTCTATTCATTGGCAAACAAGACTAACACCTGCCACACAGGCTAATCCTGTTCTTTATTAAGATCATAGTATACTAAGGTTAGGGTATGAATCTCTGTGTTATATAAGGCTTGATGCAACAGAACTCTAACAATCTAAAAGACCTCATTGTGAATATTCTAGCTTAATGATTTTCTTGTTTTGGTTCGTGAAAGTCACATAAAATAGCCATTATTATGACTGTATAACTTTAATGGTTCATGTAGATTCTTATCTTCAATGGACAATACTCTGATTGGTTTCATCAGAGTTTTGAGCCAGCCTGTGGATGTTATGAGATACAATGTTGATATGGAAAACAGGGCTCTAGTTCAGTAACTGATGTGATCAACATCATAAATAAGTCAAGTCTCACTATTGTTTTCCTTTATTTTTTTTTTTTTAGAAAATCTTTTTTTTTTTTAAGATTTTATTTATTTATTTCACAGCGGGAGAGAGATCACAAGGAGGCAGAGAGGCAGGCAGAGAGAGAGGGGGAAGCAGGCTCTCTGCTGAGCAGAGAGCCCGATGTGGGCCTCAATCCCAGGACGCTGAGATCATGACCTGAGCCGAAAGCAAAGGCTTTAACCCACTGAGCCACCCAGGCGCCCTATTGTTTTCCTTTAGATTACTCATCTTTATTTCTGAACATCCGACATGCTCTGATAGCAATGGGCAGGGTTTAAATCTCAAACTAAGACCTTTCACAAGATTGATACCAATATATTTTAAGAGATTTTTTCTAAGGGCACATATGTTATGGTAGATTCATCACCAAAATGGCCCTTATTCTGCTTCCATCAAGAGGTGAAGTCTATTTCCTCATGCCTTGGATCTGGGCTGGCCTGTGACTTGGTCTGGTGAACAGAATGTGTCAGAAGTGACCGTGTGCAAGCTCTGAGCCTGTGTCTTAAGGGGCCCAACAAACCAGCTCCTGCAGGAGAAGAGCCAGCTGGAGGATGTGAGATGTGGAGGAGAACTTAGCCATCCCGTTCTAGAACAGCCTGCAGCCAGCCCGCACACAGGCATCCAACTTCAGACACAGGAAAAAGAGCCCGGCTGAGATGAGTCAAAACTAGCTGAGACCAGGAGACCCCCCCCAGCAGTCCTGCGTATTCATGAGATCAACAGATGCTCCCTGTTTAAACCACTGGGTTTTGTTGTTACATAGAATTCACATGATAATAGACGACTGATACAGAGACTACCTGATTTGTAAATATCCCAAATATAAGACAAAACCCTTTCCAATTCCTACTCAAGTACAATTTCCAACATTTCCGAACCACCAGAAGAAATCCAAGAGTGTTTATTCTGATCATTCCCAATTATACACTCCCACAATTAAGTAAAGGAAATTAAATTCCATGCGAATTTCAGCACCCCCTCTCCCCCAATCCCCCCAGGAATGTAGCAGTAGTTTCTCAGACCCATCAGGAATAGAAAGACAATTGGCCTTGAAGGTAGGAGAGCGGCCACACAATTCAGACTGGTGGCAAAAGCAGGGTTGTTTGTATCCCATGGCCCTTCCACATGTATGCTTTCATGTTCCCTCCCATCTCATCGTAAAACCCAAGCACCTCCAAAGAGTAGAGTAGATTGCTTAGTCTCCCGATGGCACATGTAGGTACTAGAACACTCTGCCCCTGACATTCTGAACCGTTTTGCAGCCTACCAAGGATAACTGTCAGCCAAAACAGCTTGGGATGAGACAAGGAGAATGATTAGATAAGGGCCTGAAATCTGAAATCGATACTGTTGAACTCCATGTCCAGAGCATGTGATTCCTAACCCTAACCACTGAGCTGTGGCATGAACTTAATTAAAACCTAATAATAATGATAGTTATGGAAGGAAAAGGAAATGGTTATTTCAGGTTTATGGATGAGACATGGCTTTCTCAAATGGCTTTTTCTCCTTTAGTGCTGTTTGTTCAACTCATCATTTTAGAGTGTGTACAAAGGGTCTATCTTGCAAAATGATGAATGCTGGAAGCATATTTTTAAAGGAAACATCAGTAGTCCATTTCAGAGAGGATTCTAACTGCAATCAGGCTGACTGCATTTTCATCTAACAACTGCAAAGCTCTTCTGTGTGATTTTGGCAGGTTTAGAGCACCACTATGTGGTCTGTGGGTGAGTATGTGAAAGCATGTATATATTTCTCAAATATATGTGTGTGTGTATATATATATATATATATATATACACATACATATATACATATACACATATATGACAAAACAAAAAATGATTGTGATGTGTTTCTTATAAAAACAAGAGTATGGAATGCAAGTCACCTTTAAAAAGAGTAAATAAGACCTTTGCATTTAATTGTGCAAAAACAAAAATAATTTGGTAGCTAATTTTAACAAATGGAAAAACACCCAGCCAGTTTTTTGCAAAGGTTTCTATCTTAATGCATTTTGCTATTGTGTTTCATCTGCATGTGGTACATTACATTTAATGGAAATCACACAGTCCAATTATCTCTCCTAGGGGAAGAGGAGAAAGGAAAGAGGAGGTAGGGGAATCTATTGTAAGTAAGCACAGGGAGATGCCTTTGGCAACTTAATAGGAGAAGGAAAAACAGCCCGTGCTTTGCAGACAAACACATAAATCCCTCACACTTGGTGACTCTCTGGATAGAAACCCCCAGAAGGGGCACTGCTTGGCCTCTCCAGAAGCAGAACCAAGAACCTATTTGCCGGGTGCCTGGGTGGCTCAGTGGGTTAAAGCCTCTGCCTTCGGCTCAGGTCATGATCTCAGGGTCCTGGGATGGAGGCCCACATCGGGCTCTCTGCTCAGCGGGGAGCCTGATTCTCCCTGCCTCTCTGCCTACTTGTGATCTGATCTCTCTCTCTGTGTCAAATAAATAAATAAAATCTTTAAAAAAAAAAAAAAAAAAAGAACCTACTTGCTCCTGGAGTGGATTCTGAAGAGGCTGCAATTTTGTTGTTAGTAAAACTGATAAACATGGCTCCTTTTCTAGCAGCTGCATTAACTGGGGGACACGGTTGAGCCCATTCTTTCTTGGCACTCAATCCAGAAAACCAATTGTCGAGCTCCATTCTGCCGAAAGATGCTTCTAGTTGCCTGAAAGTATAATTCGGCCTCTAGAAGTTTTCATCTTAAAATGAATGGCAAACGATGTTACAGTGGCTTCAGTTCAAACTAGGAAAGTATTCTGGACTCGTCATATAAAAACCAGTGCTCTAGGCTGCACTGGACAATCCTGTAGACACCAGCCACATGTGGCCATTTAAATTTTACTTAAAATAAAATTAAATTAGAGCTAGCTCCTTAGTTGCCCTAGCCGCATTTCAAGGGCTCAATAGCCTCTTGTGACTGGATAGCAGAAGTAGAGAACATTTCCATCATGGCAAAGAGTTCTGATGGACAGTCCTGGTCTACACTAATACCTGAGCTTCTGCCTGCATTTCAATCTGTGAAACCAAGACGCTGGGTGATAGCCTGCGTTCTAGCATCGTTTTTTAATGCTTTTTCCCTTTCTCCTAATCTTCTTTTTTTTTTTTCCCTATGTGGGATCTATGTGATTCTGGTTATTTGTTCCTACTGATCCTAAATCTGGGAGCAGTCCCATGTTCCAGGATAGGTGATAAAGACAGATATCTTCAGTGCTTAGGACAGATGGCAGGAAGTCACGAAGACGGAAAGAACTTCCAGAAGAAAAGGGCAGAGATTGCAATACTGAGCTAATACATCCCATCTCTACCCATCATGCACCTCATTCCCTTTTAGTCATAAGAATGCGACATTCAGAGATGAAATTGCAAGGCATTTGTACATGCTATGCTGAGGATAGAGGTTGCCTGTGCCTACATAAATCTTAAAATGCATCTTTAAGACAAACATTTTCTTTTTGGGACCCACCAGATTTTAAATTGCAAATTTCCCCTGACCTCTTCCCTTGACACATGGAGTCCAACTCTCCTCCTGTTCAGATGTAAAGTCCAGAATATGTAGATTTTTGTCCTTACGGCCCTCTGATCTAACAAAGCACTTAGAAAGGTGGTTAAGAAAACGTGGCAAGCTCTTGATAATTATTTACCAAAAGTAAATGTATTACTTATCTGTCTGCCCAAGGATAATAACACCTCCCCAGTCACTTACGCCAGGCTAGAGTTTGCTGGCTTCTAAGTTACCCCAAGTTCCCAAAGGAACACAGCTATTAACCTTGACTCTCTGATCCCTGTATCACACAATGTACTTAGAGAATCTTATGCAACATCTCCTGCTCTCCTCCAATTTATCTCAGTTCTTCTTGATCTTACCTGTACTTTGAAACTCCATTTCTTTCTTCCTGAACTTTTGTAGTAGCTCTCAAGAGGTCTCCCGTATCCAATGTGTTACCTCACTGACCCAACCTTCATAATGGTGCAAGAGTTATCAAGTCTCCATGAAAGGGTTCTTCAGGTCCTGTCTACAGCAGGAATGCAAAGACCCCCTTGATCTGTACCACCAAATACCTCTCAAGTCTTATAAGCGTCTCGATAATAGTTGCTATATTAATATATTATATAATAATTATATGTAATAATATAATAATATAGTATATATTATATATATTATTAGGACTCTCTTCGTTGCAAAGGACAGGCTACTTTCGCTAGCAGTCCAAAGGGACTTCACTGGCACAAAGTCCCAAAGGATTGGCCCAACAATCCAGTTGTGTGAGGCTCAGAAGTGCCATCCAGTCTCTGAAACAATTGAAGTGATGGATTTAGAAATTTCTAAGACTCTGTCTCTCATCTTTGCCGCTCTCTGAGTATTGGGGTTAGTTTCTGTCATGGCGGAAGGCCTCTCCCCACATTGCGGAAACCCTACCACCACTAACTCCCAAAGGTTCTATCTTGTGCCTTCATCCCCAGAAGATGGAGAACACAGGCTCTCTGGAATCCTGAGATTTAAACCCCGCAGTGGCAGACTTATTGCCCTGGCCTGGGACAGAAGTTTCCAGGAGGGCGACACAAGCTGTACTAATATGCAGGCTCCTTTATTAAAAACAAGATTGGGAGAAGGGAGGGATTGTCAAAGACAGGTACTGGTAAACTCTCTAGTATCTGCAAGAACCACACTTCCTCAATTTTTAAAAAATCTTTGCAGCACAGTGTCTCATATCCTCAGATGCTCAATAAATGTTTAATTGCAATAAAAAGACATTATTTTGATAGCTGAAGTAAATAGAAAACTCAAGGAACTTTAACATATCCATATCATTATTTGACTAGTAATGTATTTTCATTGAGCCTCTTACTACCTACAGCTAAGGCATGAAAAATTATTCTGTTTCTAGAACCCAACTAACAGCCTCTTCATTGTCCCAAAATAAAAACAAGAATCTACCTTGGAAATAATAACTGTGGTTCAAAATCAATCTTGGCTCTAACATTTTTGGTGGTGAGACTTGTGCAAATTACCCAACCTTTCTATACCGCATCTATAAAATGGGAAGTAAAATAGGACCTATTAAATGAATAACATATATAAGACTCTGGGAATAGTTCCTGGGATACAGTAAGCCAGTGTTTCTCAACTGAGTATGACCCTGTCCCTCCACAGTACACTTGACAATGTCAAAGAGATCTTGGGTTGTCACAACTGGATGGGGGTGGAGCACTACAGACATGTAATGAGTAGAAGCCACGGATGCTGCTCAATATCCAACCATATGCATAACAGCCCCCCACAATAAGGGATTATCCAACCCCAAATGTCAATAAAGCCAGGTTGAGAAACTCTGTATTAAGGTATCATTAAACGTTAGTTACTATTACTATGAGAAATAATAATCACAGCAACAAACTCTTATACAATACTTACAATGTACCAGGTATTATTCTAATCACTTTACATATATTAACCAAATTTAATCTATACCAAAACAACAACTACGTGGTAGATACTATTTATATCCCTATCTCACCAACATGATGGTGTGATGACAAGGATTCCATCTCTGTTTCTCCTGGATGGAATCAGAACTCATCAGTTAGGTTATAGTAAATCCTGGCAAAAAATTGTTCTCGTTGGGAGCTATGTCTATTATAAGAAGACTGTATAGATTTTGAACACTCTTCCCTTCTGCTTCTACCTGCTTGCATGCTCTAATCCACATTTTAAGATTACTGGAATTCTCATATTTGTTTTTAATCAGATATTCAAATCCAGTGGTTTCCCTTCCTCCTCATTTCCCGGCCCCTCCCCTCACTATTAGAGGTTACTTTGCAAAGATTAGAGCAAAAAACTAATATGAAAAGATAGAAGATTTGGGTATTTATTCCAAAGCTTAAGTTGGCTTTCCTGCACTTTGATGTATAAGCCTCTTTCTGAATTTTCTCCAAATACAATTGAGCGAAACTGTGAAAGCACCTTCCAAGGCAAAGGTCTGCAAGATGGCGACAGAATGTTGAACATCCTCTGTTCTTTGGGGGCATTAGGGATGAAAAAGCTTCTTTCTTGGATTAATGCAGTTGTTTGAAAACTGATTAGTTATTGAGCCTTTAGCTTATTTTTTAAAGATCCCATTTTACTTAGGAACAATGCTCTTCGGGCTTTATATTTTTAGGGGTGTGTGTGTGTGCGTGTGCGTGCATGTGCATGTGTTTGTGTGTGTGTTAATCAAAGCTAACAGGAACTGAATTAAATGTAATCAAATAGTTGTTCTTCAAATCTAGTACAGTGAAAAATTGAGGCATTCAGCCAAATCCTTGATCTTCCATACAAAAATACCTCCTACTTCTCAGGTAATACAGATAACCTTAAGAAAACGAAAAGATGTCCATTTATCACCAAGATTTCAAAGGCCACACTTTTTCTGGATATACAGACCTTTATTCACTCTCCATGACCTAGCATTTCGATGATGAAATGTAACACTACAAATCATCTGAACATACCTCATCAAGATGGCAAGGGACTCAAACTTTAATCAAATCAAACTAAGTGTATCAACAGGTATAGGTTGCTTAGATTGAGGAAGCAAAACTCAGGGCTTCCTGAGAACATTCTGCAGATTCTCATAGCCAGCAGATTTTATGAAACATGTGTATGATTTGCCTATTTTATAAGTATCTCCTCTGATATAATATACTACAACTGGTAAATCAGAAATCACAAAACACAAAACAAAACAAAAATAATCAAGCCTCCTTAATTCTGAGGAAAATAAAAAGTGGGAGTTCACCACCATCAGTTGGGCAAACAGGTGCTCAGGAAGAAGGTGCTCTATCCCCTACCCAGGACCTTTCATCCTCAAGGTGACCTCTGGCTTCACAGCCACAACTTCCCTTACCACAGCATTTCCTCCCCAGACCCCTCAACTTTCCTCTCTGTCAAGTCCACTATGAAACTCTCTCTGTCTCTCTCTCGTGGAGTTTCAGTAAGAAAATTAAATAGGTAATGTGACATTAAGAAAACGATCTCATGGGACACCTGGGTGGCTCAGTCGGTTAAGCGTCTGCCTTCAACTCAGGTCATGACCCTGGGGGCCCAGGATGGAGTCCCCATCAGGCTTCCTGCTCAGCGGGGAGCCTGCTTCACCCTCTCCCGTGCCCCTCCCCCTGCTCATGCTCTCTCTCGCTGGCTCACTCTCTGTCTCTCAAATACATAAATAAAATCTTTAAAAGAAAAAAAAAGAAAATGATCTTACAACAGTGCTCTGACTTACATGCACTGCTTTCTTTATAAAGGACTGATGTCATTTATAAATGAGGGTCACATATAAAAGATCCTCAAGGGTGTCATCTGCAGGGCTAGACTTTGTGTTGAGTTTGGTTGGTGGTAGAAGATAATTAGGACATTGGACATGTCTAGGGGTGAGCAGAATTGCAGGAGAAATACACATATCTTTACTTCGGACCCACCCCTCCTGAAAATGAATTTGTTTTCCAGAATGTTTTCTGATGAGGTTTTTCATAAACAGTTTAGTTAATAGATACAGAATGATTTTGAAATATTTACATCAGCAGTAAATCTGTCAGGTGTGTCTGAGCACAGACTTAATGAAAGATGAATACTGTATCTTTAGAGATGTCCCCAAAAGTGCCATTCCTACTCTAAAAGGTAGGCCTTCGATGGAATATTCAGGAGTGTTCTAAGTCGTAATAGGTTGTTTTTTTCTATCTCATTCTTGAGTCAAGATTAAGATTGTTCATTTAATCACCAACCTGCAGGAGTAATATCTGATTAGGGAAACACCAATGTATTCAAAGGTGAGAAGACTAGACCGAGAAGACAAAGAGGGAGACAAAGCTGGGCTATTCCTCCTCTGTCCCCTTCTTCCTCTTACATGGTTCAAGGTCATGAAGACAGAAGCTCAGGAACAGAGCTCAGGTCTCCACTCCTAGAACAGTGTTCCTACTACCACACTATAATATGGCTGCTCCTTTTACTCCCCCTGGAACATATCCACCCAGAATAGCCGAGCAAATACACACCGCACCATCTTCCCAGAATCTAAAACAAGATGAGACAAACAGCGACAATGGGGCAGCAGGCCTGAGGGTCAACTAGGTACTACTTTAGCCCCTTTTCCCTGTATTTTCTCTAATATGTGTCTTCGTATGCCCATTGGTAAATTTGCTGCTATAAAATCTTATGGTCCTCACCTCACAAGTTGAAGAAGATTAAACAGAGGGGTACAGTAGGAAAGTTGGATGAAATAAGGCAGATTTGAGAGCCTATCGAGAAAATTTTAGGCCTACTGGGCTTTGGGGAGTATTTGCAAAACTGAACTAGACATTGGCCCGGTTGTCATGGAAACCAGCAGTGCTGAGAGGCAGCGATGAGCACTCCAGTGAGGAAGGATCTCCCAGAAGTTCTGGGGGATCATATGAACTCCCAAGCCACCTTTGGGCTTGAAATCAGCCTGTACTGCTCCACCGCAAATCTACAACGCGGTGCTAAAAGCATTTTTGCAGTTAAAAGTGTTCTGTAGCTTCCTTTGTTGTGTTAGCTAAAAAAAAAAAACAAAGAAAGAAAGAAAGAAAGAAAGAAAGAAAGAAAGAAAGAAAGAAAGAAAGAAAGAAAGAAAGAAATCCATATATTGTGTTCTGGGCTCCTCCTATCTCTTATCTACTACAGAACAGGAGCAAAGGAAAGACGGAGCATGAGCAAAGAACTCATTTGGCAACATCCTATCGATTTCCACTTCCTGCTTCATCAAATTACAGCAAAAAAAAAAAAATGTTTTTCACAGACGGTGCTCATGGGGTGTCAATTGTCAAAATGTGTTAGCTGAAAAACTCCTTTCACAAAAGACCTTATTTTGCCAAGGAAGTAATTTTTGGCATGTGAGTCCTGCTCACTACTTTTTACCTTTTAAATCCTAAGAATTCAGGTTATGGGATTTTTTTTGGTTCTTTTTCATCATCTTAATTTAAAATGATTTCTGTGGGTATGTGCTTATGTGCATGCATCCACACTTCTATATATATATTATGGGTACCTCTGTGCATGTCTGTCTGTAGATAGGAATTCTTTGTTATTACCTCACGTTTTCATTTTAATGCTTACTATTGTTTTGTAATTGGAATACATTATTTCCTCTGCTTTGGAAATTTTTATATAATTATGTTTTTTAAAGGTACTTAATATTTTGTTTTGCTGATAAGGGAATAGTTAACATGCATTATCACTGATCAGGTCCACATATAATCCCATCTCTAGTATCTTCTCCCAATACGCTGAAAACACAGTTACATTGCTTTTATATAATTATACAAACCTCAGTGTAGTATATGTAAGAGTTTGCGTCCTAAAGAAACCCTGCAGAGAGGAGGAGGGATGGGTAGAGGTACAGGTACCAACTTCTTCTGGCTAGTAGGGGGAGCAAATGGGGGAACAGAGAGGTTCTGAGGATCAGGTGGAACCTGGGACTTGCTGTCCAGATTGCTTTGCTCTCTGCCTTGCCCCTTTCCTTCCAGCTGAAGGGGCCTAAGTCCCTCTACCTGAAGGCTCAGGCCTGCCCATAACTTAAGTAAGTTGAGGCTCTGGACAAACTGGGCACCAGAAGCCCACAATTCCAAAAATGGCAGGCTTTGGTCAATTCCCATGTTCGTTGTTAGGCCTACACATCTTTTATTCTCTCCCTTGCTTGAATCATGCACATTTTAGCTGTCCTCTTTACCTAGGGTCACAGCCTCTGCCACCCAGTTTTCCACAGCTTATTTTTCATCCCTCCTGACAGATTCTCTCTGGATCCCTGGTGACCACTCTATACCTTTAGCTGAGGAACAACCTGAACTCAGACCATGGTCTGCCCAAATTTTCCATCTTCCTTTCAGCTGCTAGCTCATTACCTTATAGAGTTACTTCAGCGTGCCTTCCTATACTGCAGAGACAGAAAAACTCAAATGTGAACTTCCCAGTCTCCCAGGCAACCAAGGTGTTGGATGTGAATTAGATTCTACATATTAAGTGCACTTGAATGAGACCTGAAAGACAGAAGCAAGTCTTTTGAGGCAGCGAGTCCAGGGAAATATGTTGTACAATATTGTTCCAGTCTCCATTCTCCAGCTCTCTGGGTGTGGGGAGGCATTTGCTGGGGAGATAGTAGCCAGACTCCACTGACAGCTTATTGAGGGGTCATTCACGGATGGCCATGATGACGGTAGTAGAAGCTGTTCTCTCCCTGGATTGTGAGCAATCTGACCAATGTCTTCAGAAATCAGTTGATCTAGTGGAGTCCTCCGAGTCAATACAAGCGTTCTGGGAGTCATCCCTGGAGATCAGGGTTAGAATCCTTTCCCCAGGCCTCCCAATGGTTTGGAATTCTAATTTTATTAGATCACTTATGTCTTAAAATACCTAGAGTGGTTTCTGTTTTTGAAACGCAAATCTGACTGATACATCAACCAGGGGGTGGGACTCTGTGACAGGACATGGAAGCCAAGAGATGACAAAGCTACAGTATTTAGCAGGTGAGAAGTTGATGCCAGAAAGGACAGATGAATCAGAAGGAAACAAAAATGTCCCTGGTCTCATCAGGCAAAGTCCAGAGTCTGAGCCCTCAGGGTCACAAACGCAGGCCATGAGGCCTCATCTCAGAGAAGCAGGACTTTTCTGTTTGTCTGCTTTTATAGGTGGGTTTAAGCCATGCTGACCCCATTAAGTATTGTTTTTTTTCCCCCATTAAGTATTGTTAATAGGACAGAGAACAGATCATTCCTGGGCCTCTCTCAGTAGATCGAGCCAAGTAGATCTGCCTGGCTTTATTTATTGTACCTGTATTAGTCAGGGATCTCCAGAGAAACAGAACCAACAGGATATATAGAGATAGATAGAAAGGTTTATTATGAGGGATTGACTTGTACAATTACGGAGGCTGAAAGGCCTCACAATCTGCCCTCGGCAAACTGGGAGGTCCAGGAATGCTGGTGGTAGAATTCAAGTCCAAAGCCAAAGGCCCGAGAACCAGGGGATTCAATAGTGTAAGTCCTGGTCTGAGTTTGAAGCGGGATGTGAAGGGTCAATATGGTTAAGTGCTGGTCTAAGCCTAAGGGCTCAGTACCAGGAGGACCAATGTCTGAGGGTGTGAGGAGATGGCTGTCCTGACTCAAGCAGAGAGAATGGATTTACCATTACTCTGCCTTTTTGTATTATTCAGACCCCTAGTGGAAGAGATGGTGTCTACCCCCACTGCTTAAAGGATCTTCTTTACTCAATGTACCAATTCAAATGCAAATCTCTTCTAGAAACACCCTTACAGACACAGAAAGAAGTCACTTTACCCGCTATCTGGGCATTCCTTAGCCCAGTCAACCTGCCACATAAAACTAACAACCATTACACCCCCTAGGAATACATAGCCCTGAAATATATTCTGGGGTCAATTCTCATCTGTTATCACTTTGAGTCAAAACTCTTGCCTGACTCCCTCAGTATCTGTCTGAGCTTTGAAAGTCTCCCACCCCATGCTAGGAGCTTCTTTGAGCCCCAGAAAGTGCCCCATATGATATTATAAGGTTAGATATTATTACTATCATCCTTTTAAAGACTGCAGCTAAGAAAGGTTAAGAAACACGCCCAAGATCACATGGCTACTAAAGAGGCACAGCCTGGATTTGAACCCACGCCATTGCAAGCCAAAGACTGCCTTACCTTCTTTGGAATCTGTCTCCTTAGAGGCTCTCCTATTCTATAGGTCCTGACTATATAGAACAATTCCCGATGGTCAAGGATTTTTTTTTTTAATTTCTTATTTCCACTGTACTCTCTGAGATAAGCACAAAATAAGCTTCCAAACGATATGTGTTCTGTGATATTCCTGACATGTCCTGGAATGAGGCAGTGACACAAGGATTTCCGAAGACCCTCCCTGTACCCAGCCAGGGCAAATGCCTTCCCCCTTCTTCAGGGTTCCTGAGCATCAGAGCTGGCCCAGGGGGCAAGGACTGTCCAGCAGCCCCCAGTCCTCCTCCCTCCATCTGGCCGGCCATGGAGGTCCTCCTTGCTGTAATTCACCAATACCTGTCTCCTGGGCCTACGTTAGTGGTTGAGGGGAAAGAGCTATCCTGCCAGGGAAGAGTCCGCCCAGATGGAGTTTAAGGAAAAGAATGGAACACAAAATAACTCTTAATTGTGTGTGGGAGAACACATTTGAAGGTAATAGGGAAAATCATGATATAATGAGACAATGAGAAAAAGTTTTAGATATAATGAAATGTCCCCATTGCTGCTATTTATGTGTATCTCTTGTATGTGTGTTAGGCTTGTTTTGCTGTATTCTGTTATTTTCCTGCTGAGGCCACCCTTTCCTCTCCCACATCAGTAGGGACCTGTTCTCAGAGGGCAAGTCAGTTCTAATTTCTATTCTCTGGCAAGAGGCGGTTTCTCAGCCAGAAAAAAATGAAACAGGAGGCAGACTCTTAGGGAGAAGGTAGAAGAAAATCCTGTCTTGTGCTGGCCCCATACCCTTGGGGGTAGGCCCAGGCTCCTAGTGCTGAGTCCTAGGAGGATGGTCTACTCACAAAGCACCCCAGGAGTGAGGATGGGTTGAATCTTGGAAGCCCAGGAGGAAAGTCATCTCTTAGAAACCCAATTATCTGGATTTATGTTCATGTTTTTTCTCTCCATTTTGCCATCTGCTGACCTGTAGTAGCATCTTGTCATAAAAATATCTAACAACTACTGAGCACTTACTATGTGCCTGGGACTGTGCTAAATTTTCCCTGCAATTATCTAATTTGATGCTCCCAACAGTCCCAGGACGTGAATATTATATGCAACCCTATTCCACAGATAAAAAGAAGTAAGACTCAGAGGGGTAAAGTGACCAGCCCAGGGTCACACTGTCAAAACCTGGCATATAGTGATTTGAATCTAAGCCTGTCTAATGCCAGAAACACTCTAACCACTTATTGCACAAGAGAGAACAACCTCTTCCCTATTGGCCTGATCTCAGTTCTGTTATGGAAAAATAAGGAACCAGGTATCGACATTGGCCAGAATGTTACAGAGGTGGAACTATGTGGAAGGTCTGTGGGTAGGTGGCAGACATAAGTAAGGTAAAATCCTCACAAGTCCGGTGAATTCAGGAGGCAAAAATTAGAGCCTCAAAGATCTTTGCCATTTCCTTCTCTTACCAACCACTGAGAATCTGTCTAGGTTTTATTAATAACAAAATATTCTTTTCCTCATATAAAGCACTGTGACCAAGTTTTATGGTAAGGCTTCCATAAAAAAGTAGTATTTCATCTGAGGTCAGCCGCATACCTGGACTTTCTTATCCTGTTTGGTACTTTTTATCTGCTGGTGTGAAATTAATGACAGAGGCCACATGCAAGTCTTCTTGCTTGATGGGGGGAAAAAATAGCATGTATATATCAGGGAGCTTCAAGGCAATGGGGAACTCGAATGAATTATAGATATTATTCACAATACCCAGTTATTATGTTACACAGGAAGAAACCAGGCTGCTGGATGGGTTATATTTTCTAAAAGTCAGCCATAAAAAAAGGTCAAGCAAGCACAATATCATATTCAGATGGCCTTTCACACTAACCATCCAAGAGTTTTAGCAGGGACCCAAGGTGATTCATTAATTTATTTATTCACTCTACAATGATCAAATGAATGTATTCCCTAAGCCAGCCTTTGGGCTACACATTGGGGTAGAACAGTGAAAGTACCTGGCCTCACATCACCTAGACGAGCTTGGAGCTCTCCAATGCAAATGTTCTATTTCCTTCTGTTTTGACCTGGGAAGATACCTATGCATGGGGCCAATGGAATCAAACCAGCAAATCAGCAGAAAGGCCAAGAATGATTAAGAAAGCCAGGCCAATTGCCCATCCAAATGGAGCCCCAACTGCCCACAGAAGCACTTTGGAGATCCTTACTCATCTACCTCTAACTTTGAAATGACCTTCATTCACCCAGTTGTAGCCACAAGCATCGGGAAGATAAGAAAATGACGATGTACTGGTCTTTCAACTGAGAATCAGTAACGTAAGTAGAAGTTTTTCAAAGCTTGAACACCCTGACTGATAAATAACAAGAGAGTGTGTGCACACATGCGTGCACACCACGTCCCCCTCCACACACACACCCGCGGGATATGCACACAGTCCTTACTGACACCGCACTTCCATCCGGACTTTGTTCCAGACCTTCAGTTCCTTCTCATAAATACATTTTTTACTGATTTGCTTTTTGCCATTATCTTTCAAGGTCTGTGTTTAGAAGTCTTTTCTTTCTTTCTTTCTTTCTTTCTTTCTTTCATCTTTTTTTTTAATGTTAACTTTGTACTCTCCTGTTAGCTTCCTTTCAATTAGCTTATTTGACGAGTTCTTTGAAGATGCAAAGTCCTATGTTAAATGTGAAGCATTAACTCTACTTGCTCTGTAAACAAATAATGTGAAGGTCATGGAAAGCTAGCGTATTAAAACAGAATCAAACAGGGAAAAGGTATTTTCCAAAAGAGGATCAAATTTAGTAACAACAATACCTCTAATACCTGGTGGTTTAGGATCTCCTTTTCATTTGCACTCTTGGAACTCTTGACTCATTCATCATCAGAAAGTCCCACAAAGCTAAAGTTCTAAGAAGAAATTGCTACAGTCTGTTTCTGGTACCAAAAAGGAAGAGAATTTCAGTGCTTGCCCCAGACCCTCGGAACAGAAGGAACAAGAGAGAAGCTAGCCCTTTTGAAGTGATTTGCATATTTCCTAGATTGCCTTCCCTGAAGATGCAGCCTTAGAGTAAAGCAAATGAGTGACAAAAGAGCAATTGGCTAGCAAGCAGAGAAGCAGAAGTTGAGCTTAGCTAGAAAGCCGTGAGTGCCTCTCTCTGCTCTTTTCTCTGCTTATTCTAGTCAGTGGAGGTTTAGAAGTATTTTGGAGGCAATTTCCAGATCATCTCATTTGCATTCCAGAAGCAGCCTAGTGCAGCACGCACCTGTCTTAACCATGAGATTTCAAGAAGAGGAGTACGGGGTAACAATTCATAAGCCCTTTTCTGGACATCTATGAAATCCCCTCTTCTAATGAGGAACTCAGATACCTCCTGAATGCAGGTGGGGAGCCTGAGCAGGGCTGTGTAATCCATTAAAGGACTGCTTCAGAGACCAACAACTCACAGAGCCTGGCACCAAGGAGCTGCTTCCAACTCTGTGGCTCTCAGAGAAAGGACGGTACTCACTTAAATAGGAAGAAATGTAGAAAAGGATAATGAAATTACTCTTCAACCCATGAATTTATACTTCAGACCGGGGAGAATAACAGCTTGAAATATCCTGGAGAAGTATCTTTATAGCCCATCAATTTTTAAAACTTTAATTCCGGTACTGTTAGCATACAGTGTTATATTAGTTGTGGGTGCACCAAATAGTGATTCGATAATTCCATACACCACCCAGCGCCGATCACAAGCGCCCTCCTTAATCCCCATCACCTATTTCTCCCATCCCCCCACCCACCTCCCCTCTGGTAACCATCAGTTTGCTCTCTATAGTGAAGTCTGCTCCTTGGTCTCCCTCTTTCTCTCTCTCTCTCTCTTTTCCCTTGCTCCAGCCCATCACTTTTTTTTTTTTTTTTGCCTTGGGGCATGTCCCCTGTTGGCCCAGTCAGTGTTTGGGGAGGTGCAGTGGCATAGGTCAAGAGATTCTAAACTTCTTCTGTCCTCCCATCCTCTAAAAATTAACATTAACAAGAAATTCCTGTTAAACTAAATATACTAACCACTTTGTTCAGGTTAGAAATGTGAAATATTTTGAAGTTCTCAAACTTGCTCCATATCAGTAAAATTGATCTATTTTCATCATGAATTCTAAATGGTTGACTAAAACAAAAATACCTGATATTTGGTTTGCTCTTGGTACTGTAAACAGATGTGCTAGGATAGTTTTTCTTTAATTTGAACTTGAACCAGATTGACATGGAGGGTTTGCTAAAATGCAGATTTCCAAGCTCCACTCCTAGAGTTTCTGATTCTCTAGGTATGGGGTGGGGCCTTAAACTTTGCATTTCTAATGAGTTCCCAGGTTAGGTTTTTGTTGCTCAAGGACCACACTTAGAGAACCACTGGACTGGAAGACGTTTAAGCTATATTTCAACATTAAGTATTTGGTTTTTATGGTGACCATTTGGTGGAGGAAGGGGGAGGTTTCAGTACAATGTTGAAAACCTTTATGAACCCACACATTTACAGTCACCTGATTTATGATAAAGGCAACACTATGCTTCAATGGGGGAAGAATAGGTTTCTCAAAAACTGGTGCTCGGTCAACTGAATAGACACAAAGGTGAAAATATATGCCTCTGGATCCATACCTCACACCACACACACACACACACACACACACACACACACACACACACACACACATACAATAGACATCTAAATGTGAAAAGTAAATCAAAAAACCTTTTAGAGAAAAATATATGAGCAAAATATTTGTGATCTTGGGGTAGACAAAGATTTTTTAATAAGACATTTTAAAAAATTAACCACAAAGGGAAAACAAAAGCCTGACTATATTAATATTAATTATCTCTGTTTACCCCAAGACACTTTTGGTTTTTTGGGGTTTAAGATTTATTTATTTTAGAGAGAGAGCGCGCACATGCACTTGCTCACGTAGGTGAGCCCGGGGAGGGTCAGAGGGAAAGGGAGGGAGAGAGAGAAAATCTCCAGCAAACTCCCAGCTGAGCATGGAGCCCAATGCAGTGTGGGACTAGATCTTACAACCCTGACTGAAATCATGACCTGAGCCAAAATCAAGAGACAGGCTCCAACTGACTGAGCCACGCAGGTGCACCTATTATAAGACACCTTTAAAAAAGAGCGAAACGGCAGCATATAGAGTGGGGAAAAAAGGATATTTACAACACACATCTGACAAAACACTCATAGACTATTTAAAGTACTCTTGCAATCCTATATGAAAAAGATAGGAAATCCATTGGAAAAATTACCCAAAGGCTTGAAATAACACTTCACGAAAGAGAATACCCAAGTGAGCAATAAAACATGAAAATGTGTTCAAATTGATTGGTCACCAAGGAAATGCAAATTAAAACTATGTTGTATCACTTAGACATCAATCAAAATTGTTGAAATGAAAAAGACCAACAAAGCCAAGTGTAGTCAAGGCTCTGGAACAACATTAATTTTCATACACTGCTAATACGACTGTAAATTACTACAACCACTCTGGAAAATGTTTGGCAGGATCTACTAAGGCTGAACGTTGGCACATACTATGAAAGAGAAATTCCACTGTTAGTTATGTACCCAGCAGAAATATGTATGCATGTTCATCAACATATAGACTAGAATGGTCACAATGACATCATTCATATTAGCCAAAAACCAGAAACTGACCAAATGCCCATCAACAGTAGAATGGATAAATAAATTATATCTTCACACATTAGAGTATTATTCACCAGAGAGTGCACATACAATATGAAAAAAATTTCACAAACTTGATGGTGAGTAAAAATAGACATGTACAAAATAATATATATTGTATGATTCCACTCATATAAAGTTTTAAAATAGGCAATGTTAATCTACACTACCAGAAGTCACATTTCTAATTTTGAGAAGCATGAGTAGGTTTCTGTGGTACTGGTACGGTTCTTTCTTGTTCTGGGTGCTGGTTATGTAGATATTTTCATTTTGTGAAAAAAATGCAGTAAGTTATATACACATGACATGTGCATTTAGCTATACATTCTCATGTAGTTTAAAAATAATCATAATAAAATTCATTCCATTTCTCCTCACCTATTCAATTTGGTTCATGAGTCTGTTTAGTTCCAATAAATCCCTTCTGCTTCAGGTCAAGTCCATTTTTCCTTTTCTTGCTCTTCTGTACAATAGAAACATTAAGTCGTTTCTTGGACTCCTCTTTCTTAAGAAATCACTTCTTTACCCTGGTCTTTGAATTTTTCTTTGTAATACTTCAATTGAAGAACTATTTGCATCTTGTCTGATGAATTTAGGCCCTATGTGTAAACTGACAATGACAAAATCTGACTTTTCATCTTGGACTCCAAATACAAGGATCCATTTCTTCCATATTTGCTTCCTCTCTGCTCTTACCCATCTCAGGAAATGGCACCAACTTATTCAGTTGCTCAAGCTGAAAACTTAGAAGACATCCTTAACCTTACTCTCTCTCTTCCATTCCCCATTTAAATCCATCATGGCCTATCCATTCTGTGACCAACCCTTCCTAGTAGGACTGTACCCTTGTGTACTTTACCAGCATCCTATACCTGGAAATTGGTTTTAGCCTTGTAGCTGGTGCCTTGGTCCAGTCTTAGCCCCAACAAAAATTCAGACCATCCTCTTGCTTAGAACCCTCCAAAGGCTTAGCATAACTATTAAGGACATAATCTGAACGACTCACCCTGGCCTTTAAAGAGCTTTTTGGCAACATCTCTACCTCATTTCACTTTACCTCTGCCCAAATGCTCTTCTTGGGATCCTTCCCTCCTTAAGACCTTGACACATTTCATCTATGTAGAACGTTCTTTCTCATAAATCTTTGTCTGGTTAGTCTTTCTTATTATTCAGGTCACTATTCCCTTAGAGATGATCATGAGATCACAACCTGAGCTGAAATCAAGAGTCAGAACCTTAACTGACTGAGCCACCCAGGCACCCCAATACCTTGCACATATTAAGCACTCAATAAATATATGTTGAATGAATTAATGAACTGCAGACCTCACCAGGATATAGAGCACTATTCTACCCAATCCCTGGGTTTTGTGGAGAAAGGCACTGATTCTGTTCCTCATTACTTTGGTTAAAAAGTGTTCCTGAATACCTTCATGCTAAGCAAATACCATCAAACAGCTGAACAATGCTCAGTGGTTGTATCCCTGGGTGTCACACTGAGACATAAGAGGTAATGAGATTATGAACTCGCAAAAAGGAGGGCAAAGGTAGGAACACTGGGCAGCCTTCAATCGCCAATGCAGGATCAAGAACTGAAACTATGAAAAGAGTCTGGGTAGGTGTGATCCAGGAATATGTGAGGGGTCCTAATGTACATGAGAAGGGCCTTGATGTTGGGCCAGTATTTGGTAATGCCAGAGACTTTTAATATCTTCTTTGTTTAGGGCAGGAAATAATCTCCAAACGTAGGTAGCCTGGGGCTTGGTATGACATGATATGAGAACAAATGGTTAGATTAGGAAGCAGTGGGTAACCAGGAGGGTTCTTGCTTACAAAGGCAAAGTTTGATCCTTAGATGATGCCGCCCACATATCATAGAGCAAAACACTGGCAAACATGTTTCCCTGACATCAAGGAACCTTCAAAATAATTAATTAAACTACCCTATGTGTTATAGCTCGAGTTTTCCGCCCAGTCCATTTACTTTTTTTTTTTTAACCCAAACAGCAGGAGGGCTTCTTCTAAAGTAGGGCAAAAAAGGGAAATTTAACTCACCACATCCAGTTTCACTGTCTCATTAGGCCAAATCCTGTGGTCTGGGTTGCCATCCCCTTGCAAAATGCAGCCGAGCTCAGCACTGCAGATCTCTTCTACAACTTCACTCCTTCCCCAACCCACTGCTGCGTGTGGGTCCCTGACAGGCTGCGTGGAGCAAAGTCACAAAGAGCCATCCGCACCCAGAGCAATTGATGCAAATAAACCCTAGGCCATTGTGATGTTATTGGGATATAAACCAACAAATCTCACATTCATACCCTTCTGGAACCGTAAATGTGGCCTAATTAAAGCAGGCACAACAGCTCCGCAGATCCAGCCAGACAGCAAAGGCAGGGCTGACTGCCGACTCCTGACTTCCAGGTTACCACCATGCTACTCGAATTACATAAACTCATCTGTAACCCAGTGTTCTCTACTCAGAATAATTGGGGTTTTGCCTATTTAGCGTATCTCGCCTATAAAAGATTTATGGAAAAGGAATATAGACTCTTAGAGGACATTCCCCTCCAAGGAAGGAATTCTGCAGAGCATTTCTTGTAGCCTGCCTACCAGGGGCACTGAGCAAAGGCTCAACCTAGCCGGGAGTCACAGAAGGTGAATACCAGCAATCCAAGAAGAGGTCACAGATTCAGCCTGTCATTCTAGATGCCCACAACCAAGGTCAACCTTACAAGCTCCTGGCATAGAAAATTTAAGTGGAGACTGGGGACCGTGTAGCATATTTGCATCCTCTCTCCCTAGCTAACTTAGAGTTTGTCTGGAAGTAAATGAACATACAGTGAAATTAAGTGTATGTATTTCATGAACAGCAAATATAAACATAGTACCTCAGTATAATAAATGAAAAATTCTCCAAATGGTTCTTTTGGAAATGCCCTATAAGCAGAATGAGATCATATGTCCCCCCTTCAGCGAACTCCCACTCCCAATTATTCCTGTCATTGAAACAAATCAGAGTCAAGTCACACGGATGAGGAGCCATGAAATATGAACCATAGGTGAAGAGGAGGAACATGGGTAACAGGAAACATGTGTTGGTAAGTGTGGCAATTTTTTTTTATAAAGATTTTATTTATTTATTTGTCAGAGAGAGAGGGAGAGAGCACAAGCTGGCAGAGTGGCAGGTAGAGGCAGAGAGAGAAGCAGGCTCCCCGCTGAGCAAGGAGCCCAATGCAGGACTTGATCCCAGGACCCTGGGATCATGACCTGAGCCGAAGGCAGCCACTTAACCGACTGAGCCACCCAGGTGTCCCGGTAAGTGTGGTAGTTTAAAAAAAACAAAAATGGTCTCAAATGTTTTTCTACTCCTTCCAATAAGAGATCAGGTATATATTCCCGCTTGAACCTAGGAAGCCTTGCTACTTCTTCGACCAATAGAGGGTGACAGAAGTGACGCTATGTGACTTGCAGGGCTAGATAAGAAAAGAACATTCAACTTCCACCTGCTTCCCTTGGAGTATCTGCTCTGGGGTTGCCAGGTGCCATGTAAGAAGTCTAGCTTCCTTGAGACCACTGTGCTTGAGAGACCACATATAGGAGCTTAGGTCAACAGTCCTCCCTGAGCTCCCAGCCAACAGCCAGCATTCACTGCCAGCCATGTGAGGGAGCCATCTGGAACATCCAGCCCAGAGGAGGCTTCAGAGTATGCACCCCAGCCAGCAGCTAACTCCAACCTTGGGAGAGATCCCAAGACAAAATTAACCCTAATTCTGGACCCACAGAATCATGAGCAAAATCAAATAGTTGTTTTAAGTGCCTAGTCTGGGGGTAATAAATAGTAACTAAAATAACGAGGTTCAAACACTCTCCTCACGAGGATACAATACCTGCCCATTAACTCTCTTCACAAAGCATGCTAAAACAGGCATGTCTTTGTGCAAAGCCACACACAGCATCTGAGCAAAGACTTAGGCTGGAAGGTCAGAATAATGACTAGGCAGCACTGTCCTCCCTACTTTGAGCTGAGTTCTGTCTCTGTGTACCTTTCACCTATCTGTCCTAGTTCTGCCTTCTGATGCCATAATCAGTCTTCTCTCTTCTTCTATGTGACATCAGAAAAGATTATGCAAATATAATAGGTCAATAAAAAAAAGAAAAACCTTCTTTGTTCCAAGGCCCTTTGAAGCATTAAGACATTAAAGAAGTGTTCTCTCTTGAGATCTCCCTGGGGGTCATAACTGTTTACAAATTCTTTGCATAGGTACTTCTATATAGAAATGGAGGAAATGACTCTATGTGAAAAACCATTTTTATTACATATTTCTTTTCTTTAAATGTTTTTAAATGCCCAGATCATAAAAAATTTCAAGAAGAAAATTGCACACCAAAAAATTCCATCTGGGTTAAAGAGTTAAATGCAAACAGCTCAATTTGTTCATTAAAAACAAGAGAAGAAGAAAAATACAGATGAGCATTTATATTTTACAAATAAAGGAAGGTCTTTCTCAGCATAACTTCAAAGCCTATGAACAAAAATTGATACAATTAATTATATACACACTCAGAACTTTTGCATATTAAATATACTCACAAATAAAAGTAAAAAGCTAATGACTAACTAGAAAAAAATTATTCCTGGCATGGAATAAAACAAAAGATTAAGAATCTTAAGACATATATTTTTAATTCCAGTTAATAAGAAAATTAACATTTCAATGGGAAAAAATTTATATAAGCAAAATGAAAAATGATAATTCACTATAGAAAAAGTAGAAAAGGCCTATAAATACATGACAAATTTTTGACTTTCCTTTTATGATCAGTGAAATTAAAATTAAATAACTTGTGTTATTGTTTTACATCTTTAGGAACACTTTTTTTTTTAGTTGCCCATAACCAGGGTTGAGAAAGGTATAGGAAAGGTGTCCTTCTATACCCTGCTTATCAGCCATTTACTGGCCCAATCTTTCACAGAATGCTTTAGTAACACAAATTGATAATCTTTTAAACAAGCTCCCTCTATAACCCAGCAATTCACATCTACCCTTTTTTTTAAAGATTTTATTCATTTATTTGTCAGAGAGAGAGCTAGTACAAGCAGGCAGAGTGGCAGGCAGAGGCAGAGGGAGAAGCAGGCTCCCCGCTGAGCAAAGAGCCTGATGTGGGACTGGATCCCAGGACCCTGGGATCATGACCTGAGCTGAAGGCAGCTGCTCAACCAACAGAGACACCAGGCGTCCCTCACATCTACCCTTTAAATGTGGAAACAATCGGTAAACTTGCAAAGTTTTATGTATAATAATGTTTGTCAGAATATCAATTACTACTAGGGGGAAAAAAATAAAGTGAACATATTTCAATAGGAAAGTGATTGAATAAAGCACAGTATATTCACATAATAAAGCCCTATCCCGTGGTAGAAGATATTAGTAACAAGCAAATACATACAGATATTGTTAATTTATATAAGCAGGTTATAAAATATATAGATAGGTTTTATTTACATATCAGAAATATTTGAAGTATAGAATATGCTATGAATATATAAAATATGATAAATAAAATATATTAAAAACTTAATTATATTAAAATAAATATAAGTTAAATATAAAATAAAATAGGTAATGTTTATTTTATATAATCATAATAAATATAAATATATATAGATTATAATTATATATATACTTTTATATCTCAATTTTGTTTTGTTTTTAATAGAAAAATAAGGAACCCATCAAAATGGCTGTAGTGGCTATCTACAGCTGTGGAAAATTATGGATAATTTTTATTTTCTTCTTATTATTTTAGACTCCCTGAATTTTCCTCAATAACTATTTTAATCTTGGAAATACTAATATAGATATATGGACCCAAGAAGACACACTTAATATATTGTGAAGCCTCTTAACTACCCAGATTATGTGTCAACAAATATAAGTCAGTTCATGATGAAGACCGATTTGATAGAAAAAAGAATAGAAAGAAGAGAAGGCAAAGGAAACTCAAAAGAATAGTGCTACACCACAGGTGTCAGAAAAGTGTCTCTGGAAGGGGACTGAGTCATGGAGTAGAAAGAGTTCTGCACTTGGGGTGGGGGAGGTAGTGTTGAGACACAGTTCTGGGATTAACTGGCTCCATGACCCAGAGGAAGATACTTGCCATCCTCATGTAAAAACAAACATGTTGGACTAAGGAATCTCAAATTCCCATCTAACTTAAAAGACTAGTCTTTCTGGGGTGCCTGGGTGGCTAGTCGTTAAGCATCTGCCTTTGGCTCAGGTCATGATCCCAGGGTCCCGGGACCGAGCTCTGCATCAGGCTCCTCACTCAGTGGGGAGCCTGCTTCTCCCTCTCCCACTCACCCTGCTTATGTTCCCTCTCTCTTTGTGTTTCTCTCTGTCAAATAAATAAAATCTTTAAAAAAAAAAAAAAGACTAGTCTTTCTTTTTTTTTTTTTTT